>VXBI01005339.1:0-31146 GCA_013397375.1 Toxostoma redivivum
CCCAATCCCTGCGTCCTTGGGACAGGGCTGTGCTTCCCACTCATCCCCATCCCTCTTTTTAAGGCCCAGAATTTGGGATGGGATTGCTCCTCCACCATCTGTGGGGATGACCTCGCCAGCCGCCTTTGCCGAGCTCGAGGAATTGCTGGAATGGGGAAAAACGCAGTTCTGGGCTCCGTGCCCTCGATCTTGGATCCCGCTCCCACCCAAATCCCGAAATAACGCCAGGATTGGAATTTCTGGAGGCACATCTGGGCTGGATGTGCCTTTCCCTGATTCCAGCAGGAAATGTGGAGGCAAGATGTGCTCCCTGCTCGGAGGTGATGAGTGAGGGGGAGTGATAAAGCCGGGCTGCTGACGGGACATCCCGGGATGCTGCAGCGGGATTTGGGATTGCTCCACTCTCCCTGTCTCGACAAATGCCAGAGGGGAGGAATGTCTACACCACAGAGCAGGATGAGCACAGGGATGGTTTTTTCCCTGCACTGCTGGGCTCGTGGATCACAAAAAAATGGGAAGATCCATCCTTATGGACAAGCCAGATGTTCTGGATGTTTCCAGCCCCTCCAGGAAAGCTTTTATTGAAACTTAATCAATGATGATCTCATCCAAAATTGATAAATCCCCGATTCCATGATTTCCTGCTTGTTTCTGTGGGAGTTGCAGTCACCATCTGACCTGGACACATCTGGAGTTGGATTCATCCCGATGTGCTCCAGTTCTGGGCTGGGATTTGTCCACTTCCACTATTCCAGGTCGCTCCAAGTCCTGTCCAAGCTGGACACCTGCAGGGATCCATGGTCAGCTTCTCTGGGAATTCCATTCCAGCCCCTCCCCACCCTCCCAGCCAGGAATTCCTTCCCAATATCCCATCAAAACCGTTTAAGTGACCTTGACTGATTTGAAAGTGAAGGAAACACAAAATTCATATCCCAGTTGTTGTATCTTCCAAAAATACGGTGTGATCCAAGAAGGAAGATCTGGGAACACTGGAACATCATCCCTGTGTGTCGGAGTCTGGGCCATCCCTTTGGGATCCAGAGCTGTGAGACCCTGGGAGGGGCTCTGAGACCCTGGGATGATCCCAAAACATCTGTGGGGTTGATTATAGCCCTTGGAACAAATCACCAGCTTTAGATGAGAACTTAAAAGTCACAGGAGTTTAAGTAGTGTTATNACAAATTCTTCCCTAGTGAGGGAACAAGACCTCACCTGTTCTCCCTCCCTGGATCCTCACAAATCCCAAGGAACTCTCCCAGCCCCTCATGGAAAGGCCCTGTGGGACATCAGAGCTTCTCCTCCCTGTCCTGCGCCTCTGGCACCGGTTCTGCTTCCCAGCTGGCACCGCTTGGAGCCAGGAGAACGCGGGATGGCTTTCCGGAAGGATGAGTGTGACGCAGCCCCGAGCAGATGTTGGGAGCTCTGGCTCTCATTCCATGGGGAGCACATGGATGAGGAGGAGCAGACCTGACTGGAGCTCCTTTCAACAGGGATGAGACATTCCTCTTTGGAAAGATCCTGGAATAGTTCAGCTTGTCACTCAGATCCTCTCTTTTTTTTCTCTGCTTTTCCCCAGTTTTTTTTTTTTCTGGTTTCCAGCTGCGCCGACGAGATTTCACTTGTGAAGTTTTTTGGTGAAGCAAAAGCCAATTTTGATTGGAAAAATGAGGTTCTGTGGGATTTTTTTATTTCATGCTTTTTTTTTTTAATTATTCCATGGATCTGCACTGAGGTGGAAACACTCCCTTCCAGGAAAGTTTACCTGATTTTTTGTGTAATTAAAAGAAATTATCTTGCTGATTGAAGCTTGCCCTGGACTGTGTTTCTGGATCACAGAATGGATTTCTGGATCATGGAATGGATTTCTGGATCATGGAATGGATTTCTGGATCATGGAATGTATTTCTGGATCACAGAATCGATTTCTGGGCTGCATTTCCAGATCATGGAATGTATTTCTGGATCACAGAATCGATTTCTGGGCTGCATTTCCAGATCATGGAATGTATTTCTGGATCATCATGGAATGACACAACCAATTTTAAAAAATCAACAGAAATTCATTCTTGCTTTGAGTAAAAATTTTTTTTTTCCATAGCAATCACTACTGGTGGAGTTCATTCTGGTCAAAGTCAACCATTCCCTGGAAGGCAAAGGAATGCCAATTCCCAGGCTTTTCCCACCCCATTGCCTCAGTTGAGGGGTCTCTCCCATGCTCCACATTTTCCTTTGAGCTGCTCCATGGCTCCAACAAAGCTTGGAATTCCTGGGAATGCTGGATCGGTGCCGTTCAACGTGGCAACCACTCTCCCCAAAATTAATTTTTAATTCCCTAATATTTTTACTCAACGCTTTCCTGACTCATTCGAGGCCAGGGTGTTGATTCCATTTGTCCCCAGATTTCTCTTGGGCTCAAACTGGGTTTGCAAGTGAGGGATGATCCAGAAGGAATTTGGGGGATGTGACACAAATTGTTCTCCTTCCTCACCTGGATCCTCCTGGTGCTGCTTCCGAGTTTGTTATGAGGAGCTGGAGTGAGTCCAGGGAAGGGAACGGAGCTGGGAAGGGGCTGGAGAATTCCTGAGGGAGCTGGGAAAGGGCTCAGCCTGGAGAAAAGGAGGCTCAGGGGGAACTTCAGGATCTGCACAACTCCCTGACAGGAGGGGACAGTGGGGGGAATTTGGGATCTGGGAACAGGGACAGGAGGAGAGGGAACGGCCTCAGGCTGGAAATTGGGAAATGGCCCAAAGGGGACATCCAGGAGAGAGACTGGGGACAAGGTGTGGAGGGACAGGACACAGGGAATGGCTTTGAGCTGGAAGAAGTGGATTTAATTGGGATATTGGGAAGGAATTCCTGGCTGGGATGGAATTCCCAGAGCAGCTGTGGCTGCCCCTGGATCCCTGGCATTGCCCAAGGCCAGGCTGGATGGGGCTGGGAGCAGCCTGGGATGGTGGGAGGTGTCCCTGCCATGGCAGGGGTGGCACTGGATGGGATTTTAGGCCCCTTCCAATCAAAACCATTCCATGATAACACACCTGGAATGGGGAGGTCAAGGTGTTGCTTGGATCCCCCTGGACTGAGCATCTAGGGAGCTTTATTCCCTGGAATGATGTTTGGTTCCAATCCAAGCTAAAATCAGTGACAATAAAACAAAATCCCCATGGATACCCGTGGGGTGTTACCTTCAGTCAGCCACGAAGGTTTGTGCTCCACAAAAATGTTTTCCGTGCAGTATTTCCCTCCTTTTCCTGAACAGCATTCCCAGCGGGATTTTAAAGCCGTGGGGATGTGGCACTGGGGGACAGGGTTTAGTGGTGACCCCAGGGCTGGGGTGGGAGTGCCAGGATCTTGGGGGGCTCTCCCAACCCCAATGATTCCATGATTTAACTCCGTGATTCCCTGATTTAACATTCTTTAATTCCCTGATTTAACTCCGTGATTCCCTGATTTAATTCCCTGATTTACCACGCCCGGAGCATTGCCCTGGGAATGCTCTCCTGACCGCCGGGTGAACCCCCTGCTCTCCCGAGGGCTCCCCGACCTTTCCCGGTGGGTGTGGAGTGCCTGGGATGGATCCAGAGCCGGCAGGGGTGAGGATGTCACCGACACCCAGCCCCCTCCGTGTGTCCCCATCCGGGACGAGCGGAATTCTCCGAGGGAAAGGGAGGGCAGCCAGCAATTCCCAGCCTCCGTTCCTCTCCTGGCCTCCACTCCTCTCCCTCATCCCACACCTCCAGCAGCATTCCCGGGGATGTCAAACTATGGAGCCTGCCATGGATTTTCCCATGAGCTCATCTTTCCTCGTGTGCTGCATCCAGGGAGGCTCCAGGCGCTGGAATCCCAGCGTGGGAAGGAGGGAGGCAGCTCCTGCTGCATCCCACAGCATCCCTGCTGGAACGGGGGCACATCCAGGATCCAGGACGTGGCACCAGCTGGGTGTGCCAAGGTGGCCCTCGGTGGGTCTGAGGTGATTCCTTCCCTGCTGAGGGTCTGGAAAACGGGAACAGGCACCTGGTGGAGGGATTTGAGTGCCTTGGGAAGCGTGGGGAATGTGGGAGGTGAGCAGGGCTGGAGAACACAGCATTCCTATCCCCACCCTTCCTGGGAAAACACAAAGTCAAGGATTAATAGCAAACAGACCATCCAGCTGTCCACAGCTCTCCAGTTACGAGGTGATTCCTGCTCCAGATGGTCCAGGAAATCCCCAGGAATTGTTACTAAATCAATTAAAAATGAGGGAATCGCTGCAAGGATGAAATGCCACCATTTTCCTGGAGTTTAGGTTTGATTTCCAAGATTCCTGGGGAAGGGAAAAGTTTTGTGCAGCAGGTGGGGAACCTAGAATTCCCAACGGGAGAGGCAGGAGGGCCAAGAATTCCTGCACCAAGGGCTGGGTGCTGGTTGGAGCTGGAGCATCCCATTCCAAGGTGCCCTCAGCAGGAAAAAGCAAGGAAAACCCAAAGGCTCTCCAAGAATTAATGCTTTGAACCCAGGGAGATTGGGAAAAATCCAGTTCCTGTGAACTGAAACAGATGATTTCACACTGAGCCATCGCTCCCATGGGATAGGGAAAGGCTCCTTCCCTCCCTGTGAACTCTTGCTGTGCTCTGCTCTGACCCCTCCATGGTTTTTTGGGATCAGTTTTTCCAGGCTCAACTCTCCCATCCATTCCTCTGGCCTTTTGTTCCCTAATAAATTGATTATCCACTTGTTTGGGTCTGATCAGAAGACTCTTCCCACTGGAGTTGTTCAATGCTTGGAGCTGTAAAAATATTCCTGGCTCCTGCATTCCATGCCTGGAAGAAATTCCTGCTGGCTGGAGGCTGGATTGCTTCTAGGTGGTGATCCAAATGTTCTGGTGACTTCCATCATGCTCTGGAATAGGGAAAACACCTCCATGAGCATCACCAGATCCAAACAGGAGTGGAACTCCCTCGATATTCCTAAAGTGGCTGATGGAGAAGTGGTGCTGGGAAATCCATGGGAGCAAGCAGCTGATCCTAAGGACAAGGCCGTGATCCCAAGGGAGGCAGAGCTGGAATTTGGGGGCAGAACCCCTTGGGAGAACATTTAGGTTGGAAATGAGCCAGCTCCATGGAGAGGGAACAGAAAAAATCCATGACTTTTAGGGAATGTTTCTCATGGAAGAGAACATGGATTCTGACCATAAAAAAAAAAAAATCTTTTTAGGAAGAATCTGGATTTGGGATTTGAGGTTTTATCTCCTCCCTTTCCATCAGATGGGGGTGAGGGTGGTGAGGCCCTGGCACAGGGTACCCAGAGCAGCTGTGGCTGCCCCTGGATCCCTGGGAGTGTCCCAGGCCAGGCTGGATGTGGCTTGGAGCAGCCTGGGATGGTGGAAGGTGTGAAGGAGGTGGAATGGGACAATCCTTAAGATCCCTTCCCACCCAAACCATTCCAGGAATTTGAGATTAAAGGTTACAGTGTGGTAGAAAACCCTCAAATCAGAACAATCTGAATTTGGGACAACAAAAAAGTTCAAATTCGAATATTTTTCCCCCAATCCTGGCAGGGCAGAGCCTTAATTGGCTGCTAAGATTTAATGGACAATCCCCGGAATCTCATCAGAGTCTGAAAATCCCAGACCACTCAAAGCAAGGGCAGGGCTGATGGAGGGGGGGCAGTAATTCCAGACAAAACAGGATAAATGCTGGATAATTCCCTGAAGTGGCAATAAAAAAATCCCTCTGTGGCTGGGAGTCCTGCTCTCCTCGTTATTTCCTGGATAACAGATGGACTGGCAGGGCTTTGGATGCTCCTGACAGGTTGTCCATGAGGAAAGAGATTAAATCTTCCAAATAAACTGTGCAGCTTTCCTTGGCTGGGGTATCCATCTTTTCCAGAGGAAAGGTGATCGGGAATGGGGGATGTTCATCACTGCCACTGCTGCTTCCAGCCCTTGTCCTGTTTGGAGCTGATGGGAGCGCTGACAGAATCCATCAAGCATTCCAAGGATCCCTCAAGCTGGGATGAAAGCAGGAATTATTTTCCCAAACTGGTCACCTTGGAGTGTCTGTTGCTACTCCAAAGTGACACAGGGACTGGAAAGGGGAGTGGTCATTCCATGAGGGAGGCAAGGAATGGGAAGCAGAGCCAGGCCAGGCTTGGGGGAGATCCAAGGATGGGATATCCCGACATGATCCCGGTGTCCGTGGCTTTGGAGTGGGATGAAGGAGCTGCTGAGCGCCCCAAGGGTTTCCCTGCTCTGCAGCAGCATCAGCACAGGCTGGTGATTAGCTGGATACGTTAATGAGCATAAGGATATGCAAATGAGATGCTAATGAGCCCCCGAGGCTGTGGCTCCATGAGGCACAATTCCCACCTCTCTGCTTTCCCTGCCCCCAAATCCCATCTCATCCCCCTCATCCCGAGGCTTCCCCGCTCCCGCGCCGCGGGATGCAGCCTGGAATCCCAAAAGCTCTCCAGTCCCTTCCCAGACCAGTGTCCTGTTGGGTGGCAGCCCCAGTTCTGCTCCCGAGGCCGGGATGCAATCCAAGCCCGGAGGGGGCCGCCTTTTTCCAGAGAATCCCTGGGAGACTCCGTAGCTCTCCCTCCAGTCTTTTCTTCCCTTTTTTTCCCCTCCTCGGTTTCAATTATTTCCCTCTGTGAGAGAGGGAACAGCATTCCTATGGAATGGGGGCCTGAGAGCTTGCGGAGCAGAGCCTTAAAATCCACATGGGTGGCTCCCAGGCGGGGTGAAATGGAGGAAAAGGGAATTTCGGGATGTGCCCTCTCCTTCCGTGGCATTCCTGGCTGTCCCGTGGTGCGGCACTGAAGGCAAATCCCTGAACTGAACGGGCTCCTCGCACTTCCCAGCTGGATTGGGAAGCAGGGAGCAAAATAAATCCAGGGAAGGGCGCAGGATGGATGGAGCTGGATGGGTTGGAAGAGGTTTTTTAGTGGATCATTATTCCTCTCAGAGGGACAGGAGCTTTGTGCCATGGGATCAGCTGGAATTTGGGCACGGCAGGAGCCAGGTCCAGCTTGGCCTCGAAGGTCCCTGGTGTGAACAGATACAGACCAGGATGTGACATTCCAAGTGTGGAGAGCTCCCAGCATCACCCGGCTGCAGAAATCCCGGGGAATCCTGATTTTCAGATCAAACTCATCGCTATTTCCCACCAGGAATGCCTGTGCAGAGCAGGGAGCAGGGAAAGAGGGAATTCCAGCCCCATGGCTCTGCAGGAGCTGTGATTTGCCATTAATCCCTGCGGGGGGAAGAGTTTATCACTCGGATAAGACGGGATGGAGCTGCCCAAGGAAACCCCACCTCATTCCTTGGAGAGCTGGAGGATCGTGGAATATTCTGAGCTGACTCACAGGGATCACCCAGTGCAGCTCCTGCCCGGCACAGACACCCCCCAACCCTCCTGGAGCTCGGGAATTTGGGATATTGCCGAAATTTGGAGCTCCAGACGTGAGGGAGAGGCTGGAGAGCTGCAATCCAAGGAGCCTCAGCTTCCTTATCCCTGGCAGAGAGGTGCCTGTTTTCCTGGGAATTCTGTGAGGGGTGTGCTGGTGCTTCCAGAAATCGTGTGAGCTGCTTCTTGTCCTGACGCTGATCATTCCCACCGCTGGAATCAATCCCGTGCAGCAGGAATACAAACCCAGCTGCCATGTGTGTGCTCACCACAGCTTCCTGCGGCCGCTCCCCTCGGATCCCGCGTCCCACAGGAGGGACCACCCAGCTGCTCCTCTGCCATTGTCCCCCTTGGATGCAGAGTGGCAGCGTGGGAGAGGCTGGAGCTGCAGGTGGATCCCACCCAGGAGGATTCCAGCCTGAAGGAGAGGGAGAGCTCAGAGCCGCCTCCAGGGATCCAGGAGAGCTGGAGAGGGACAAGGCATGGAGGGATGGGACACAGGGAATGGCTTCCACTGCCAGATGGGATATTGGGAAGGGATTCCTGGCTGGGATGGAATTCCCAGAGATGCTGTGGCTGCCCCTGGAAGTGCCCAAAGCCAGGCTGGATCATCCTGGGACAGTGGGAGGTGTCCCTGCCCGTGGCAGGGGTGGCACTGGATGAGCTTAAAGGTCTTTTCCAACCCAAACCATTCCAAGATTCTTTTTTTGCAGCCTTCCAGAACCTGAAGGGAGCTACAAGAAAGATGGAGAGGGACTTTTCCCAAAAACCTGGAATGCCAGGATGAGGGGGAATGGACTCAGACTGAAAACCAGCAGGGTTAGATGGGATATTGGGATGGAATTCCTGGCTGGGAGGGTGGGCAGGCCCTGGCACAGGTTCCCAGAGGAGCTGTGGTTGTCCCTGGATCCCTGGAAGTGCCCAAGGCCAGGCTGGATGGAATTCTGGCCAGCCTGGGATAGTGGATTTTTCCCTGCCCGTGGATTTTCCCTCACTCCCAAAGCCTGGCCACGCCAACCCAACACACATCCTTGGGACAGAAATTGTGGGAAATGTGAATTAAATCCCAATCCCAAGAGATTCTCCACAGAAGTTCTGCCCTGTCCCAGCTCGGGGTCCCTCTATCCTGCCCTGAGCTGGATGTGCCCCTCCAACATTCCAGAAGAATTCCAGGAAGGATTTTTCCAGGCACTTTGCTATCCCAGTTGTGTCTGTACCCACACCTCCATTCCAGGCTCTTCCCACTGATGAAGGATAAACCCTGGAGCGACAATTCCCAGCCTGGAGCCCCTCTGGAATGGGTGGGACCTGCTCCAGAGGCTTCATGCAGCTCGGGGAGCAGAGCCCTGGGAATTTCCAAGGCTGGGATGAAGCAATGGGACTTGAAAGGGATTGTAGGAGCTCCAGGGAATGTCCTCATGCTGCAGTTCCTAAATCCCGTTAATTGTGGTACTAATTAAGGGCTGGGTTATTAAATTATCTCTCCACTCTGGGAAGAAAACAAACAAAGGAATTCCATGGAGCCTTTAAATCTGGATTCCCGAAATGTGTGTCCCATCTGGCCGGGGCACTGGGAACAGCCCCCCGGCTGTGTTCCGTGTGGGGATGAATCCCAGGACACCTCGAGGCTATTCCCAAAGGAATCCCACAAGAACAGCCCCTTCCAGAGGCACTTTTACAGCCCTGCCGTCATCAGTTGGAGATCTGAGGGGCAGCTGGATTTGGATCCATGAATGGATATTCCTGGGAAGGCTGCAGTGCCCTTTCTGTGCAGTGTATCCCAAAAATGTCACCCGGGAGCAGGGAGCACTAAGGGCAGGGATAAAGGAGGGAAATCCCGGTCTGGAACAGGGAATGAGGTGGTTTCAACACTCCAATGCATGAGAGGATTTCCAGCTGGCTGCCCTCGCTCCATCCTTAAATATTTTAGGAGCCAGGCAGTGGAATTGTAGGATTTCCAAGGGTTGTTCCTCATGGAAGACAGATGAGGGACTTGGGGAGAGGGAAAAGTGCAAGGCAGGGCTTTAAAAAGGGAAACAAAAAGGAAGGAATGACCGAGGAGTTACCATGGAAAACTGCTGAGGGAAAGGATTGGGAGGAGCAATTCCATTATTTGGGATCTCCAGCCCCACAGCTTTGCTGCCAGGTGAGCTGGGAAAGGGATTTATGGGAAAGAATGCGGGGTCCTGGTGGAAATGGAGGGGATTCTGGATCAGCACTGTGCAGTCTGGGGCTTCCCAGCAGAGGAAAACCATGGGAATACTGGAGGGAGCCCAGGGAAGGGAGAGCAGGCTGGCTGGAGGCTGGAGCAGTGGATATTGGAGGGATCTGGAATTGCTCTGGAGAAGATCTGGGACAGAGGTTCCTAACATTTACCTGCTGATCCAGAGGTTTCCCATTCCTGGGACAGACCAGGGTTGGGATTTCTTCCAAAGAGCCCAGGGAAGGAGGCAGTAATTGGATTTGGATTTCATATTAAATAAAAAAAAAAATACCTGAGCTGGCCAGAACAGCAGCAGAGCCCAGGAATTCTGTTCCCCTTCCTACCAAATTTAGGAAGAGGGAAGAGAAAAAAAACCTCACTTTCCAAAATCCTGGCAGTTTCTTCCTTTTCCACTCGTTCCTTAATTTGTGCTAATGGGAAGAAGCACAGGAAGACTCCAGCTTCCCTGGATTCTGGAATTTTAGTGGTGTAGTTGTAGGGTTTTTGGGAATTGCAATATTGGATTTTTAATTGTGTAGTTGTAGGGTTTTTGGGAATTGCAATATTGGATTTTTAGTGGTGTACTTGTAGGGTTTTGGGAATTGCAATTCTGGATTTTTTGCTGTGTGGTTGTAGGGTTTTTGGGAATTGCAGTTCTGGATTTTTTGTTGTTCCAACTCAGGATATTCCCTGATTTTTCCAGTCAGGTTTCCAATCCTCCTTTCCCAAATCCTGGGTGAAATTCCTTCAGCTCTTCCTTGTCCATTTTTCCCATCCAGCGCTCCCTAAAAACTGAGCTGCTCCTTTCCCAGTCTGGATATTCCATTCTCCTAAAAAATCCCACAAAACCGAACCAGGAGCAGGGTTGTGACCTCATTCCCTTCATTCCAGAGCTGTTTGCTCCCAAAAAACTACCGCTGCTCGTTTGCTTGTTTGTTTGTTGGAATATTTCGAGGGAATTTTCAGTCTGTTTTCTTTTCCAGAGGGGAGGGAATTCCAAAAGCCTCCACAGAGCCTCCTTTAAAAGCAACCCAGGAATTCTCTCCCACCTTCCCACTCCCAGACAGGACAGAAATAGGGAAATAAACAAATCCATGGATTCAAACAAACCCCATTGTTATTCTGGTGTAAAATCCTGGGATCTGTGAAATTCCTCACAGGAACAGCAGCTCCTGATGGAAAGGTGGGAATGCAAGAGCTGAAGGAAAAGATGGGAATGAGGCTCCAGAAAAAAAGGTGGGAATATGGCTGCTGAAGCAAAGGTGGGTATGCAGGAGCTGAAGGGAGAGATAGGAATGCAGGAGCTGAAGGAAAAGATGGGAATGCATCTGTGAAGGAAAAGGTGGGAATGGAATGCAGCTTTTGAAGGAAAAGTTGGGAATGCAGGAGATGAAGGAAATGTGGGAATGCAGCTCCTGAAGGAAAAGTGGAATTGCTCCCTGACCTCTGAGGGCTTGGCCAAGGACGCTCCTCGATGCTCCAGAGCAGCTCCCGTGTCCCACAGCTCCCATTGGGATCAATCCCTGTCCCACAGCTCCCATTGGGATCAATCTGTGTCCCTCGGCTCCCATTGGGATCAATCCCTGTCCGACCGCTCCCATTTGGATCAATCCATGTCCCACAGCTCCCATTGGGATCAATCCGTGTCCCACAGCTCCCATTGGGATCAATCCCTGTCTCACAGCTCCCATTGGGTTCAATCCCTGTCCCACAGATCCCACTGGGATCAATCCATGTCCCAGAGCTCCCATTGGGATCAATCCGTGTCCCACAGCTCCCATTGGGATCAGTCTGTGTCCCACAGCTCCCATTGGGATCAATCCGTGTCCCACAGCTCCCATTGGGATCAATCCGTGTCCCACAGCTCCCATTGGGATCAATCCGTGTCCCACAGCTCCCATTGGGATCAATCCCTGTCCCACAGCTCCCATTGGGATCAATCTGTGTCCCTGGGCTCCCATTGGGATCAATCCCTGTCCCATAACTCCCATTGGGATCAATCCGTGTCCCACAGCTCCCATTGGGATCAATCTGTGTCCCTGGGCTCCCATTGGGATCAATCCCTGTCCCATAACTCCCATTGGGATCAATCCGTGTCCCACAGCTCCCATTGGGATCAATCTGTGTCCCTGGGCTCCCATTGGGATCAATCCCTGTCCCATAACTCCCATTGGGATCAATCCGTGTCCCACAGCTCCCATTGGGATCAATCTGTGTCCCTGGGCTCCCATTGGGATCAATCCCTGTCCCATAACTCCCATTGGGATCAATCCGTGTCCCACAGCTCCCATTGGGATCAATCTGTGTCCCTGGGCTCCCATTGGGATCAATCCCTGTCCCATAACTCCCATTGGGATCAATCCGTGTCCCACAGCTCCCATTGGGATCAATCTGTGTCCCACAGCTCCCATTGGGATCAATCCCTGTCCCACAGCTCCCATTTGGATCAATCCATGTCCCACAGCTCCCATTGGGATCAATCCATGTCCCATAACTCCCATTGGGATCAATCCCTGTCCCACAGCTCCCATTGGGATCAATCCCTGTCCCACAGCTCCCATTTGGATCAATCCATGTCCCACAGCTCCCATTGGGATCAATCCCTGTCCCAGAGCTCCCATTGGGATCAATCTGTGTCCCACAGCTCCCATTTGGATCAATCCATGTCCCACAGCTCCCATTGGGATCAGTCTGTGTCCCAGAGCTCCCATTGGGTTCAATCCCTGTCCCACAACTCCCATTGGGATCAATCCCTGTCCCTGGGAATGTCCCTGCAGGCCCAGGGCTGGGATGTGCTCCCGGGAATGCCGAGGCAGGGATGAGATATCCCGAATTCTTGGAGCAGGGCAGTGCTGGGGCTGGGGAGCTCAGGGGGAAGCAAAGCCAGGCTGCTTTTCCTGCCTCTAATTCCTCCCAGCTGATCCCAGCAGCCATTCCCGCTGGATTCCAGGACAATGCTGCTCTTCAGGAGCAAATTCCAGCAGCAGCACCGACCTCCCCCCCCCCGGGTTTTTGTGTTCCTGGGCCTCCAAGGACAGCGCTTGGACTTTTTGTCCTGTTTAGAAAGAACACGCTGGACTGAGGGTTTATTTTTATTTTTATTTTTTTTGGTCATGGAATGGTGTCAGTTTGGCCTGGGAAAAGCCTGGAGTGGAGTCACTGGAGCTGTAAACAGGGGAGGAGCTGATGTTCCAGCATTTCTGTGGAGAGCACAGGGAAAAGGAGACAGCCAGAGCTGCCCAGGATCCAGGCTGGAAAGATCTTCCCTGCTTAAATTAGAGCTGAGCTTAAATGGGCCTGGCTTTGGTGAGGGGCCCTGGAAAGGGATCTGGCAAATCCAGTCAGGCAGAAAAGGGGAAAAAAAAAAAAGGCAGGAAAGAGCTTTTTCCACTTTTCCAGGAGTGAAAATTCCTGGGCACTGGCTGACCTGACCTTCACAACACAAACTGTGAGTCTGGAGCCAATGATCCGTGCCTGGCTCCCTAAAAATGGGCATGGGATGAAATTCCATGAAGGGCGGGGCTGAGGGAGCAGGGGAGCCCTGTTTGGATCACGGAATCATCCCAGCTGTGGCTGCCCCTGGATCCCTGGAAGTGTCCAAGGCCGGCTTGAACATTGGGACAGCCTGGGATAGCAGGAGGTGTCCCTGCCCATGGAATGGGATGGGCTTTGAGGTCCTTCCCAATAAAAATTCCAGGATTCTCTAATTCCCACCTTGAATTACTCTCTGGAGAGGTTTTACAGCTATGTCATGAGATCTCTTTGCCTTTATAGGTTATTTTAGCATTCCATGGGAATGGCAATCCCCATGGGATTTAAAGGAGAGGAATTATTCTCCCTGGATTAGCAACATTGCTTCCTAAATCAAAACCATCAATCCAGAGGGATGCTTAGAGCATCATCCAAGGAGAAGAAATTAATCCGTGAGGGTGAGAATTGCAGTGGAAAAAAAATGCAGAACTGAGGGAGGTGATGACTCTGGAAGTGAAATTCCAAAGGGATTCTCACCATTCCCTGTGTCTTGGTGCCCTTTTTCCCTGTCCTGGGTGGGCTTTGAGCTGGAGGTTGGATTTTTTGGGATCTGCATGAAGAAGTGGGAGAGATTTCCTGGATGTGGGGAGGTCTGGGCAGGCCCCAAAGCCAACATGGAGAGGGAGCAGTGAAGATCCACAAAAAGGCAAAAAATCTGTTTTCCTCATTATTCCATGGAAGAGAATTCCCAGCTTGGGGCAGGCTTTTGTCACTGTAATTACTCGGTGAGTGCATTAGAGCCCTGCTCTTCCATCCCCTTTTGTCTGGATGCTGTTTTTCCATGGAGAGAGAGGATCCAGAGCTGGCTGCTGGTCTTACATCCCGAGATTCCTGCTGGGCTCTCCGTGCCGGGCTGGAACAAATGTTCGTAGGAAGTGCTGCTGCTTTTCCAGCCTCTGGCAGAAGGAATTGTCAGGAAAGCAGCACATCCAGAGCTGAGGGGGATTAAACTTGAGCTCAGGCCAAGGGCTGAGTCTAGTTAATCTCCTGATTAAATCAGAGAACGTGCCTGGGGGTGCTTAGGGGAATTTGTCACCATGGAAGAGGCCCGGGAAAGCCAAATTTAGGAGGAGTGGAAATTCCTGGATTTGCAGAGCCAGGAGTTCTTGGAGTAAAGGTGGTGTTTATAATGAGCATGTTTGTAATTAAAACCATTAATTTTGTCACTGGTGCTGCGGGAGCTCAGCATTCCTGGGAAAAGGGATGTCTTTATTCCTGGTTTCACAGCTCTGGGGAGAACGTGGAGGATCCCAACTCTGCCTGGGGCTTCAGGACAGGGAGAAAAGGACAATTGTCCCACTGGAAAAGAACCTTTTCCTGCTGGGAAGAACAAACTGGGGGGTGGGGGAGCAGAAGGGCTGTCCTGGAGCTGGGATATCAATCCATGGATATCAATCCAGGAATATCAATCCAGGTATATCGTCCATGAAAATCAGTCCAGGGATATCAAACCAGAGTTATCAATCCATGGATATCAATCCAGGAACGTAAATCCAGGGATATCAATCCAGAGATATCTATAAATCCATGGATGTCAATCCATGGATATCAATCCAGGGATAAGAATCCATGGATATAAATCCAGAGATATCAATCCATGGATATCTATCAATCCAGGGATATCTATAAAATAATGGATATCAATCCAGGGACATCAATCCATGGATAAGAATCCAGAGATATCAATCCGTGGATATCAATCCAGGAACGTAAATCCAGGGATATCAATCCAGGGACATCAATCCATGGATAAGAATCCAGAGATATCAATCCGTGGATATCAATCCAGGAACGTAAATCCAGGGATATCAATCCAGGGACATCAATCCATGGATAAGAATCCAGAGATATCAATCCGTGGATATCAATCCAGGAACGTAAATCCAGGGATATCAATCCAGGGATATCAATCCATGGATACCAATCCATGAAAATCAATCCAGGGATATCAATCCATGGTTATCTATAAATCCATGGATATTAATCCAGGGATACCAATAAATTCAGGGATATCAATCCATGGATATCAATATCCATGAAAATCAAAATTCAGGGATATCAATCCACAGATATCAATAAATCCAGCGATATCAATCCGTGGATATCAATCCAGGAATATCAATCCATGAAAATCAATCCAGGGATATCTATAAATCCAGGGACATCAATCCATGGATAAGAATCCAGAGATATAAATCCAGGGATATAAATCCATGGATATCTATAAACCCAGGGATCAATCCATGGATGTCGATATCATACACTCAGAGGGAGGATGGAGAGGGATGCACATCCCAGATATTCCTGGGACTCTCTGGCTCTAAGAAAGCAGAGCTTCCTCCTTCCTGGATCAGTCTGAAAGGAAAATTCAAGGCCAGGATGAATCCCAGGATGGATCCCAGTGGGATAGAGGCCACCTTGGAGAACCAACCCCCTTTCCTTCGCTTCCTGATGGAGGAATTGTGTCAGGCAGGGTGAAGTCAGGGACACGTCCCTGGGATCTCTCCTCCTGCAGAGCAATGAAAAATTCAGGAGTTCAGACAAAGGAAAGGGAATCTCTTCACATCCCCCCTCCCTGGCTTCCCTTGGAATATTATCCCCCTGGAGCTCAGCAGGGTCTGCTTGATGATACAAGCAAATTACCATTAATTGGCTTTTAATTGGCTCGGAATATTTTTCTGTTTAAAAATCTTCTGACAGCCCCCCAACTGCCCAGAGTTCTGGAATTCCTTCTCTTTGTTTTTTTGGCCAGGATACATTTTAGAATGGAAGGGAATTAGAATTTTCCCTCCTTTGGGAGGAATCAGAGTGTTTTTCCTGGCTGGGATCAGCTGGGATGTTCAGGAGCTCCCTGCAGGAGTGCTGAACCTGCTCTGCTCTTCCAGAGCTTTCCCATGGAAAATTTTGCCATGAAAATCAGAAATTTTGGATTAAAAGAGTGGTTGCATGAGGGAATATCACAACATCCCAGAATACTTTGGCTTGGAAGGGATTATAAGGATCATCCCATGAGCAGGGAAAACTCCCACTGCTCCAAGCTCCAGTGTCCAACCTTGGACATTCCAGGGATCCAGGGGCAGCCACAGCTTCTCTGGGAATTCCATCCCAGCCAGGAATCCCATCCCAATATCTCTTTTTCCAGCAGGAATCTCCAGCAATCTCCCAAATTTTCCAGGAACAAAGGATCTTTAACCCCTGCCCCATGGAGGGAATTTTCCAGGGTTCATTTCCTGCTTGGCAAGAGAGAACAAAATAAACATGGATGGGGTTTAATCCATCTGCTTATTCCAGGTGGGAATAAGAGCAGTTGGGGCATCCCATAAATACCTTGGGAAGTTGGTGTGATGAGGAGAAAGGGAATTTGGAAAATGCCAGCAGTAACATTTTCCAGGGAAAATTCAGTGCAAAGCAAGGTTTGAATTTCTCTAGGATTTGAATTTCTTTAGGATTTAGGCCTCTCATGTCTTCCAGGTTCTTGGGAATCTCCCCTATGGATTGGGCTGGATATAAACAGGGAAAAGCACAAAGGGAAATGTTTGGATCTGGCTGGAATTTTTGGGTGTCCAAAGCCCTGAGGACAAAACTTCCTCACTTTGCTCCAGGGAGAGATTTCATGGATTCTCCTGAAATCCAGAGGATGGAAAAACATCTCCTGCCCTGTACAGGGCTAATGAAGCTGGAGATGTATAAAATATATGGAATTTGCCAGGGAAAAGGACTTTATTGAGGAAATGAATCATTTCAGACAGTATAAACGGATCAGAGATGTTTGGAGCTGGGAGATGCCCATGGAATTGGATTTGATCCAGAGGATAATCCAATCAAAGCATAAAAATAAGGTTGTTTATTACCTGTTGTGAAAGAGTTGTCTGGGCAGAGAATAAAACCCGATTTTGCCTCTGTGATACAATTCTCCAAACAGCCTCGTATGGATTTGTGGGATTTAAAAGAAATGGGATCATTAAATCCCCAAATTTGACCTCAGTGACGTCACTGTCCCTCAGTGTCACCCCATGTCTCCACTGAGTTGGGTTTGGGGACAATAAGAGAATCCAGTCTGATTAAAATCTGGGAGTCAATTCCGGAGCTGACATTCCCAGAATTCCAGTGATTTAGAGGCACAGAGAGCTTGGTATCAAGGTAATAATAATAATAATAATAATAATAATAATAATAATAATAATAATTTTCTGATTTTTATAGTGCTCCATGAAATTATTGGAAACAAGCCTTTAATGGGAATCATCCTGGATTTAAAGCACGTTCCAGTTTTGATTGGAAAAATCCCAAGTCCTTTTTTCTCTGAACAAATCCTTTTTAAATTTTTTTTCAGTTTTTCCATCTTGTAAAACCCCCTCCCCTCGTGTTTTGGGACCCTGCCCAGCATTCCCACTTCTCAAGATCTTGGATGCACATGGAGATTGATGGAAAAGAAATCTTTTACCCCAATCCCACACTAAAATAAAGGAAGGCATTGGAGGGAGGATGAACGGACAGGGTAGGACAAAACCAAATCCAAGAGAAGACAAAACCTCCAAACATTTGGAATTACCATGGGATTGAGGCAAAGAGGGATTTGCAGCATTCCTTTGGCAGCATTCCAGCTGTTTAACATTGGATTTTTTTTTTTTTTTTCCTGAAACCCAAGTCTCCATTCCCCACATCCCTCAGCTGTTTGTGTCAAGGAAAACGATCCCAAATGCACCCAAGTTGCTTTTCCTGCCGGCAGATAGGAGCTGACAAAGGGAATGTGCACAATAACAAACAGCAGGAATTGTTTTGGATCACGTGGATCCCTCGGGATTGGTCTCGTGTCCTCTTTCCCCTCAAATAACTCTCACTGCCCTCCCAGCCTTGCTGCTTCCTCTGGATTTATTACAGCTTTTCCAAGAGGATTTTCCTCGCAGGATTCTGCTTCTGGAGCATCCTGTGGTTGTTCCCAGAGAGGGTGGATTTCCTTCAAAATCCAAATGAAATTTCCAGTCCTCAAGTGGAAGCTGCAGCTTCTCTGGGATCCTGTGCCAAGGCCTCCCCTCCTTCCCAGGATTCCTTCCCAAAATCCCATCTAAAGCTGCTCCCTTTCCATTTGAAGCCATTCCCTGTGTCCTGTCTCTCCATCTCTTGGAAATTTTCTCTCTCCAGCTTTCTTGTAGCTCCATCAGGCACTGGAAGGCCACAATGAGGTCACCCCAAGCTTTCTCCAGAACATTCCCAACTCTCCCAGCCTTTCCTCGTAGGAAAGGTTCTCCACCCCCCTCACACCCTTCCCCAACTCATGGAACTGCATCCACTGGGAATGAGCAGCCTTGAAAAAGAGAATTCCAGGTTAAACTGAGCCTTTCAAAACCAGAATTCCAGGTTCCTCCTTTCCCACGGAGATATCACAGCATTTCCATCTCCCAGACGGGATAAAACACATCCAAGGGATCTTGCAGGAGCTCTTTGGGTACTCAGGGATGCACTCATGGAATTGGCTCCCACCCTGCTGCATCCACGGCCTGGCTGGAGCCCCTCATCCCCTCCCACAGAGCCCAGGACGTGCTCTGTGATCCACCTGCAGCTCCAGGGAAGCCATTCCCCCTCCCTGCACGCAGCAGGATTCCCACAGCAATCCCGAGCATGTGGAATCCAGCTGTTTGCAGCACCCTGGCACATCTCCAGCCTTCCCTTCTCCAAGGGCTCTGGGTTCCAAACAGACAAATTCTGGATTCAATTTTCGTTTCCTTGCTCCAAGTTGGGCTGCTTGGATGTTCCCTCTTTTCCAGGAGCAGATGAAGGCCCTTCAGCTGAGCTGACATTACTCCTTAATCCTCACAGCATTGCATGAAGAGAAATGGGAAATGTTTTCCAAAAGTTTTGTTCTTTGAGGGAGAACTGCAGAGGTTTGGAGCTGCTGCCTGCTCAGCTGGTCACAAATTGAGATTCCTGATTCTCAGGGGGAAAATTATCCATGGTTTATGTCCAGCCTGGCCTTGGACATTTGCAGGGATCCAGGGGCAGCCACAGCTTCTCTGGGAAATCCATCCCAGCCCTTCTCCACCTTCATCTTAAAATTATCTTCCTTTTATCCAGTCTGAATATTTAGTTTAAAACCCTTCTCCCAGTCGTGGCCTTAATGGATCACAGCAGGGATCACTCCAGACCCACTTCCATGAAAACAATTTCTTGGGTGACTCAGCTCAGTGAATCTGAGCCTTCCCTTCTCCTCACGTTAGGACTGAGCCTTTCCCACATTGTTTTCCTAAACTTTCCCTGGATAAAAGGCTGCACAGGATCTCCCTGAGCGTGGCCCTAAATCCCAGCAGGAGAAACTGAGGAATGAACAGAAAAGTGGGAAAAGCTGAACTGGCCAGATGTCCCTTTTGTCACTTGGACAGCACAGATCCCTCCAGGCCTGTTCCCCCGTTTTGGAGGGAGCTCCCTGGTACCCACAGGACTGGTGGCATCTCAGGAATTCCCTGGAATTCCTGCAGAGGGAGAGGCTGGGACAGGGCAAGAGCAGAGGCCCAGTTTAGTGGTGAATTTTATCTCAGTGAGACTGAAATCCAGGTTGGACAGGGCTTGGAGCAACCTGGGAATGTGGGATTTTGTATCCCTATTTCAGAGGATGCAACTCTAGGAATTTTGGAAACCAAGCTGATCCCTCCATCCCCAACATTTTAATTCCAGGTATTTCCAGCCAAGAGTCTCCCACATCCCAAATCTCCACGTGGGGAAGCTGACACCAGGAGAAAATGAAGGATTTTAGGAGAGGAAGCTGCTCCCCAAACCTTCTCCTGCCTTTGGATATTAGGGATCCTGCTGGATTCTGGATCTGAGGGATCAAGACACCCTGAGATGGGTGGCACTGGATCATCCATGAGATCCCTTCCAGCCCAAACCATTCTGGGATTCTCCGACTGAAGGAGCCAAACCAGGCCTAAGGATGAGGATGATGTCAGAGTGGAATTAAATCTCCAGAGCTCTGGAATCACAGCTGGGAGCTGAGCAGGATTGTTCCCAGAAAAACCTCCTGAGGGATGGTGGAAGCCTCCCAGAGTGAGATTTTCCTGAAGGATTTCCAGAGAAACTCTCTCCCATCTTTCTGTGTCCTTAATGAACTGGAGGATCCCATGGAGCTCCTTCCTTGTGAACCCACATCCATTCCCAACAGGATTTTTTGAGGCTCTGAGTCCAGGAGGCAGGAGAAGACACAGGAGAAAGATTCCATGAGAATCAATAAAGGTTTGTTTTTTATTGGAATTCCCTTTTACATACACCTGTGGTTTGCCTTTTCCCGCTCGTTACTTTGGTCCATGCAGAAAGCAGAAGTGCAGGAATGTAAACCAAATTCCTGCCTGGAGACACACACCTGGCAATGCCCCTGGGATCACACCTTTATCCTGGAGTTTTTTGGGGTTTGTCCCTCTTCTGGAAGGGAACAAAGTCTTGAAACCCTCTTTGGTGTGGCAGAGGGAAAAACACCGCCCTGCTCATCTCCCTCCTGCTCCGAGTGGAGAAAGGAGCTGATATCCTGGAAAAATCCCTTTTTCCAAAGCCCAGCCCCCAGGGTTTGTGGTGGCCACCAGGGCTGGGTCACCCTGAAGCTGCTGAGGTGGAGCAGAGGGGTTCAGCAGCAGATTTGGCTCCTGATGGATCCCATGGGAAGAGACGGGCAAAGGATTCGGAATGTGGGATGGGTTTGGTGCTCGGCTCTGCCTGTCCTTCCCCTTCTCCCACATCCAACAATTCCTGTCCCACCAGCTCCACCTCATCCAGCCTGGCCTTCCAAACATCCCAGATAACCAAATAACCCAAATATCCCAAAAACATCCCTCCTTCAACAGCAAGTGTCTTCTTGTCCAAGGCCTGGGACAGCGGAGGGATCCCTGTCCATGGAACCAGAACTGGGCGGTTTTAAAGCTCCTTTCCAACCTAAACCATCCCAGGATTGTCTGATTCCTCCTCTCCTGCAGCTCCCAAGGAAGAAGGATTTGATTAGATGGAGAATGAGGCCAAGGACTGGCCTGGCAAGAAGAGCTCAGGTCTATATTTAGGCTGGCTCATAAAGCTCTGCTTTAAATCAATGCTGCTTCTCATGGTTTTGTCTCCTCCTTAGGCACCTGAGCTTGCCTGTTTGGGCCATCCCTTAGTTAAGCCAGGCTTAAGCTTCCTTTCCTGTGGATTTTGTATCCCTATTTCAGAGGATGCAACCCTAGGAATTTTGGAAACCAAGCACAAGCTGATCCCTCCATCCCCAACATTTTAATTCCAGGTATTTCCAGCCAAGAGTCTCCCACATCCCAAATCTCCACGTGGGGAAGCTGACACCAGGAGAAAATGAAGGATTTTAGGAGAGGAAGCTGCTCCCCAAACCTTCTCCTGCCTTTGGATATTAGGGATCCTGCTGGATTCTGGATCTGAGGGATCAAGACACCCTGAAATCCCAGTGCCAATTAAGGTTTTGGGAACAGGGAATTTATTTGAATCATTCCCTTTTCAGAATCGATGGGAAATCAACAGACAAAGATTTTCCTGGGATCAAGATTTCATCCCAAATTGTGCCAGCACCTCATTAGCCCAGAATCATTAACCCTCAGGCAGAGGAAAAAATTAAATTCCGTTGAATTCCTTAGTTAATGTGCCAGGAAAACCACTGCTCCAGCCGAAGGGAGGAGTTACCCTGTGGGACCCAGGAGAAATGGGGCAGAATTCCATGTTCTCCAGCTGAGTTTGTCCTAATTTACCTTTTTTTCCAGTGGAAAAAAAAAGAAGGAAAAGTGGCAGTGATGGTGAGGAAGAAGAGGAAGTTGTGCTGACTTTGTCACACCCCACCTTCCCCCTTTTGCTCTTTTAATATTCCTCCAATTAGGCAGTAATTAGGCAGTAATTAGGCAGTAATTAGTCAGATCTGTGCAGGCCAGGCTGTCTGCCTGGAAAGAAGCCAGATTTATTGGAGTTCCTCATTAATTACTCCTGATTAACTGGGTGAGTTTTCCAGAACTTTTCCATTCATTCCTGGCCCCTGCCAATCAATCCCTCAGCTGATTTCCAGCCCTGGAAAACGCCTGGAAATGCAGATTTTTGTGATGTGCCGTGGCTGCAAAGGCAGCTCAAGGGATGAGAACTTGCAGGGAATTTGGGAATTGCTGGGATTGGAAAAGCCCAATTGGATCAATGACTCCAACCAGAAACTACAGGAGCAGATGAGAGGGTGAAGATGAAATTAAACAAGAATATTTAATTTAATCTAATCCCAAGTCCCTGGGCATGGTGGAAAGATTCCTGGGAACTCTGGGACACTGAGTCCAGATCCTTGAGGAAAACAGGAGCTCACTTGGAGGCTGGAATCACTTCCCTGCTCCATGGGAAAAACCTGAGTTAATGTTTCTTTTAATGCTCCCCCTGGATCATCTTCCCTCTGCTTGACTCCCAAACCCTGGCAAAATGTTGATATTATTGGGAACTTTGTGTGCTCTGGGGCTACTGGAAAAGTGGGAAAGGAAAGGAAAGGAAAGGAAAGGAAAGGAAAGGAAAGGAAAGGAAAGGAATAAATGGGATTTTTTTATATCCAGCTGATCACTGGGTATCCTTGGATTTAATCCCAACACCGAGCCTGGTCTGTAACTCTCAGCAGAGCATTTCTGGAGCTGCAGTTGGAAGCTGGATTTGAAATCCATTTTATAAATTGGATGTGAGTCCTGAGCTGCCCCAATTCCCTTCAGCTGAGCAGCTCCAGCCAAGTAACTCATGGGAGAGGTTTTATCCAGCACAGGGAACTGGGAGAAGCCAGAATTCCAGACACTGTCCAGAGCCCAGCAGAGCACTCAGCAGGACTCCAGAAAATAAACAAAAATAGCTGAAGATTTCTATTTTATTGTTTGAAATCCTCCTGGAGTGGGCACAAACACAACGAGTGTTTTCTCTGCTCTCTGTGGCCTTTTCCCATGAATCCACCAAGATTTGGGATTATTTGGGAGTCATCTCCCACCTCGGGATACCTGAACTGTGCCCCAGGTGATCCAAGGAAATCCCATTCCTATCCCAAAGCTTTTGATTGCTTTGGGAACTGCCAGTTGAGATTGGCTTTGGACCATAAACCCTTCCCTCCTGCCACATTTGCACCCAGTTAAAAGGGGAAATTAAACGCTGAATTAAGTCATTTAAATAAGTTTTTGGGGTTGTTTTGGAGGGACAGCTCGGAAAAAAAAGAATTGAAGTGTGGGAAAAGACTCCCAGAAGAAAATCCCGGCTCCAAACTGTCCCAAACCTCCTACAGAGCAAAGAGCAGCCAGTGACAATTCCTGTCAGCACTGAGGGAAGAAAAACCAGGATTGGGAGATTTATCAAGGTCCATTGAAAGCCTTGACAGCAAATTAGTTTGGAGTTAATCACTGAGTGAAGCACACCCCGAGGATTTGGGCCTCAGCAAAGCTCGTTTGATGTCTCTGAGATTGAAATGGCCAAGGAGGACCTGGGAATATCAAAGAGGACTTGGAAACACCGAGGAGGATCTGGGAACATCAAGGAGGACCTGGAATCACCAAAGATAACATGAAAATACCAAGGAGGACGTGTGAGAAAAAAGAACCCAACCTAAAAATGAGGTTTCTTAACTTTTTGAGACATCAGAACCTGAAATTAAAAACCCTTTCAGACAACCCAGAGGAATAAAAACTTCGGAGATCTTCCCCCTCTGTGGATTTTCGTGGTTTAAAAAAGTGGAAAATCCTTCCCAGCGCTGTGGATGTTCCCTGATTGCCCACAAACAGAGAATCAAAGCCAGCCCCTGGCTGAAAAACTCCATTTTGGGAGACCTTTGTGAACTCTTTTGGCTCCAGAAGAAGACAAGGAGCAGAGCTGAGGAATGATGAGGGGCAGGACAAGACATGATCTCATCTGAGCCCGGACCAAGGAGAATGGAGGAGGCAGGAAAACAATTGTCTGCACTCACCCTGGAGAAGCAGGAACAGCAAAGCTGCTGCCAAGAGGCATCCCAAAGAAATGAAAGGGAGATTAAAATCCCAAAGAAATGAAAGGGAGGTTAAAATCCCAAAGAAATGAAAGGGAGGTTAAAATCCCAAAGAAATGAAAGGAAGATTTAAAATCCCAAAGAAATGAAAGGGAGATTAAAATCCCAAAGAAATGAAAGGGAGATTAAAATCCCAAAGAAATGAAAGGAAGATTAAAAATCCAAAAGAAATGAAAGGGAGGTTAAAATCCCAAAGAAATGAAAGGGAGATTAAAATCCCAAAGAAATGAAAGGGAGATTAAAATCCCAAAGAAATGAAAGGGAGATTAAAATCCCAAAGAAATGAAAGGGAGATTAAAATCCCAAAGAAATTAAAGGAAGGTTAAAATCCCAAAGAAATTAAAGGAAGCTTAAACAGCTGTTAAATCCCAGAAAAGAGCGGGATCATGGAGCAAGGAATCACGAGAACTCTGCTGCTGTGGATGGGAAGAGGAAGATTCCCTGTCCAAACCCAACTTGGGGCTCTGGAGAAGAGGACAGGGATCCAAAAGATTCCAGGGAATTCCACCAGCTGGGATGCTGCAAGGCACAGCTTGGAGAAGTGAGAGGCTCCATGGGGCTCCAGAGTTTTGCCAGATGTTTTTCAGGATGAGGGGAAAACGGGCTCAGATCTGACACAAAGGAGGAGGGAAAAGTAGGAAAAAAGCAGGGAACAGCTCTTTGGGATCTTTGTCTTCTCCTTGAAGTGAATTTGGGGAAGTTTCTCCGCTGGTTTTCCAAGGTGGAAAGGGCTTGGAGCAGCCTGGGATGGTGGAAGGTGTCCCTGCCCTTGGAACGAGATGGGATTTAAGGTCCTTTCCAAGCCAGCTCGTTCTGGAATGATTCCATGACAACAATTCCATGACAACAATTCCTTGACAAAATTTCTGTGACAAAAATTCCGTGGCAATGGTTCCCTGATAACAATTCCTTGATAAATTTCCATGCTCTGTTTGCTGCCCCCCCAGCTCCAGTCTGCTGACCCCAGGTTGGAGCTGAAGCAGGATGGGCACGAGCCCCATCATTCCTGCAGGGTTTGTGGATGAATCCTGGACAATCCCCTCCAGGGTTTGTGTTTCCTGTGGCCTCTGGGGCTGGAAAATCCCACAGGAGAGGAAATGTCATCCCAGGTGGGCTCAGAGCTTTGGATGGGGACAAAATCCTTGAGAAATGTCCTCAGCTCCTGCTCTGAATCCAAAGGCTCTGGCTAAATTCCAACAGGATCATTGTTTGTCATTCCAGGGCAAACCAGGGAGCAAAATTGGGGCTTCTCTTATTCCAGACATGGAATGATTCTTCCTCACTAAACCCAGGAGGGATGATCCTGGATCTCCAGATACCAAATCCTGATCCATACACTCAAAAGTTTGGGATCTCCCAAAAATGGGAACACACTGTGGCAACCAGATCCTGCTGGGCCTTGGTGGCACTTTTCCCTCTGTGCTGGTGCCAGCATTATCCAAATTTTTGCATGGAATGTTGCTCAGAAACATCCAGGAGAGAAAAATCTATTTATGATTTACAATTGAAAGGATTTAAAACAAAATATTTCTTCCCCCTGTGCAACCCTAATGCCTGAAATTTACATCTACATTTAACAATGGGTTTGATTTATTTAAATCCTAAATAATCCAGTGTTGAATTCATTTCAGTGAGAGCTGCATTTTAAGAGGGGGGGTTATATTTGTTTATAAATAAATTTATGGCTTTTGCTGATTCCTTGAATTTCTGAGGGACTGTCAAATGTTCTCAGTCTTGAGTAATAAACACAAGCAAAGAGTGAGTCACTGCTGGGGTTTTTTGTTTTTGGTATTTTTGCTTTGTTCCAGCAGAGAAATGATAACTCAGAAACGTCTCTGAGCCAGAAAACCAGGAGGGGTAGAAGAAGAGAGCAGGAAAATGGATTAATTATTGAAAAGTTGATATTTTGATGACTCTTCTTGGGTGGGAAATGGCTATGATGAGGTTTGATGAGGCGAAACGAGAAAAGAACATCAAAAATAAATATTGGCTGTCAAAGATTTCTGTTCAGGACAAGAGGGAACAGCCCCAGGCTGGGCCAGGGAGGTTCAGGCTGGACACCAGCAGGAATTTCCCCATGGAAAGGGTGGTCAGGGATTGGAACTGCCCAGGGAGGTGTCCCAGGAATTCCTGGATGGGGCACTCAGGGCTTTGATGGGGATTGGGCACAGCTTGGATTCAATGACCCTGGAGAGCTTTTCCAACCTCAGGGATCCAGGGATTCTGCAGTAGATGGAGAGGAGCTCCAGCTCCTGTCAGAACCTCACAGCCACCACATCCCCCCAGATCCAAATCCAAACCCCAAAGGGAGGAGATTTTTCCCTGGATTCCACTGGGCTTTGGCCAGGCCCTGATCTGGGAGGGTGATGAAGATGTGGGACACACCATCAGGATCCCACCTGCTCTTCCTGACTTCCTTCAGGGAAATTAATCCGGGATTAGCCCTCAGAGGAGCAGCTGGTCTCTGCTGCTGGAGTCTTTCTGCTCATTAGGGTTTGGATGAACTGTGGATCCTCCATCCCTGGATTGGACAGGGCTTGGAGCACCCTGGGATAGCGGGAGGTGTCCCTGCTCACTCAGAGGTTGGAACAAGGTGACTTTTAAGGTCCCTTCCAGCCCAACCCATCCCAGAATTCCACCACCCTGTGGAACAGGACACCCAGAGCACAGAGTGAGGAACGATTCCCAGTTTGGAGCCGCGTTCCAGGAGCACCCACAACGAGGGAGGGCTGAGTTATCCACGCTGGGCACTGACTGTAGCCACAAACCCCCCGGGATGTGCAAATTCCGGGTTCCCTCTCCAGCACCCCTCTGGAAGAGCAGGAATTCCACACATTCCATAACCACATCCACCCCTAAAAGGCTTCCTGCCTTGCTCCCAGGGAGAGGAGAGGACAATCCCTGCCTGCATCCATGAGCTGTTAACCCTTCCCTCCCCAGAGGAGCACTTTGCCCAAGGGAAGAACACAGGACTGGTCATTCCCAACACGACATTCCAGCGGATCCCAGGGCCTTTCCCGACCCTGTGTGTGTGTCACCAGGCAGACTCACAGGCAGGGAACAAACCAAGCCCAAGCCCCTGCCCGCACAAGGGTGGCTTGTCCCCTCCCAGGATGATGGCACCGCGCCCTCCCTGCACGCCTCCCGCTGTCCCGGGGGACATTCCCGTCCTCCTGGGCTGCCCAAGGACCCCTCCCTGGAGAGCTCCCAGCATCTCTGGTGTCCAGCAGCTCTGGAGAGCTCCAGGCATCATGGAATTCATGGATGGCATCACCTGCTGGCCACCTTGGTGGCTCGCTTGTTTTTTTTTTTTTTTTTTATCCCAAATAACTTAATCTCTCATTCCACAGAGAAACTGCATGGAAACCCTCGGAATCCGCCGCGTGGCCTGACGGTCTTTTCCCACTAAACGCTCTCCAGGAATCTTTTCCATCAGAATTTTTTTTTTTTTTTTTTTCCCCTCCTTTCCCCTCCTGCTGTCTTTTACATCACTGTCTCCCTCTCCTCCTCCACCAGCACCGTGGGCCTGTCTCCATCGTAGAGCCCGGAGCCGTTCAGGTATTCCTCATCCTTGTTGTACTGCTCGGGGCCGGAGGAGGGCATGGAATTCTCGGAGATGGAGCCGTTCTTCACGTAGCCTGGCAGGTTCCTGTGCCCGTTGAGGCTCCCTGGGATCAGTCTGGTGTTGAGGTGCAGGGCCAGCGCTCCTCTGGTGGCCACGTTGGTGATGCTGGTGTGGGAAACCATTGGTCCATAGCTGTAGGTTGTGCTCCCACTCCGGGCTTTCCTTTTAAAGTCAAGTGCTAAAGTCCACCTGCTCCACGATTTCTTTATTTCTGCTTGGACCTGAGCACGGGGGAGGGAAAAAAAGAAAAAAAAAAAAAAAAAAAAAAATCCCCGTGAGCGGGAGAAGGAAAATGCCAGAAAAATGTGGTGGCCACAGAATGGAATTTCCTGGTCTTTATGGGCCCCTCCCGACTCGTGATTCCATGAAATTGGGAAGAAGAATAAATTCACATTAAACCCGCCCTTTCCAAATGGAATATTGGACGCTGGGAAGCTGGAATGGCTGGGAGGGTGGGATGGGGGGTTAAGGGATGGAGAGCTGCACATCCAGGAGGGAATTGTCTCAACATGAAAATCAAGTGTGAGTGGGAAAACCACCTCGAGAGGCACCTGAATCCTGAGAAATTTCCCTGAGAATTTCCCTAGAAATGGGAATTTTAGACCAGGTTTAAAGTAGGTTGCTAAAGTTAGGCTGAGATCAATTACCTTTAGATTTTATCCTTGTTTTAGCTGAAGAACATACACAGTAACTTTGTGGTTTTATCCATAATTATATCCATAATTTTAGGTGAAAAATTCCCCTTAAAATCCATAAATTTAGGTCATAAATTCCCCTTAAAATCCATGAATTTCATTTTAAGCCAGTCTGTGGAACTCCTTCCCTGGGGTGCAGCTGCTGACCATCCATTTTCTTAATTAACAGCAATAGAGGGAATTAATGGAAATGAGGAAATTAAAGTGTATTTTTCTGGAAATAGATAAAAAAGTCAAAAGAGCCTGGAAAAATCCAGATTTTTTTTTTGTTAATCAGTGACTCCATCAATCAGTTTTTCTCCTGAGTTTGAAATGAAGCAGCACTTGTGCTAGGGAATTAAAAATTCCAAAATTTTTCTCCATTAGCTGCTTCCAGTGGCTCATTTAGCCGGTGCCATATTGACCTGAGAGTTTTGCACCAGAACAAAAAAGAGGATTTGAATTTTTTATGTGGACTGAGAGACCTTGGACTGCAAAATAAAGTTGTTTGTTGCAGAAAAATGAGGATGTGCTGATCCAGCAGGGTGTGGAATGAACCCAAGAAAGGAGGGAATGAAGATGTTCATGACTCACCTCTCCATTGCAAAAACAGTATATGATGGCAACAAAAAATCCCTGCAAGGAGGAAGGAAAAACAAATTAATGGGAATTTAGGGAAATTCGGGTCTCTTTTCTGGAAATGAGATTGGGGACATGGAAAACGTGCTGTGGGAAATGTGTGTGAGAAATTTGGGATTGCTCAGTGGGGCGGGAGAGGGAAACAGAGGAAATTCCCCAGCAGAGTGTCCTGGGGGACAAGAGGCCAACGGGAAAATGGGAATGCATTGGGAAGAACATTTTTTGCTGGATATTTTGCCCCTTTCCTTGTGTTTTGCAAGTAGAAAACAAATTTGAGGCTAAAAAATTTTCAGATCCCCTCCGGCGCGCTGCAAACCCAGCCCTGCAGCCACATTCCCCCCCCTCTCCCCGCCGAAATTCCCAGGGTTTTCCCAGAGCTCCAGTACCTGGAAAGAGTTGAACAGCATTTCATAGTGCATTTGAACTTGCCAAAGAATCCCTGACACGTCTGTGTATGGCATAGCCATGAAAACAATATAGTGAACGCCAAACAGAGGCATAAGGACGAGGGTAGATTTCAGCAGCTTCCTGCAGGGGAAAAAAAAAAAAATGGGATACAGCAGGAATTAGTGCCTGGATAAACCTCCAAGCCAGCCAGGTGGTTTTCTCTTTGTCCCCTTGGGTATGGGATGATTGCACAGGTGCTGTGGAATCCCAGCTGGAATTCTGAGCTGTTCTTTCATGCTGACACCGAGGTGACTTTTCCAGCCTCAGGCCAACTCCAGGATTGTGGCTGGAAGGGGGAAAGGAAGGCAAGGAATTTGTGCTGCAGTTCCAGCCCCCAAGCCCCCTCATCCCTAAAGGATGGCTCTCCATCCTCAGGTGGCCCTACACGACCTGCAGTGCCTGACACAGCTGGCACAGCTGGAAAGACTTCCAGAGGTCTTTCCCAACCTCAACCACTCCGTTGGGGCAAGACAGGAAAATCCAGCCTGGATCCTGTGCCACGAGCAGATTTGAGGAGAGGGAAGTGAATGAGGAGTGGAATTATCCAGATATCCAGGGGAAGAGGACAGAGCAGAGCTGAACATTCCCAGGATTTGGGCTTCAGCATCCCTTGGAAAAATTCCTTTTTTTCAGGAAGCAGCTCCACCTCAGCCCAGGATCAGTGCTGGGGACTCCACAACCCGGAGTGTTTGGCCGGGCTGGAATCAGCTTTGCCTGGAAGTGACATTAATTGAGGGATTAATTGAGTTCCTGCGAGTCCCCGAGGGCAGCAGGGATCGGGAAGGGCGGGAATCGCTCCCAGACAGCCCCGGCACCGCCCCTGTCCAGCCCTGCAAACCACCGAGGGAATTTAACACTTTAAAAGGAGCAGGCCCCATCCAAACCATAATTAATGGCAAAGCTTCGGCCGGGGAGAAGTAAATAAATGGATAAATCAGAGCCCTGACAGGGCAGCGAGGAAAACCGGGAGGTTTTTCCTGCCAAAGCTCCCTCCTGCCTCAAATGTGTGTTTGGAGAGGGAGGTGGGAGCCATGAGCTCATGGTTACATCCCAAATAATTCTGCTCTCCCCCCTTCCCAAGTGTCCTGTCCAGGAGATCCCGAGGCACCCTGGGAGCTCTCAAGTGTCCCAGTAATCCGATTTTTCCATCCCGTTTTTGCTACAAATAAGCTGAATTGTCAAGGGAGATGAGCTGGCAGAAGAAAGGAAAAGCCAAGCAAAANGGGAGAGGAGCTGGAAAAAAAAAGGAAAAGCAAAGAAAAAAAAAAAAAAAATGAAACAAAATCGGAATGTTTTAATCAGTTCAGCCAAAAGCACTGGAACACCCACTCAAGGGCAGGTTTAACAAATAGGCCAAGCTTAGCAGAGCTCAGGAGGGAAATAAAAAGGAGCAAACAAACTGATACCGGTTTTACAGCCTTCAGCAGCACAGACGATGTTTTATTGATGCAATAGGTAAATAAATATTTTTTGGTTTTTTTTTTCTTAATTAAATAAATAATGTATAAATAAATAATATAAAAAGAAATAATATAAAAAGAAATAATATAAAAAGAAATAATATAAAAAGAAATAATATAAAAAGAAATAATATAAAAAGAAGTAATATATAAATAAATATTTTTTTTGGT
>VXBI01005341.1:643-86058 GCA_013397375.1 Toxostoma redivivum
CAGCCCTGCCCATGGCCACCCCTCCTCCCTGCCAGGCTGTGCCAGCTCCCCAGACAGGGAGCTCGGCCCTGCCCATGGCCACCCCTCCTCCCTGCCAGCCGTGCCAGCTCCCCAGACAGGGGCCCGGCCCTGCCCCCCTGCCAGGCCCACACGCCCACAATGGAGCCAGACCCGGGCCCTGTTACCTGCACTGCTGCCAGAAAAGTAAAGAGAGAAACTTCCAGTTACCTCCTCCAAAATGTGTGTTCACAGAGTGAACCAACTCTTTCCAATTGGATTTTCAGGCTGTCAATAACCAAGCCAGCCCTCAATTGGTCCCAATCAACTCACAGAGGAAGTTTTCCTCATAGAGGAAAACTTCTGAGACTGTCCTTCTCATGTCAAAATACCACAGCCCTGCAGACAGGATGACAGATGCTGCTTTTGTATTTAAGAACAAAAAGGGGGAACTGTGGTGGCCAACAGCTGGCCTGAAGGCCAGTTGGCTGTTGTGCAAGAATCCAGCGTGTCTTGTTGCTTGTCTGTCTTCCAAACTTCTGAACTTCCAAACTTTTTCCTACCTTAAGCAAGAAGTTTTCTTTTTCCCTTCCCTTGCCTGGGAGGCTGTACCAGGAATCCTTTTGGCAGCATTTTGGTTTTTTTCTTGAGCTGTTTTGGTATGGGTTTCAGTCAGAGACCCAAATTGCTGAGACTGTGTACTGGGAGCCTGCAGGGGGCTGCTTCAAGCCTGAGACCTTGGGGAAAAAACCTGAACCAACAAGAAAAGGGGCTACAAAATCCACTGGCTTCATCTGCTGTGAGGAGGAGACTAACGCCACAGGTTCAGCAGGTTCCCATCTATTTTGCCCAAGCTGCTGCGTGAACTTTTCCCTTCCCTGAAACAAAGCCAGCCACCATTCTTGCCTTCCTGGCCAAGTAGCCAGGTGGGGGTTAAAGTTCCAAAATTTCAGTATCTAGCATTTATTCAATTTTTTTTGTCTATGCCTTTCAGGTACCATGCTTTGTTAATAAATGGGGTTTTTCAATTTCACCCACTGGTATTCATTTCTCATTGGCAAAAAGGATTACTGAAGCCCTTCTCTTTAGAGAAAACACTCATCCCAGAGCATTTTTCTCCTAAAATTTGTCTCTAAATCAAGACAAATGCCTTCCCAGCAGAGCTCAGCAAAACGCGGAACTTTTATGCCATTTAGGGTTTTTTACCTTGCTACAATGAGCAGCTGTTTTCACCTTTAATATCTTCATACCTTTGGTAGAAAAAATACTCAATTCTGACATTTTCCCTTCAAAGCATGGCTCCATTTCTCCATCCCCCTTCTCTTAGGTTCACTGAGGCAGAACTGCAGCTCCTGCCCTGCCCTGACTGCTGCCTGTGGGAGCAGCTCCACACAAGTGGATGGCTCAGTTCTCCCCTCTGGCCTTGGCATCACTTCCCGGGATACACTGCAGAGCTCAGCTGCAGGGAGGAATCACACTGCATTAGGAGAGAGGGGTTTTACAGAGAGCTCAGCTTAAGGCAGCAAAAGAAGCATTGGTAACAAAGCACTAATAGACAAAAGCTGCTAAATTGATATGACAGGAAATGTTTGTGATTTCACAGACTCAGAATTGAAAGATTGGAATTACGTTTCAAAAGACTCAAGCTAAAACACTCCTACATTTATCTGATAAAAGAGTCCATCATAGAAAAATCTATTTTCCTGACAGAAGCTGCAGTTTTGGAGGGTCATGAAAAAATTCTTCAACCAGCAGCCTCAGAAAACCATTGAAAACTGATCTGAATTATTGAAGGGTACATTACTCTGCCATCATACTCTTCCAAGCCCTTCAAGGACAAACACTGCAATCAAGGATCTAAAACTCAATCCAGTGGGCAAGGTTTATGTACTTTGTCTAAAGTGTAACTGTAGACAAGCTTCAGTAGTCCTCTCCCCAGTTTCCCTTCTACAAACGGAAATAACATGACTAAGGCTAGACAGGTTAAATGGAACCTATGCTAAATCCTTCTTTTGAATCCTACACTAATCACCAACTTTCTCTTTGGCTTTTGCGGAGTGGTAACATTAAACAGGTACAAAATGTGTTGGACTCTGCTTGGGCTCTCTGACACTCTGACAGGGTTAGCGAAGGGACTCAGGGGCAGGGCCCAAGTACCCTGGTCATTCTCTATGGCCCATTTGAAAACTTGTGGTAGTCAATTTGGCTTAGATGGATCAGGATTTAGCCCAAGTTCCTTTTACAGAGGGCATAAATCTAAGACCCTGGGAGACAGGCTGCTAAAAAGCAAGGCCTTAGACATTAGGTCTGGCCCCTGCCCTGCAGATGCAGAGGCTGTAACCTAAATCCATGGGACTAAGGACAAGTAAAGGCATGCCCAAGCATGTTCCTAGTTCTCGTTTGTGATTGGACCTTTGCCCTCAGGTATCCCTATGTATTGTTAACTCAACACCTCCCCCTGGTCTTTGGATGCTGCCTCTCACACCACATGGTCACGGATGGATTAAAAGGATATATTAGGCACACCATTGTACCCATCCTGTTATTAGCCACACTCTGACCTGGCCAAGCTGGTGAGGTTGTCACTAAAGGAAACCCCCCACGCTCCCGCGTGCGATAAAACCTCATAGCAATGGGGCATCACAAGGATTAGGAAAAGCTTCTGAACTTCATTTGCAACATTTCAAAGGGCTGGCAATTTTCTTTCCAGAAATAAAAATATTTAGCTTGTTCAAAATGGGAATTTAATAAATAATTCAAGCAGTCAAATGATGGACCCAATTCTAAACATTTTTAGCCAAATTTTGGTTATAGTACCTTCAAAATTTCGTAATAATGCCAGCATTCTGTGTATTTGCACACATTTTCATTATACAGAACATAAAAGGTTCTGTCCCAGTAAGCATATGAAAGGAGAAGTGTAACCAAACAGCGCATCACTGCCAAAGTTAAGTAGTCCCCCTTTTTCTGCGAATATCTGGATGAGGTTTAGAACCTGGTTTTTATGCAGTTGGACTGGGGAATCATTGCAGGTCTCTCCCACCTGAACAACTCTGTTCTATTTTAACTGACTTCTATCTCAGATTTTCTCTTTTCTTCTCCTGAATGACCACTGCTCTGGAATTTTTAAAAGAAATTCCACATTTGAAACAGATTTTCAATGCAGAAATTGCTCTCAGTTATCCAAGAAGGAAATTACTGAAACAATGACAAACATCAAACACACCTGTGAATGTCCCATATTTGTATTCATTCCATAAGCAGCTAAAAAATCAGTAAGTAAAATCAAACCCAGAGCAAGATTATTACCAGTATCTTCAAACAGGAAAAGGAAACTAATGTTCACTAGTTATTAGTTTTCAAATGTTAATTTATTTATTATGTCTTGTGTATCTTAAACCACAAGTGATGTTTTAGTTTCATTGTGTGTTTGCCTGAATCAAGAATTAATCATCAACATAAGGTATGGAACTCTTAGTTAAAATTTGTCAAGGCTCTAAGGTAGCAAGCAGGTTATTAAAAGTGAAAATAACTGCAGCTGGGCAGATTAAAACACCAGCCTCATTCCCAGTGGAACATCCTTCAAAATATCAGCTGCCTTTGGAACTGAAAGATGCCAATGTCTATAAAATTTTGCTACAAATTAATCCAAGAGACAAACCAGTAGCTTGTCAATGGTTTTAAAAAATACATAAAATACTTCACAGAGATACTTTACGAATAAATGAACAGGATATTTTTATATACACTAGCTTTATGAGTTTTGGGTGTTTGCTCAGTGTAAGTATACAATAAAAAAATAGGATGCTTCCTCTTTAGCAAACTCATGAAACCAAAATATATGAAAATAAAATTCTGAAATTCTAGCACGTTTCTGCCTAATAAACATCATAAATACCTTTTCTCTTGTTGATATTTTTATGCAACCTGTTAAACTAAAATATATTACAGATTACTTAGACTCAATTTAACAATTATAACTCACATATTACCAAAATAACAAAGTGAGAGAAAGTGGCCTCAATTTGCAGCAGGGATGTTTTAGATTAAATCTGAGAAAATAAATTTTCTCTAATATACAATCTAAGCCTCTCCTGGTGCAGTTTGAGGCCGTTTTCCCTTGTTGGGCAGAGCCCAGCCTCCTCGGCTGCCTCCGCCTGTCAGGGAGTTGTGCAGAGCCAGAAGGTCCCCCCGAGCCTCCTTTTCTCCAGGCTGAACTGACATGTGTGTGATTGCAGGATTGATGCATGGAATTGCAAGCACTATCATTTAAGTCATTGCTTCCACAAACTCTCCACTGAAGTTGCTTCCTGTAGCAATTTCTGTTTGGGACATTTCCATGGGAATGCTCATGTGAAAAGCCTTCCTGCACACTTAGGAGAGCCAAGGAACAAAAACAGCTTTGTGAAGCAATACTGCATAGCTCTGACACAGATCAAATGTTTTCCTGATGTGTTACCCAGCTCAGGCCTAGGTGTGGAAAAAACCAGTCAGATTTTTTTGGATGGTAACATTTTGTCACAAATAGAAAGCAAACCAGTCAGCTCAGCTTTTTATGGCAGCTAAATCTGGAGGCCGTGACTGTCATTGGCTTTCCATGCTGTGATGACCCCACTCCTGTCCCACACAGTCCCTCACTCTGCCCGCTCTCTCATCCTTTTCAGCTGAAAATGCAGAAGAAAACTGAAGGGTTTTCCTGTCTGCTGGATGACTTTTCATATTTTTGTTATTGACCTTCTCCACTGGAATATATTTTCGATTGCAATAGACATAGAGTTGACAGTAAGTATTACAATTAATCAAGTTACTTAGTAATGGTAATATGTAATCACTTAAAGTAACCATAAGACAACAAACAGATCACATATTTCTAATAATCACCATCATTTTCATCTTCATTTCATTCCAGCCCTCCTGTCATTAATTTTGCTTTTTAATAGAATAATAGAATCACAGATGTTTGGGTTGGACAGACCTTAAAGATCATCTTTTTCTACCTTTCTGCCATATGCAAAGATACCTTCCACTATTCCAGGTACTCTAAGCCCCGCTCAACCTGTCCTTGGACACTGCCAGTGATGGGGGTCCTAAAACTTCTCTGGGCAACCTGTTCATGGTGTGAAAAATTACAGAGTGATTCAGTTACCCAAGTACATGACCTGAGTGGCCCTTCCAACCTGAAAAAGGCATAAAACCCTCACAAAAGTCAGCTTACACGCTTATCCATGGTGGTGTAGTTATCCTTCTGATCTGCCAGTCCAACATCTGTGCAAAGACTTCAGAGTAGCCAGAGGATGAGCTGAAAGAGAACAAAAGTCTGTTCAATTTGCTTGTAAAACAGAAAACAGATGCAAGAACACAAGTGAAAAGAACATTAACTCCATGAATTGAGGCATACCTGTGGAAAAGCCTAGGAGGAAGTACTTACAGATTAATGTTTCCCTCTTCCTTACTACGAAGGCTCTTTGGTACCAAAACATCCATCTCCTTGAAATGGAGTTAACAGGTTCAAACACACTCGCTTCCCAAAACACAGAAGCCCCTGTTTTGTCTCCCTTCACTATTTTCTCAAGTGAGACTTTGCTGCTCAAGTATGGAGAAATAAACACACATTTTAGTTGCTCAAACACAACCACTAGAAAAACAAGGCAAACCCAAACACAAACATTTGCCAAAGGTTTCCAGACATGCATAACACAGAAAATGCTCTTTTGTGTGAGGGGTGGTGTGGAATGACAAGTCTTGTATTACCAGACTTTAGTGGGCAGGCTGCTCCTGGTTTTAGTTAATCATATATTTAGCAACATTAGCACGTGTTCTGTCAGTGATTGCCTGCCAAGGGAACTGGCATGCAGAATCTAGCTGGGTGTTAGGAGCTATTAACCAAACAATCTGAGACATGAACTATGGAATCACCCAAAACTTGGCAAAAGGAATGGACAAGGCAGGAGCCCAGTGTAGAAAGGGCATGAGAGCAACATCACTGTCTTTGAAGGGTAATTGTAGGGTAACTGTGTAGTAGTTGCAGAAATGTCACACACGCTCTGTTAAACTCATCCCACTTTCAAAGGTAAGCCACGGCCTGGACTCCTATGGAGCTGAACTGGCACACCAAAATTCCTAACTGGAGGGAACAGACAACAAATTTGCCTTTCTTTCCTCCCAGATCCATGGGCTCCTTCATTGCAACACAGCTGCCTCCCTGAGGAGCTCCACAGTTTGTAAGGATTCAGCACATGCCTTTTGCAGGAAAATGGTTCATAATGTGTTGTCGAAGCCCTGGAGGAGAAAGACAAAGAGGGGAACAGGGATGGGGTGAACATGAGTATGTCTTGAGGCCTTGTGAGCATTCCTCCTCCCAAGAGACTGACACACAAATGCAAAATCAATCCTTCTCTCTGCCTTCTTCATTGTACCCTGAAACAACCATGCTGCTCTAGTGCTCTCCCCTCTCATATAGGCCTACCTAGCTGGAGAAAATAAACCTCTCTCAGGAGATGCACATCATATGTGAGTGGATTTCCTGCTGCTGGAAGCTCTTTGAAACATTTCAGTTTGTGTCTTTTGTCCAAAGGTTAGTCTTACTACAACCAGAAACCAAGGAGAACCCATGGTGTACCTGCTCTCTACCTAACAAAGCCTAAATGAAGGCACTGATTGACTTGAAGCACTCAGTGCTACAGAGAAAAACCTTCATCTTTGAGGCAAAAGTAATTACTAGTAAATTTATTGTATTGTGACCTTACTCTTCCTTGCTCAAATTTCATCAGGTGCAGGTTTTTTTCTCAAAGGTATTTTCCAACCTTATTGATTCTGGACAATTTAGAACATTAAGTTTTAGTTTTAATTTGTTTAATAATTTAAATGCTGAGCTCTTTTAAAGAAAATTTATATTCTGTCACTGAAGGATGAGCTAAAACATTGTTTTCTTTTTTTATTGTTCTGTTGTTTTCTTTTTAAGTGGATTGCTGTTTGTTAGAGCCATTACAAGATCCACTTCTCATTTCCAGTTTACTGCATGGTTGAAGTTTTTTGTTGGACAAGTTTCTGGGTTGCCCATGTCATCTGTAAATAACAAGAGCATGCCAAGAAACTCAGTACCAAATAATCTCTGCTACTAAAATCGAAAGACAGCAGAAAATGAAAACACCAGACACCAGTTCTCTGAGAAAAATATACTGAACTTCAAGCATTGTATAAATTAAACATTAAGACTCTCGGTGTCTCAACTAAATACCTACTTACATACATGCCACGAGACACAATTTACACCTAGTTTTAAGTAACTTTCACTATTCAGCTCACAAAGAAAAGCCTTTCACACTCATAATACAAGGCGAAGAGATAAATTATTCAACTTTTAAAATAGGACATTTAAGAAGAACAGATCAAAGGATGTCAGAACACATTTGCTGCTTTTCCAGAGTTCACTAGTCCTCTATAAATAGGATGCTGGGACTGAATGGCCTACACCAGAAGCTTCTAAGGAACACCAAAGGGCTTCTTCAAGGCAGCCAGAAGTAAGCCACATCTCCTTTCTTAAACTCTTAAAATTAAAGTAAGTTTTCAGGTATGTAGTCCAAAGTTTGTATGAAACTTCCATTACTGTTTTTTATATATATTATCCATGTAGTGTAATATGTTATATCCAGTTCTTGCTCATATAAACTGTTTATACACTTATGAAGGAACATTTTTCAGATATGGTGTTTCCATGAAGTGTATTTGATCCCTCTGATCATGTTTTATACTAAGTGAAGAAAACCTCTGATAGTACAGGAATGTTGCTTACAAACCATGGCACTTAAACACTAAGACTCTTTCAAATACTGTGAGCATTTTTGGCTCTGAACATTTTTGGCTTTGATTAATTTGTAGTGTTGTCACACTTGATATATAATGGGATATTCTGCCTATAAATAAGCAGTCTTTCAAAAAAACTCACTATAAAAAGAAAAGTCATACTAATCTCTTGGTATCCATGAAGTCTTGAAACAGCTAAAATATCTCCAAAATATGGAAAGAGTAAACAATTTCCTTTTAAACAGGTGTTAGGTCTCTCAAATTAATATCTCTACATCGTGTTACCATGGGAGAGGGAGCAAAGGCAAGGGGCCCCTCTGGGCTTCACAGTAACAGATGGCAAGAAACATTTTCAGATCTGTTCTTATTTTCTGCTTCTCCATAGTGAACAGCGTCAATCCTTTTGCTCTTTCATTAAAAAGATTTTCCACATCCGTAATCTGTCTTGTTATCCTTCCCTGCTCACCGTGCTTTAACCTGGCAGAAAAAGCCATGATAATCTCCAAAACTAAGTGGAATGACTAGGAAGTGCCCATTTTACACTCTGAGAGCAGACACCTGCCCAGCATACAGAGGGATGTTCTTGCTTTCTGGTTTCCACCTCATCCCATCGGCACCCCAAAATCTGCCTGGCTCTTCAGAGGAAAAGGGAGAGAAGTAGAAAAGTTTTTGCCTGGCTGCAAGAAATCCAGTGATTTTTTTCAATCTCAATGAGGTGTCTTACTGTAAAAAATCTTATGAAGCAATATGAGGCATTTCTTCCTGCTTTCACACCTGCTTGATTTTCTTTGCTGCATTGCTGCAGCCTGGAAGAACTGAACAAGCTGATGCAGGAACATGAACACTTAGAGAAGTAATGACTGACATGGGTGAATCAAACTGCGAATGAATCAGTCTGAGAAAAAAAAGGGCATTTTCAGTGACTGTTTGAGGGAATAAACAGCAGAACGACATCCTTAGAAACAGCTTTTTCACAAATGCACAGGTAAGAAAGGAATGGTCTTACAGTCATTGGCCACTGCAGCAAGGGAGGGAGAACAACATTAACGTTTTGAAGAATGAAGAGTTTTTGAGGACTATTTTGCCATAAGGCAGCTTAGCCCATTTGTGAGACGAGGACAGCCTCTTGCCTTTGAGAAACCTCCTGTTGATAACACCAAGAGAAAAAATTAAGGGGCTTAAAGGCACCCTGAAGTGCTTTACCAAGTAGGGGACAGGCTTGTGTGTGTCTAAATGCTTCACACAGCCCTTGTTGTCATTGACAGGGACTGAAGAGTGACGAAGTACCTTAAATATCCACTTAGACAACAAGTACACAGTGAACATATTCCAGATTAGCTTTCCAGACACAATTCCTCATGTTTCAGGAGCCAAACCCAGTGCCCAGAACTGGAAGAAGCTGCAGTCATGTGTAGGTCATAGCTTGCATTTATCAAAATGCCTGCTTGTTTTTTCCCCCCTACTCCTCTGCTGTCATTGATTATAACAAATGGGTGGAAGGAGGGAGACACTGAATCTTTTGGGACCTGGGCAAGTTATCCAAGCACTTTGGTCTCCTGACCATTTAGCAAGGCAGTTTCTGTAGCCAAACATAGACACAGAGGTCAAGAACTGATGTAGTTGGGTGTTTCTGAACTTGAGGTTTCACCTGCTGTATGCTGATATCCATCCTGCCTTTTGTTTTGACAACATAGAATGGTTTGGGATGGAAGGGACCTTAAAAATTAACTACACAAACATTTTGGATACCATCATTGTTAATGATACTTCACTATTACTTATATTTTTTCTGCTTTAAGCTTTTCATAATATTAAATGCTATCATGACTCGTTTAAAGAAGAGAACTGGTATGTACGAACAGTTGCTTCATTTAGTCAGAGATTACCCTCTCTGAATTTGTAAATAGATTAGAATATTAATAAGATTAGTCTATATGGGGAAATTAGAAGGATCTATGAAAAATGTTGCCCTGTATAATTGAATATACAGATCCTATCAAGCTATTAAGGGAACCTGATTATGTCTGATTTGCAAAATTGGAGAGAGTAAAATAATCAAACTGATTAATAAATGAAGTGGCTCCTTGCTACGTTCCACCAAAGCCTGGCATCCTGATGTGCCCAGCCACCTCCTCCTCCACGGCAAACATTTCAGCTGTGTTTAGCCCTGTTCAGCAAAGCTGAACAAAATGCAACACTGTGGGATAGGTCAGGCTGAAATACAGCTGGAATACTTCAATTCAGGGGAGTTATGGCATAGGCTCATTCCCATATGCTTCAGAAGCATTATGTACAACTGCAGCAGAGACAGAACAGGCCAATGCCAATGGCACCTCTGAGGGCAGACATTCCCTGAATCCCACAGGCTCAGGCATTAAGTGACTCTATCTCTAGGCTAGCAGTAATACCAACCACCACATATCCCTGGAAAACTGAGCAGTGTCTTAAGAGAAGAGGATGTTTATTTTCTTCACAAGGTATTGACTGTTCAAGGAAACAAAGTGTGCATGTCTACAGCAGCAAGGAAAATCAGAATTTTCCATTATCTTTAATTTAATTTCCTGAACTTGGTTTGGGTTTTTTACTTCATTTATTGACAGGCACAATATTCAATGATGCAATCTTCATGCTTCTAAAAGTGAAGGAGTTATGCCAGTTATGCCATACTCTGCTGTTTATTAAGCATTTCCCTTTCATGGAATTTATTTGCAAATTTAATTTGCATGAAAGCAAATGAAAATGTAAACCTTGAGGGAAGGAAACAAAATAGGTGGGAAAAATGGTACAGTTTCAACTGCCATTAGCAATGTCCTGGAATCTGAGCAGTAGACCCATAGCAATGGGAAGGTCTTTAAGCAACTATTTTTATTTTTTTTTTTAATTATTATTTATTTATTCATCTTTCTGAGGCCCTGTCTATAAAGGTACGAAAGAGATCCTGCTTGGAAAGAAGTCTCCAAATGACTCCAAATGACCCTGTTGTTTGTCTGTAGAAACCCTGTCTGGCTTGTTCCAGGTGGGTATTGAATGAGAGAGATGAGGCTGAGAAGGAAACGGTGCCTTGCTATGAAGGCAGTTGTGGAATGATGAAAAGAGCACGAGGAGGAACAACTCCAAGATCATTTTACAAATGAGACTTCTTAAAGAGGGCCACAGATTTCTCAGTGATCTGAGTCCTGATGGGGTAAGTGGGCTGCTGCACAACCAGTCTGTTCCTGCAGAGCCTACTTAGAATATTTACTAGTAACTTTCTCATACACAATTATCCTGGCTACTCTACAGTACTTTTCCCTTGTGCTTTTCATATCAGAAAATTAAATTCATAAAGCACTTCCCTTTCATAATTGCTTGGTATCCTAATATAGCAATCTGCAAACATCTACAAAGGGTACTATAACCTCTGAATATAGCAAATGGGGTTTGAGTATTTTAATAAAGGCCCACTTTGAGCTAAAACCAGGCAGTTTAGAGCCACGCTAGACCCTTCTCCTGTGCTATACATTTAACAAGATGCTACAGATATAACAGAAAAAAAGAATAGCAGTGATAAACATCTGTGGCTTGTGTTACTGAGGAGTCCTGCAGTGCACTGATCCTCTAAATTATATCCAGGAGTTGTCTCTACTCTTAGGTAACAGTGTCTTGATTTATAGGTGGTGCTCTGAAGTCACAGCAAAGTTTCTCATTGCTTGCTCCAAAATGCTAAAGCTGACTGGGAGAGGAGGAGCAAGGCAGAAGGTTGTTCACACCAGTCATTACACAAAACACAGGCGGGGAGACTGTAATCTTTTCTTCTCTTCAGTCAAACTAGACAACTTCTTCTTACACCTGGTAGCCTTATAAAAAGTCCTTTAAAAAAGCCTAACCATCACACAAATTAAAGCTCTTTGGGATACATACCACACTTTCTCATTTACTTAGTCTTTGTAAGTGCTGGCTTGATTAGACTTCGATCTTCATGATGTTTTTGAATGTTACAGCAGCATAAACAGAAAATTACACCAGTCACTGCACAAACATGGAGCACGCAAGAAGAGGAATGGTGAAGTGAGACCCTGTTAACCATCAGCACGGATGGGAAAAGCTACAACTTGAATTGAAAGAGTTCAACGGTTCTGAGGATCCCGGCAGCTGCTGGATTCACAGAACAAGATGAAAAACCCCAAGCTCAATGGAGCAGGAAAGAGATGCAGCAAGACATGGAAATGAAACAGAAACAGGAGGGAAAGAATTGCACCACTAATCTGGAGCAATGCCAGCAGTGAAACTGAGGGAAGGTGGATCTCCCTTACTGAAACCATTATATACAGGCTCCATCATTCTGCCAACTTTTTTTCTAAGGAAAGAAGCTTTCTGTTTTTAATGTTTCTGGGAGAAGTTAAATCACAGATCTCTGGGGATATGACTGTAAAACTGATGATAACTCAAAATTTGTTTTAAAACTTGCATGTGTCACCATGGCCTGGCTGCAGTTTGCAGTAGCAGGTTCACTGGTTTCCCAAGCGCTTGGATTTTATCCAGTGATAGAAGAATCCTCACTGAGCCCTGAACTGTAATGCCCTAAAAAGCCCCAAACCCTTCTTGAAGCAGGAAATATGGGTCTAGAGGGCACTGTTCTGAGCTGGACTGCCATGTTATGGAGAACATACAATCAAGGACAAGGGAGCTGCTGCTGCAGTCAGCACAAACAGGATATGGCCAGGGTTGTTTGCCACTCTGCCCAGACTGTTAAAAGGATCTCCTGAAGCAGATTGCTTAGGTTTCCATACCTGACATAATTTATGCTTCTTTACCCCTCCCCAATCTGCTGAAGTTTTGCTTATTTAAATACATTCATTGTGTTCATAAGGCAAAATCCATTCATCACCTCTCATTTTGAATGGTGTGGGAGGAAAAAAGGAGCCAAGAAATAGAGGAGTGGTCTGCTGAAATCTAGTGAAAAGGAAGAATGATAAAGGGAAAGAACAAGCTGACAGACACTAGCACAATTTTTTTGATGAGTTTACTAAACTAGATGTATTTGTTACAGACAATAACGCAAATATATCATATAGTAGAAAATAACTTGATATATTATGAACTTACTACAAATTACTCACATATGTCTGAGTGCAGGCTCCTCCTAATCACAACCAATAGCTTCCAGAATCAGGGTCAAAAGCCAAAAACCCAGAAACTCCCTGAGGGGAGAGCTTTATATAAGTGCCTGCTCCCAGGTATGAGATGGGAGAAGTTGTTTCTGGGTCCCTGATCAGCCATGAGATGCTGTGAGTTCTGAGAGTTACCTGCCCTCTTGCTAAGAGCCAAAACTTGAAAAGCTGCTGGCCAGGCTGGGATAGTCAGGTAGAGCAGTGGGTGTCAGGGAGAAACAAGGTGTCATGAAACAAAAACCTCACAAAAACAGGTAAAACTGGCAAGCCTGAACAATACCAGGCTGGAGACAGGGAGAAAAGCAGCTGGTCTGACAGTGGCTTCAGCAGATGAAGGTGCACTGAAAGTGCTGTGTGTACCAAGGAATTGGCAATGCCTGCTACTCTATCTGCCATAGTACAGTCTACTGCTGCCCTCCACAGTAAATCTTTCTGCCAAGTTATTTTGAGCATGCAAGCACAGCAGATGAATTCATTGCCAGGGACACTGCTAGGGGTGCATTTTCCTCAGATTTCTAGGCATAAGCTGAGCTCAAGCAGTCACAGAACTGACCCCAGTCTGAGCTCTGGTCGCTGCACACCAAGCACCAGCACAAAGCCCACCTGTGCAAGTGCTCCCAGAGCACCCTCCAGCCCTGGAGTTTTGCTGTTTTCCAGCTGGAGAGTTGGAATGAAAGATTTTATAGGGATCCCACCCATCTAATGTGATTCTGTTACTGACAGCCAAAGTCAAGCAGCAAAATACAAAATACAAGTGAGTAGTGGGAAGAAGAGATGTAATTTCATCTTTTTTTCTTGAGCCTTCAGCTTAATGCTAGAAATCCAGACCTTTCTCAGAAGATGGTGACTCTGTGTCAGAAAACTGACTGTACATTTTTAAAACAGCCTTAGTGCCTGCCCACAGGAGAATGCCACAGCTTTCATCACTGTTATGACTTATCTTTTCCACTCATTTCTGCTTTGCCGCCAAAAGAGCGGGTGAATAAATTAGTTCTATTTTCAAACCCAGACTGTGTCATTTTTCTTGAGTGTTAGTTCCTAATAATATTTTCCTTTTTGTGATACCACTATAAATTTCTGTCCAAATTCTGAAACCAGGGAGATACAGAGAAGCATTCTTTACTGAAGTGAGTGAAGCAACAGAGATATACAATCCCAATCAAGCCCATTAAATATAGAAGATCAAACTCAGTCTTTCCTCTGTCCCTTCTGAATATAAGGTACCAGATGGAGAATTTGGAGTGTCTGAAGAAAAGTTCTGGTTCAGATGCAGCCCTGGAAGAGTTTATGGTATACAAAAAGTCAATTGTGCTGACATTCACTGATGTGGATTTCAACCTTCTGTTTGCAGACCACTGGGGTTCACCAGATTTATTTAACCTTTAAAAAATAGCTGAGGAAAGCAAGCAGTGTTTGGCAAAAAGGTGTGGAAGAATATGTACAAATCACATAAAGGGTATGGACAAATAAAATCAAGGGTATGTACAAACCAAAACAGCTGAACAATTACTTATTAATTCCATTACCTCTTTATCACAATTTCTGTAAAGGTAGCAGCTATAAGCAACACCTATATAAATTATATATTTCTATAAATTTACATTATTTATGTTTATTTATTTGGCTACTGTTTTTTGCTTTTGGAAGCAGGCATATTCCTAACTCATGGGACAGCAGTGTGGCAGCTATCCAGAGTGAGATCCAGTCAGGATGATTACAGCACATAGCCACAACAAGCACTGCAGCAGTTGGATATCATAAAGCCATGCAGATTATATTAATCCCTAGCCTGGAAAAAAAATGTTCAGTGCAATCAGATGTAGTGTGGAGTCACTGACAAATCCTATTCCCCAAGATGCCATTCTCTCCAATTCCAGTGATTCCACATGACTTTTGTCCACATTCACTCTGCCAGATCAGGGATCAACACTGACTTTTCAAACCTCATCCAGTTCATAGTTTAGGTATAACATGGGGAACAAATTTACTGCCAGGAGACAACACAGAAGACAAGATCTCCTTTCTCACTTCGTTTGGTTAAATAAATCTCCAGAGGAGATCTCCTGCTGCAGTGTTTTCAGATCAGAGGTCATCAGGAGCAGCTTTTGTGTGGCTGTGGCATATGCTGGAAGCTGGATGTAGAGAAATAACCAGAAAAGAAAGCATAACTTCAAAACTAAACATAAAGCATAAAACCAGTCCACCAAGGCAGTGTTGCCTTGGTTTGGCTCTGTGTGTGTTGTTGGGGTGGTTTTTAATAATTATTTCTCAAGAGTTACATATAAACCTTCCACCACAAATGGAAATTAGATTTTTTAAAAATTAAATTATTTTTTTACTCTCTGAAAATCTGAAAAAAATCTCCAACCCCTTCAAATATTGCTCATGTTTTCCTGTCACTGACTTTAAATTTTGAATAATTTTTTATGCAAACAGAGCTTTTCATGCTGTCAAATGTGATTACTTGCTTCATTGATGATACTTGCTGAGTGGTGGTACAAGATTTGATTTGCCAAGGCAGACACACTCCTACCACATACCCACCTGCAATCAGAAGCAGTAAGAGAAAATTCCAGAAATTTTCCCAAACCACACAAACAGCAAGCCACAGCAGGCATAGGGAAAAGGTGTCATGCAACTTTGTCCACAAACCCAATATAATCCCTCATTAGACACTGCAACTAGAGTCTAAAGAGCAGTTTGGCATCTACCCCTGAAACAGATTTGTAGGAAAAAATCCATATCCATGGGTAACATTCACTCAGGAAGCTCACATGACTCCTGTTCTTAGGTCTATGAAGGGGAGCCAGGGTTCATCTCCACCTATTTTTTCCAAAAGGCAATGAGGAAATCTATCAAGTTCACAACGAAAAATCATCTGAAATGTACATTTTCATCAGTCTGTGACTGTCATTATATTGGCAAGAAACCTGAGTTTTCAAGAAGCAGCAGCACCTGTTAGAAGAGCAAAGGTATTGGCAAGGCTGATGCCAAAAGATTTTTGTTTTTTATTTATATACCTTAGTTCTGTAGACTATTATTGTACAGCCATATAGTTTCTTAAGCTAAATCCAGTATTTTGTTAGACAAAACACATTGCTGAAATCCTATTCTAATCTTACTTCTTCAGTGAACCAGCAACATTCCCATGTATGTAGACATAAACAGTGTGGGGCTAGAATCAAGGGGGATGCTTCAATAGAGGACTGAATCAAGAGGGGTATTACTTCATTAACTATATTTCTTACAAAATAGGCTCCAAAATCCTGTAGATTTTTTAGAAGTATTTTAAAGGTGCTATTTTCTTACTAGACCCAAACACCACAAATTTGAAGGCACTCAAAAATGTGCTCCTATAGACACAAGCCCAAATACAGGGTGTAAAGAACACAATACAAAGGAAACAGCTAGAACACATCTCTTTGATAAAACATATTCCTTGAGGATAGCACAGTCTTTCCAAAGATGAAGGAAGAAGTGCAATAGCTACTGAGCTCAAGAACATCTGGGAAAAAGGTAAATGAAAAGAGCAAAAAGTTTCAGCTTAATTTTAAAATCATTTAAAAACCTCTGCTGTTTCTGGCATGGAGGAACAAGGACTTACTGCTTCTCTGTAAAACAGCAGAATGGAAACCAGCTCCAGTCAACAGCATGTCAGAGATGTTTTTAAACAACGTAATGGTGGGCTTCTAGCCTAGTTTTCTTGGCTGGGTTCTTTGTCCATTTTTTCTTCCAGCAATTTCTTCTTTTCCTCTCCTCCTGTCATTTATCAGCATACCAGTGTGACTACAAGCCAGTGGCTGGTCTGATGAAAGGATAACTCTGAATAGTATAGTTACTTTCTACAAACACAATTCCTTTCCCATTCTTTCATTAAAAAAAAAAAATCATTATCTGACAGCTGAAGAATACATGAGCCGCGTCTTAAACCAAGAGGTGGTGGCAGAATGAGACAAACATCTTTCTCCCTGGAGTAACTCTGGCACATGGCTGGATAACTCCTTTGGTGAAGGCAATACGTGCTCACTGTGTAAAAACCACTGCTCACAAACTCCAGGTAAACAGCCTGACAAGCAGTCTGCCACATATACCCAGCAATAGACTTCAGCTCTCACAGATTTCAGGTACATCAAATAACTCAACATAAAAAGAAAGCAACTTTCAGCCCAGCTGAAATAATATAGCTCAATCCATCTCCTCTCCCTCGTATAATCTCACTGAGAACAAACAAACAAAAAATAGCCAGGGAATCGATTTTCTCCTGCTGTTGCTTCTCCAGTGCTATTGTCCTTTTAGTAACACCTCTGGAGACCTGAACTGCACATTCCTTTTTCAGCAAGTCCTCTTCAGAAATCAATAGCACCTATTCAAGGGATTTATAGCATGATTTGCAAAATCCTTTCGCAGTGGTTTGCACAGCTTGTTAGGGAAACTGTGTGTAGCGTTACCCATACAAGAGCTCTTCTGAGACTGAAAAAAATAAATCAGTGAAGGGATAGTAGAATAAGTACCACACAAATATGTAATGAATAAATGTAAGATTTTAAGACAACTTTGAGAATGTCAGAGGAGGAAAATTCTTGTTTCTTTGGCTTGGGTAAAGGCATTGACACTTAAAGGCAGGATATCACTGCCACTTTACATGACTGAGAACATTGTATTCTTTATTCTTTTAAGTTCTGTGTCGCTGTATCAGAGGAAGGATGAGAGAACTCTAAGATTTTTGATCAACAGTTGTCATCAGCCAATTCTCAGTGTGATGCAACTGAAAGGGATGAAACTAGTAATAAAACATTTAACAATTTGTTTTACTGAAGAACTAAACATGACCCTAGCACAGCAAAACCACAGGTGAGTCCAGTTAGAGCAGGCCTGTTAATCAGCTCCAGTGCTTGGGCCATGTGCAGCACTGGAAAACCTCATCCCCAGAGCATAGCTGTTCCTGCTCTACCTTCAACAGCACCCACAGCAGCTGCTGTTCAACATTCAGTGTGCAATTGGAGGATTCCACTGTTCTGAGTACAGTGGCTGCTTCAGGTCAGTTTCATATCCATCCAAATGACACCACAGAACACAGGCACAGAGGCAGGTGCCTTTCCCTCATTGCTGTGAAGCAATGTGAAGTGCTGAGCTGGGCCACACCAACCATACGGCAGCCAGCAGGTGGATAGGTGGCATTGAACTAAATGTTTCTGTTTTTCCTCAAAACTCTTTCCCCCAGAAATTGAACACAGCCAGAGTGTTTACAGAGAACTATTCAGGAAAATGAAGTTCCAAATAAACTGACAGCCAAACCAACCCCAAATTTGAGTTTGCCTCACACTGATAACAGTGTGCTCTCTGCCAGTGAGATTTGTTTTCCCAAATTCTGAGTTTGCTTACAAACCAGACCATGCAGTGGAGTGTGAGAGCATCCCAACTTTGCCATAGCTTTGTGATGCAGCTGCCCAAGTATTTCCCTATATGATCTTCTGAAAGAAGACTGGAGAATCATTAAGCACAGGGAAAACCACAAATAATTTTCCACAAATAATCAAAGATATTTCTTCCTACATTGTTCCATTATGGTGACTTCAGGAATACCAGAGATAGCAGAGCAAGGCACTGTTGTTAAAAATTACTAGCTAACAATATTACTGCTTCCCACTAAAACATTTTACATTTTTAAACCAATTAATATTTTTCCTACTGATGCATGTGGATCAATAAATTGAACAAGTTTAAATTACAGTGTTTAAAAATAACTTGCAAAGGAAATGAGAAAAATGTGGTGGGTTTGGGGTGCTGGGGTTTTTTTAACATTTGTTTCCCAGAAAAGACAGAGAGACTAACCTATCCAACTCTCAGAAAGCTATTTAAACCCCTAGAGCACAGGAATGACAGCACTGTGAGCAGGCAGTTAGCAACAAGGATAAAGGGAATACTGTTCTTCCCTGTCTTCAAGCACCCTGTGCTCTCCTGTAGGTGACTAAACTGCTCCGGCCAAAGCTTTGGAGGAAAAGATGTCAAAGCACCCTCACACCTCAAAGATTTTTAAAATAAAAGAAGTCATTCCAAGACATACAACAATGTAAAATATAATATTAAATGAGTTAAAAGACTAACATATCTCAAGAAAATGGAAACCTAAACTCTCAAAAGAAAAAAAAAAGCCAATATAAGCAGAGAGAATGCAAAGCAAGCAATTTTCTCACAAGACCTGTAAATCAAAACAAGCTTTACAGCTGTGTTAAGGTTTTGATTGAGGCATAGGGAACAAAATGAAGTGTTATAGTGAGTGAAAGATTAGTTTCTTTGTGTTGTTATATTAATAACATTTTAAACTGTGCCTCACTGTGCACAGGCAATGCCACTTTCACAGAATTAAGCATGGAAATTTATTAGGGGCTTAGTACAATGCCAGTCAAAATCAAAGTGACAACATTTCAATGACAGTCAGGAGATTCAACTCATTGCTGAGTGCTGGTGAACAATAAAACTGCAGTTCGAGATGGCAGGAGAAAATATCTCAAACACCATAGAAACTGACACAGCCTGAATAAAATCATTGAACAAAATACTACTGAAGAAGAGATCTGAAGGGTTAGTGAATGCTGAAGGTCTTGAGAACACTTGGATCTGCAAAATGTTTTACTGGTGACCAAAGGAATTCTGATCTACAATGGTTCCATGAAGTTCAGGAATTATTAGTGTTCTGATCCAGGCATCGGTTTCCTCCACTTCTAGCAATGGGTGGGAAAGGAAAACCTGCTCATAGACATATCCAGATTCTGAAGGCCTCTTCTTGAATGAAGAGCAGCAAACCCAGGCCCCATTCAGCTTTGTATTCTCAAATCCTGAATTCACATGATGGGTCCAGCACTTGGAAAATGGAAGGGCTGAGACACCGCCTGTCCCTGTGGCCCTTCACTGGTCAGTGTGGGGGAAAGGGTCCCCCAAAGGGCTCCACAGGGGTCACTCATGGCCTTAAATGCCTGTTAAAGGCAGCTTTGAAACATCTCCTGGGTATTGACCAACCCAGAGGTTCAGTGCTCTCATATTCTCTGCCCAAGAAAATGCTGGAGATGAAAGAGAATAATTTGACTAAATACTCTCCTAAAAGATAGGGGACAAGTTCCAGGGACAATCTTAAGCTGGGTGCTGAAAACAAATACAGCTTTTGTAAACTCTACAGAAAAAAACTTTTCCAAAACTTGAATTGAAGCAATGACAGCCAGTACAGGGATAGTGTGCCAAGGGGATGTTCCCTGCAGAACTTTGACATTCTTACTGGAGATCATCTGCTTCCACGGGAGGGTTCACTTTGAGACATTGCAACAAAAATCCCAGCAACCCTCTTTTTTAAGCCTCTCATAACCCTGACACCAAACCTAACTAGTCAGGAAAAAAATACAAACATCATTCTCTTCTTTAATGAAGTACACCACATTTATCAGATACTGATAGCTCTGCTCCCCTCCTGGATTTATTTTGTAAAATCTTACCTTTTCAGATTGCACCAAATGCAAAGCATCAACAGTACCCTGCAGGTCTACAAAATACAACATTATTTTTCTGAAGAATACTAGATTACAAATGTATTATAAAACAATCAGAATTTATTAATAAGTATTATAGTTATTCCAAGATTGTTTTCAAGCAGAAAAGAACACATTGCCAGGGTTTCTTAAAAATTCTCAGTTAATATTTAATTGTTCACAAGAAAGAAACAAAACTTGTCAGTTAACTGGACTTCCTCAGAGACACTGATGCTGGAATCATCACACCATTTTTGATGCCTGAAGAACTGATAGGTTATTATGTCATTTCCCAGGTCAAATGCTAAATCTAGAGGATATCTTTTCCCCCCTCAGCTACTTCATCTCTTCTACAATCATGGCAGGTTGCAAGCATCCTACATTGCCAAAACAAACCAAACAAAGCCTAAACAATTTTCACATAATGCACTTTACAATGTGTTTAAATATTTTTCATTAAAAAGCTACTGCTAAAATATTGTGATGAGCAAAACATGCCCAAGACCTCTTGACTTGGCTCTAAAAATAAGTGAATTCTGTGTCAAAGTTTGTGTTGGTATAGTGCAGCAACTGTAGAAATAGGAACACTTGCTAAGTTTTAACCTTCAGCTTATTATCTAACCAAAATTTAATGTATACATCATGAAGACAATATCTTGCACTAATCATTATTCTCTCCTCCTCCTTTTCAGTGTCCATACTGTTATCTTAAAGGTTTTTCCAGCCTCAACAATTCTATGATACTCAACAACCTTGGTATTAACCAACTCAAGAGAACAGTATTGAGGAGCACAAGTAAATAATTAAAAGAGCAACCAACAGAAAAAGTAATATATGATGTGATAAAGAATTGGAGATATTTGGCATATTCTCTGGAAGAATTTACCCTTAATTTGCAAAAGACTCTTCAATTTAAAAAGTCACAAAAATTCACACAGCTCCTTTAGGTGAAGATAAAAGGGAAGTCCCATTTCCAAAAATAAAGTAAACCCTTTCAGCTTTCCAATCCAAGTATTTCCTTCCTTTATGAACATTTCAGAGAGTTTTGGATCCAACGACACATTGAGCTGTTACTCAAGAAAGATGGGATCAAATGTTACTCTGACAGATTGTCTGCCTTGAATAAAAAAGTATTTTCTGACTACGTAAAAATTAAGACAGGTTCTGCAATTAAAGCAACCACATCTCTTTGAACTATGCTTTCATTAGATTTGATGAGTTTATTAGAGAAGCTACAGCCTTACACTTGGCTTAATGTATTTTAGCAAGAGAAAAAGCCTTGTTACTTTTTCACAGGTGTTTTATTTAATTTTGATCAATGACCATTCAAATGTCTGCACTGGCAGCAATTCCAACAAGGAGCTTCTGTTAGCAATGACCACGCAAAGTCCCTTTCCTCTTCAAACAGGGAATTTTCTGGTAAGCTGGGTTCATGAAAGAACCAAAATCTGCCTCAATAATTCTCAGACACTGCCTTACCCCTGCGCACAATGCGCAATGCACATTTTAGAAGACATGCAGTGATATGTTTTCAGTGTAATTTACAGAAAATAGGAAAAAAAAGGGACTCTTATTTTGGAAACCGGAGTTTTCAATGGAATTCCCCTTTTAAATGAAGGCTTGGTGCCTTTAATGGAATCCATAATTTAAAAAGAAGCTGCCATTCCAAACTTAGCCCCAGCAAGAAGGTTTGTACAGAGCAGTCATACAGGCCAAGCAGGAGAAACACCCACTACTGTAATTAGGAACAATAGGTTTTACAACTTACAGTCTTTTTCCATCAAAGCACCAGTTCATTTGTTCAACTTTATTAATTTATTATATCTTTATTTGTGTCAGTTACTCCAATACCACTCTAACTTCAGAAAATTATCCTCTATGATGGGTGACTGAAATATTTAGTCACAGAGAAAACACTGGCTGAATGAGATTTGGGAATTTATTGCTGTGTAAATGAGGTCATGAAAGCCTCAAGAGCTCCCTGCAGGATGACTTTATAGTACAATTGCAATTTTGGAATATACATGCGGATGATAATTCTGAAGCCACAGAACATTAGACCCAAAACACTGACATGGGATTGTGATGGAAGAATCTGGTGAATTTACTGGAAGATAAACTGAAATAAACTGCATGCAGATTGGTGTAATTACTCAAGATACTAAGAGAACATATTTTTGAAAAACATTGTTATGGAAATGTTTATCTTAATGTGTATATTTATAAAGGAACATTTGAACAGCCTTCTTCAGACACCAGTTTTAAATACAGTAAAGTTTCAGGTTGCTTTTCCATCTCTGAATGCAAGCTGAAGCACACGTAGTGATCCCACATAAAGCATGAACTTGCAATTATAAAAATGTTCTGCTTTTGCCATTGCTAAAGAGTCACAGGAGTTGATTTCTCAGACTAATAAATCTCCACACAAGAAATGCATGCAGCAAGATGCAGAATGGATCTGAAGTTGTGGGCTATCCAAACACAGAGCACTCCATACAGGCGCCTAGTGGTACTTTACATAAAGAATATCCCTAGAGAATCCCATTTCCTCCACTGCAGGTAGCATTGCTTCTGACACTCCAAGAGCCTGGAGGAATCAAAAGCTACAAAGGACTTTCCAGGCAGAGCAGCTGAGCCTCTTTGTATGTGAACATGCATTTTTTTCCCTTCCATCAATGTGCTAAGCCTTGATCCCGTGATTATTTACATTTGCCAGGAAAAGCACACAAACCTTCAGTGTGAAGCTTCCTTGACTATGAAATCACTGTCACCTTTTTGCTGGTTAAGAAGGAAGAGGCCCCAATTTCATAAAGCCTCTGCAGGAAAAGTTCATCTTATTACCTGTCTGTAGGCCTCAAATGACAGCTAAATTTACCTTTCAACCCCACCCAAACACGTCTGTGACAACTTCTGCATCATCCTAATCAAATCATACTCCATGAAGGTGATTGACTCTTTCCAAATCAAATCCAGGACATGTTCCCTTTCACACAGTGAGCTTCCACTCCTTCCAAACAGGGTAACATCTTGAGAAAGAAAAAAAAAAAAGCAGACAACAAGGCACAAATACATCTCAATTCCAAGCTGCATGTTCTGACTGGACAGGAGCTTACTCCTGAGATGGTTTGGACCCCTGATGGAGGGCTGCCCCCAGTGTTTTCTATGTGCTGTGTGCAAGTGGAGTTGGAGGGGACAAACTCATTTTTTAAGGACAAACAAAATGGTCTTTCCCAAATCACCATCAGGTTTGTACATCTTCTCTCTCCTGTCTCCCCCTCCTCTCTCATGCCCACAGTAAGGAAATTAGTTTGTCTCTCAACGTCTAGATGGTTTTTGTGCTCTGGGGGGGATGTAATTCCAATTGATTAATTCTTTGTCTCACTCTCGCAGAAAGAAATTATTGCAATAAGGATCTGTTCATGTACCCATTAGCCAAGATACGCAAGGTCACTGAATGAAGTAAACTGGTGACTGAGGGAGAAAAACTGTATTCTGCTGCTGCTGTTTGCTTACTTGCAAATGAGTCAGCAAAGATGACCAATTATTTTTATGTGAAATCAATGACAAACTCCTAACAGGCAGTAAAAATTTCACAAAATATGAGACACTAACACTAATAAAAGATAGGAGAGATCCTGAGAACACAACTGATCCAAATCTCAGTTAAAAGTCAAAGGACTTTTTAATTATCAAATGAACTGAAAGCTAGACTCAATGTCTTCAATCAGCCAAGAGGGGCCCAGGTCTCCCCCTTGTGCTGCTGTAGACTGGCTGCCACATCTTCAGCTGCTGCGGAATGAGCTGGAACAATTTCTGTGGAACCCCAGATCTTTTAATGCCCACCAATGCAGCAGCAATTCTGGCAATTCCCAGATATTCCAGAAATACAAAGTTGCACGGAAATAAAATGCTTTGTAACTATTTCTTTATCAGGAAAATCACAAATTATATTCTGGAGGACAAAATGAGATAATCTTACTAGTTCAGTGGCCTCTTCCCTTCTCCCTCACTTTCTCAATTCCAGTTAAGAGTTTCCTGAAAAATCTACAAATCCTGTAAGTCCAACAAAAAAACATAAAGGATTTTTCAGTCTATAATCCAAATATGGTTGTAATCAGTTTATCTCCTCCTAGGCATCTTACACAGGAAGAGATACATGATATTAAAGACAAAAGCTGAAAATTGAAACTTCAGGGAAGCAAGATTTTAACACTACTTGTAATTAGCCAGAGTGGCTCACTGACTTAAAGGATCAGTGAGGTCAACAGATTTGCCAGACCTAAAAGGAGGATTAGCCATTCATACAGGCACTAAGAATTTCCATGGTTCTTCTGACATCATTAACATTTATAAAATATATTAATCCTTGTATTTCGGGTATGACACAGCCACTCGCTGCCAAGGGTTGAGAAGGAATTTGTTGACTCTGACCATCAGAGATACTGAACTCATGGCCCACCTTTTTCTCTTAATTCCAGTACTGGAATAAACCACCTTTCTGCCCTCACTGAAGTTAGTTTCTGCAAGAGTTTACCTTGATGGGCTGTAAGAGGGCTTGGGAGTGTAAGCAAGAGATACCAACAGCAGTCAAAGGGGAAAAGGCTCACGCAAATTACCCAAATGGTTGTGTGTAGTCAGATAGAGGAAGACTGTGGGAGAATGGATTGTCAAAGAATAGAGATAGTGCTGCAGGCAATCTTGCCCCTGATAAGTTGCAGCTGTGTAAGATAGGTGAACAGTATTGAAGGAAAAGAAGCAGGAATACTGATGTGACCAATCACAAAAGACTAAAAGGACACACAGGTGTTATGCATGTGAGAAGGGTATAAAAGGTTCTGCTGGGGAATAATAAAGTGCTGATGGTTGAAACTATTCATGGTGTCTGTTGTGTGTCCTCCATCAGAGGGTGAAAATAAATTATCACTGACAAAGTCTGTCTAACTTTTTTTCAAAAAAGGCAAGTTACAAAAGTGACATGGAAACCTCCTTACAAAGTACATCAGATGACCGGACTGTTGTTCACACCAAGAGACAGTAAGAGGCTTTCCAGAATAAACCAACAACAGACACCCCATGGGTGAACTGAATTAATATAATCTTCAAAATCTTTGGAATACATTAAAGACATCTAGGAGGTGACAAAAAGGAAATTGAAAATGAAAACTGAGTGGTAACACAAGGATACAAGCATTTATCACTCATATAGGACACTAGTGTGATGTCTTTCGAGTCAGGAGGAACAGTAGAAAATATATTTTCCACAATTAGCAGTGAATGCCACCACATTGGCATTCATACAGCACAAAAAAGATAACTTCCATTCTAAGCCGAACAAAAAAGAATAAACAAATAAACCTTATTCTTTTAACATTCAAGACAAATTACAAAGTTCCCTAGACCTGCATCTGGCTGACAGTAGGAAGATTACCGTAAAAGGCTTATCACATTTACTAGAAGAAAAACAACTGTCAAATAATAATAAAAAAAAAGACCCATGGCAAAACAAGCCTTGTTTCTTAAGTTAGAACAGTGACATTAAATCTCCTAATTGAAGAGACACACTGCTTTTCAAATAAAATCACTTGAAATTTAATAAGGCTGAAATGGCTGGGCCTGGAGAGAAAGGCTCACACATTGTTTAGCATGACATGCACACGTGCCATCCTTGGTTCTGACGCCAGTTTTGATGTAAATAGCAATTTTGAGGGGTTCCAGCTGCTGAAGCCATCCACAAGAAGGGGCAGGAAATCCTTGGTCTTTTCTGGGGCTGGGCTGGGGAGGAAATTAAATGAGAAACCCTTACATCACTTTGAGGTGATTCCCAAGTTAGAGATTAAAACATGAAAGAAAATATGGCATCCAGCTTAGGAAGAAATAACCAGCATGAACAAATAAACTAAAAATGAACACTAGCAACATCATCTCCAGATATACATCAGAAAGCGTAAGAATTCAAGGCAGGAGTCTGTCTGTCTATCTACACATTTCATTACTCATGTAAAATGTCAGTTTTTGCCAACAAATAATGTCATCTGTTACTAAGGCAGACAAGACGCAGAAATTCACCGTGAAAAATTTCCTTACAGCATGATTATAAGTGTTTGTGACCTGGCCTGAAGTCCTGCTGAGTCTGCCAGCCCTTCCCTTTGGACAGAGCAGTTCCCTCTGTGCAGATGTCTGCCCTGAGACAGAGAGCAGAGAAAGCAAACTCACTATTTGTGGCCATTTAAAAAGAAGTTTACAAAGTACCTGATAAACACTTTTAGCATTGTGCTACAATTCACTTAAGGTCTGTCACAGCTGCTGCCTGAGGCTATCCCACAACGCTGCTGGCTGAATCCAAATGGCTAGGGATTCCCTAGGATGGAGGCAAAGGGTAGAAGCAGACAACAGGACAGTGCTGGGTAGGTCAAAAAATGGAGGTAGGAAGAAAATCAATGACTCTGAAATTATATTCCATTACTCCATTTGAACCTAAAATCGGAACCATGCTCAGATTTAAAACATAAACAAATCCTTTTAAGAAATTAAATTATAGAATCATGGTCCTACAGTCCCAGAGAGTTTGGATTGGAAAGGATGTTAAAACCATGTCCTTCCCACCCCCGGCCATGGGCAGGGACACCTTCCACTGTCTCAGGTTGCTCCAAGCCCTGTCCAACCTGACCCTGGACACTTCCAGGGATCCAGGGGCAGCCACAGCTTCGCTGGACACCCTGTGTCAGGGCCTCACCACCCTCCTAGGGAACAATTTCTTCCAAATATCCCATCTATCCCTGCCCTCTGGCAGTGGGGAGCCATTCCCTTTGTCCTGGCACTGCATCCCTTTACTGTAAATAGCAGACTCCCTTAGGGTATGTGATTATTATTTATACCTGAACACTCAAAACAGATGGAAATCTATAGGAAATAGGTGCAAAACTGAATTTTAGAATTAATTCTCATACTTACAACAATCTCTTACCTGTAAGTTTGCTCACAAAAATACCAATAAAAAATATTGGTATGTATGTTAAACCCACATCAAAATTATTTCTATATAAAAAATTAAATATTAAAATAATCTACCTATTATAGGAAAGATACTTCATGCAAATAACTGCACAGATTAAATCTTGAATTGAAATAATATTCTGAAATTACAAAATGTTAAAAAAGAAGTTACATAAAAATTTTCAATGCAATTCACATATCCTCTCCAAATGCAGGCAGTATCAAAGGCACTGAAAATCATGTAGTTTTAAAATTACCTACTTCTTAAAGATCTTTCTTCTCCAAGTCAAATAATTAGAGGCTGGCTAATCTTCAGAAACAAGAAATACCTCTCATCTAACATTCCACTACTTAGTCTGGGTAAAAACTGATAATGTTATGTATTTCTATTCCTTTAGTTGTTTTTACTCAGAACAAAAGGATTTCATCATTCAATAAGTAGTATCATAGGAAGATCTGTAGTACAAGATACACGAGAAGCTGAAGTGGCTGTAAACAAAAAAAGGGAGATTCTATCTGGGAAAGTGGCAAAATAGGCAACTTATTGTGGTCTTCACCCCTTCTGATGTTAGATTAACTCAGTGTGGGAGTCTACACCTCTATCAGGGTGTTGGAGACACTGTATAGTCAGTGGTATAGGTGGTTTGTTTCATTTTGTTTGTTTTGTTTTGTTTTAAAAACCAAACAAAAAACTAAAACGCATATCACCCTTGTAAGTTGATTCAAACGCGTTTGGGGTTTTTGCATGAATCAACAGGAATTGCAGAACTTGGCAGCATTATAGGTTAAAGTCACTTGTGAACTGTACCTTTAAATTGTATTAACAGGACAATAGAAAATGTTGGTCTATAGAATGTAGCCCCTGCACCACTCCGCATTCTATGTAAGTCAGAATTTACCCTCAGTCACTGAGTCTGCACTAAAATAAAACCTTCCAAAAAGGCTGTTCCACAAATTTCCTTCCCTATACTTACTGAGTTATCTGCAAGATACAGGCATTTTAGCAACTGTGTGGTCACTTACAGGGTAATTATGAAGTAGCCTAAAAGTAAATCCTTTTAATTTCTTTGCATACCTTACACTTTACCTTTTTGCTCACCAAAGACTTATGAACTATGCAAGAAAAATCATTACTATAGTAATTAGGAATTCTCTATGGATTAAAATCTCTGGAACACTCTGCAATCCTTTTGTGAGCTAAACAAGTTTTTATTGTGTTGCATTCATATTTTGACTCTTAGGCAGGAAAAGAAACCCTTAATCTCCTTCTTCCCCAGGGAACCATCCTTGTATCCTGATACTTAGAATGGGCTCCATCTGTCTAAGCATTTTAAAATGTATTAGGGAATAAAGTAATCTGATCCTAAAACCAGATTTCACTGTTATTTGCAGTCAGCACTGGGAGGATAAATCCACATACGTCCTCTACCAAAGAAGGTGCTCTTACCTGTCCCCAGACACAATTACACGAAGTTAGTTTAGGGATCCTTGGATCACCAGTGATTCCCCTCACAACATACATTTCCCATTCTCTGCTGCAACCATGCAACTCTTCTTCAGGTCAGTTTTCCCACTGTATGACAAGAGTCAGAGTCTGCTAAGAGAAACTTTGGTATCTTCCAATAGTTGAAAGCATCTTTTAAAATTTATTATATGCCATAGACTGTATGGCAATACTTTACACAGAGAGATGCGTGTGGTCACATCACAACCCCCTAGGAAAAAGTGGGAAGGGGAAAGATCAGCCTGGTTGTCCCCAATGGACCTTACATTAGATGAAAAATAAAAGTAGGGGAACTTGGGCTTCTAGCAGGAAATGTGATTAGAGCATCAGACCCAATAATCATCCTTGTTATTAGAAAAATCTCAAAAGAAGCAGCTTTCCTAGGATTTCTGAGTCACGGCATTTCCCAATGTCCCTGTGCATGATACTACAGGAATAAAAACATCTTCTGACCATTTCATTTTGTTCCACTGTCTTTTAAGCATTTAGAGAACATACAAACAAAATGACATTTAACTACTTCCTGTGAAGGAGACCTTTTTGTTCTCAGCTGCTTGGATGCTGGCACCAGTAAGACTGACCCAGGAAGTCTGTGCAGCACTGGTCTTTTGTCTGTTCAGTGGCACTGTGTTGCATCCTGGTTGAACACTACAATAAGTGTGTCAACGAAACAGCTTCAAAAGGACCCCTCCTAGGTCCCATTCTCAGTTTCTGATACACATGGTAGGTTTTTCTGGCTCCCAGCTGAAGCCATACATAAATCTCTGAGGCCAGAATTTAAGAACAATAGCAGATAAAAAAAATACAGATTTGAGAAGCTTCCCAGGAAGTGATACAAAAGAGAGAGTAAAACAAATCAAACATCATCAGCTGGATACCTTTCTTTATGTGGTGTAAATGTAGAGCAATCCCCAAAAAGACAGCTACCCATGTGGAGAGGGAGGCTTGAGGACTGCAAAGGAAGCTCCTTGAATAATGAGTGCTTAACTGAAATGATAGGAAATGCCAGAGCACATTAAACAATGTTCAGGTATATAAAGGAAAAGAAGAACCTTAATAAAAACAGATTCAAATGGATATAAAGCAATTGTACTAGGGAGGGTAATGAATAGAATACTGTCTACAAACGGGGCCACAGCAGTAAAGCACTTAACTCTTTGCATTGGAAAGAATCACCCCTACAAACACTATCAATGAAACACCTGCAACCAAGAGAAAGGACCTAAAACACCTCATCCCCACTCACCAGAGTTTCTCACACACTCCAGGCTGATTCATCCCAGAACTGCCTCCTTAAAGTGTAATAAGAAGCCATGATCTCTCAGCCTCCTTCTTAGGTTTTCCAGAGACAAACCTCATTTGTGAGTGACATGTAAATGTAGGAAAATGGTTTTATAAAATACAGAAGATGCACCAAAACAAATGGCTGAGGGTCTATTACATAAAATGATAAAGTACTGCTTAATAATTAATTAACTAACAGAAATAGTTAATGATGGCTCCAGTCACATCTATAATTTTTGCTCTTATTCCAGTCAGACACTAAGTTTAAGTGTCTTAAAAAGAATCATAACAGGCATTTACATTTTGCCCTGTCACTAATCAATCCTATTTAACTTAAAAAGGCTTTGGAGAATGCTATCATTTGCCTGTGATGGAGTGGTCAGCCATCTGAACAGAATCCATTAACAATTTGATGAAATACAAAAGGCTGCAAGTGTTCTCCAGCCATCACTCTGAACTGTGCAGCAAGATGTAAAAGCAGTAGTAACACACAGTCAGGAACGGGAACTTATTCAAAATACAAACTCTGCCTTAAGTATTACAATGAATAATCCAGAATTACAAAGTATGACAAACACAGAGTGTAAGAGGCATGTTCAATATCCACTCAACCCTCTACTTTGGTGATGTGTGACTTTCAGTATTAAGTTGAACTAATAACTAATGCAGTAGTCATACCACACCAGGATTCCCTGAAAATTTTCATTGTAAATTGAAAAGTCCCCAAAACATAATAACTAAAGAGCAATTAAAGTTACTTGATTAACTTACTTTCCATTTATAACTGCAATTCATCTCAGAAGCCTAGGGACATAAGACACGTGCTCTTGGAAGTTTTATTCCTGGACAAAATTGTTAGTTGGGCTGTTGGCTCCGTCTGTGGTTTTGATGGTGAATTTCTCGACAAGACTTTTCTAGCTCCCTGGTAATTGTGCTAAAACCCTTTGCTTCCTTTCCTTCATCTCTTGCCTCTGCTCCTTGTCTACTCTCCCTTTTCCATGACACCTCATGTTTTGTCTCTCAAACAGACTGAGCATCAGGCTAGGACAAAGTAACTAGAATGTTCTAGGATTATCGATAAAGCAGCAGGTACCCAGGTGTCAAAAAACACCAATTCAGCCCTGGGTCATGGCTAGGAGGGAAGGCCAGGCTGGACCACAGCATCAGCAGAGTAACCAAGAGAAATACAACAGAACTTCACAGCAGTGAAATGATGCACCAGTTTCTGGTTTATTCACTGCTTTTATTGGGGTGAAAAAACAGATGCTTCTTATCCTTTTTAACTGTTCAATTTTAATTCTGTCATAGCCATCAGAGTACAAGTACATAGCCATGTGAGAGTTGTGCGCAGTAGAATAGACACATCTCATGTTCCCAAACCAACTGCCAAATATATTTTCCATGTAAATCTCATGTCTGTCAAAAACATAAGTCCACAAATCATATATTTACAGTTACTTACTTCTCCCAGTGTTTCCTCTATGTACAGGAATTTGCATGAGGATGTTATGCAGCATCAAGGCGTTTTGTACCTGGTTATCACCACTCTTGTGTGTGGCACCAATAACAAACGTCCCTGAACTTCTGCAAGGGGTTTAACCAGATCTATGGGACATCTTCAGTCAGATTTGATTGGATTCTGCTTCACCATAAAAATATACTCTCTGGGTGCCAGAATGGCCAAACCACACCTAGAGGCACTTCCTTAAAAATCAGGCTCTTTGCACTGGGTTCTTTATGATGGTTGAGGGGGTTCCCTATTCCATTAACCCCAAATTCAGAGAGACTGCACAGTGGTGCACCCCACGTGGATAACTCCATCAACACAAGAACTAGTAGAGCAGTGGTCTGACCAGAATGGAACAAGTTAATCTAAGGGTTTCCCAATCTCTTAAAACAAACAGACAGATACTGATTTAAAAAACACAGTGCAAGGGTTTGAGCCTTATCCACCTGAAAAGCACAAAATGATTTTCAGTCATGTCTTCCAAAGCCAACAATATAGCCATTTTATTTTCCACCTTTCCTGAAGGGGTACAAAAAGTCCACACAAACATGCAAATACAAGTAAAAGAACTCCTCTCTGCTCACCTCAGCATTCAAACTCATAGATCAGAACTTTTCGAATTTTTGGTAAAAACACTATAAAGTGTTTTCCATGGCCACTTTTCACAAACCACTCACTACCATCATCAAGTTTTCATGAAAATAACAAGAAATTGTTTTCCCCTGAGATGCAGCTTTGAATTGCTTTGTACTGTCTCGATCATGTCCTCTGGGAATAATTGTCTTTAGTGGTTAGAATAATATAGCAGGGGCGTTCAATATGGGTGCCAAAATGTAGGCAATCAAGTAATCAGCCTTATTTTTCAAAAGGCTGTATCCCAACAGCTCATTTTCAAGTTGCTTCTGAAAAACGTGGGAATTACAGGTCATAGCAATAAAAAAAAAGTCAGTTTACTCCCATAGAAACAGAACAGGTCTTTAATAAACTATAATGTATTTTAACATTGTAACTTAATATTGTTATCTCTGGCTGAACATTGTTATTCCCTGTCAAAAAAAAAGTACTTAAAGTGCTATTAAATTCATTTTCCTGAAGTTGTTTTTTTTTTAATAGGCATTTTAAAGAGGATGCAGTAATTTTAAAGTGTTTCAACTACACAATCAGTAGTACTCAATAGTGGGCTTTTTAATTTTCATTTACTTTAAAAGAGCAGTTTGGCTCGGCTTTACAGATCAAATATGTCTTTTTCATTTCACTTATACCAAAATTACTTTCCAGATCCTTCATGTCTTTACTTCCACAAGTCCTTCTGCACCAGCCTAATATCAAGCAAGGACCACGGTTGCCTCTTGACCATTTAAAAGCCACAGGATTACAGCAGTGCATGTAACCTGCAGTCACCGTGGCTGGCATACAGGATCTCCTCAGCTGCACAGGACCTTGGCAAGAGACTGTGCAGGGAGGATTTGATAAATTGTCTGCACAACCCCACTTCCATTTAATCTCATCTTCTGTTTTTCCAAACAGATTATCAACAATTTGATACAGTCCAAATATACAGAGGGGTTTTGTTGAAAGAATGAGGGTTGCAGTACAGTCTAAGAATATAACTAATATTCAGTTAACCCAAAGTGTCCAAGACAGAGGATATAAAATATGTATGGCACTTGAATGCCTTCACAGCTTCTCCTACCAGTGCACCAGTCATTTTCTGACACTGCAGGGCTCCAAGATCTTGTGCCTGCATATCCTATCCATAAGAAAGTATCCACTTGGTCTCAGAATCCTGCCATGATAGGTTCTGACATAGAATTTTCTAAAACAGTATGATCTGGCAATAAAATACTACCCATTAATTTCCTTCTGGAGACAGAATTCTGTGTACTAAGGTACAACCAGAGGAATAAATCTTCAGATTTTTTAAGACAAAATAATTTAAAATCTTAAGGTATGTCTGCCAAATTCCTCAGTCTCATTAATCCATAGGCAATATAAATTTGAAAATAATTTGAGAAAATTTTTGCAATTGTGTGTGCTGCAGATTATTACCAATCATTCAGAGCTTCACAAGCCACAGTGAGAGACAGAGATATAGAGACAGAGTCTCTATGAAAAAAAAAGCACATTTGCTGGTGGCCTACGTGACTGTTTCATCTGCCAGCTTTACACCAGACCCAGCAGTGTTTACCCAGCTGATTCTGATCCTTCAACTGCCCTCTCATCTCAGGGAGATAAGGTTCCCAAAGGCTGTGTGTTTTCCTAGATTCTTCCCAAGAACAAAGTGGGGCAGCAGACCGAAGATGGGGGCGGGGGGGAGAGATGGAAACATTCATCAGGCTTCAGCTTCTTACCCAGCACAGATCTTTGGTGAGGAAGGAGGACAGGGAGGCCACTGGGAATTCTCTTCCTTCTTTAATACCTCCTCTGAAATGTTCTGCCTGAGCTGCTTCTAAAGAATTATTCAGAGGATGAGGGAGAAAAGAAAAAGGCATTGACTGGAAAGGCACTAGTGCAAGATCCCCTGTGTGATTTTAAACTGAGAGCTGGGTTATAGGGAAAATAAGGCTCCCTTAGAGAAACTAGGGCTCTGCCAGAGGAATCCCTAAGACAAGCCTGTCCCAAAACCTGTCCCAAAGCCTGTTGGCACATGCCATGAAATACTGCCATTCTGAAAATGAGGGAATTCTCGAGGAGCCCAGCAGAAACAGACTTTCTATGGTGGCTAGCCTGGCTGCTATTCTCTCTAACAGCAGAGCCAGCCAAATCAACCTTGCAAGCGACGCATTTCTCAGAAGCAGCACTTAGCTCAGAGTAATTTGTTATTTGAAATATATATATGCTTCACTAAATTTTTAATGAACATATTTGGGTCAACTTGAGAAAAGCTTAATATCTTTGCCCAGCAACTGCAATTAAAATTCAATGTGGTTGATGGACGTGCTATCCATTTCTGCTCCTTGATGTCTGACAGAGCTCCTGAAGAAACCTATCAGCCAGACAGACAAAAAGGTTTGGAAAATGGTAGTAGCTTCTTTGGTTCCAGTCCAGACAGTGATGATCAGAATTTATGGCTTAGAGGTTTTTCTTCAGCTCCAAAGCTGACATAACCCAAGCAGGCATTTGTTGGCTGTTGCCATAGTGACAGCAGGCAGGGAATGTTCCAACAGCTCAGTGCTTGGCACAACCTTGCCTCTTTATCTTGCTAACAAATGTCCAATTAAACATTCATGTTCCCCCAGACATCCAATCTATATGGATGACTGACTTCATAAACACTTGACCCAAATTCTGCTTTGTTATGTGGGTGAGATAAGAGTGAGATGGCGGGGAAAGGCCCTGTCACCGCACAGCTTTGCTGCTACTGGGCACGGTTCTTATTTGGAAACCAAATGAACAGCAGGCATGGGATCAAGCTCTTCTATCTGCACATCTACTCAAGATACATGTGCCTTAGAGTCTTCAGGATATTCACAGCCAGCCACAAAAGGGTGCTGAAATCACAATGAACCACAGGGAAAATATCTTTTGGGAAGAGTCATAACTTTTTCCTTGACTTTCAATGGAGTCTCTGTCCCTCACTGATCTCCTGTTCCACAAAAGAGATTAAGATCTTTTTCTGCTGGAGCTGCCAGGTGCTGCACTTTGTATAACTCAGATAAAGATATCCTCCTCATCCTCTTCCTGTCTACTCTTACACAAATCCTCCTACTGCCCCTCCAAGGATTAAAAATCCATCTCCTGCCCCATTCCTGTGTACTGCTGCAGCATTCTGTGGGAGAAGAACAAAAGCTTTGGCCAAGGAACAAGATGTTGCCCCTCCTTCCCTCCCAGTCTGGAATGAGGATGCCATGCAGGAACTTCAAGGAGCACACATTTGTGTGCTGTAAAGTGGGGCTTCAGCTGGGACACAGCGAGAACGTGTGGCACTGTGGGAAAGGATCAGGGGCAGCAGTAGAGATGTGGTTACTACCCTAGAGAGAGAGAGCGACAGCAAGAACAGCAACACACATGGACCTCTTTAGGGAAAAAAGGCCAACTTTACTGAATGGACAGCCTGTATTTAAAGCATGTTATGTGGAACTAAGACAGGACAGTAGCTCATTTGATAATTGGGAAAAACATCCATCAGACCGTACCTCAGGATGTGTCCCACGGGAAAAACACCAGGTGTTAATCTTTATTATGAATTCCATTCTGTTTTTCACCAGAATCCATTCTGTTTTGACCATATTATTATCCTGGGAGAATTCCTCCCTGACTGAAGCTACAATCAGCTTATCAGTCTGCGAATGAACCTGAAACACAGGAGAAATCCAGGTCCAAGAAAGAATTCTCAAGCTGTAATTTCCTAGCTCTCTAAATGTGTGTGTCTACATGGAGAAACTAAAATTGGTGCCTCATGACTTCAGGAGTTGGTGGTGGTGGGTTTTTTGTTCCTTTCTTTTCTTTTAGGATTTCATGTTAGTGATCCTGTGCTGGGAGGAGCTACACAGGCCTCTGCAGAGACACACCAAGGGCTGAACTGAAACCTCGATTAAGTCACTGAACATGCTCTCCTAGCATGCAAAAAGTGTTCTTTTGGCCCTTTCCACAGTAACAGAAATGATACTTTTTACCACCTTATTTCCTACCCAAGTACAAAATAAGTTTAAGCCACACACAAGAACAGGAGAATTTGTTTATGGAAAATTTATCCTATGTTCATGCACACCACCCCGGAATAACAGACAGAAGTAAAGATCTATAGGATATTTCATCTCCTTTTCGACTCATTTTGCTTTAAAGACCCCTTCTGTCCTTTCCTGCTAGAAGTCATGCTACCAAGCCTTGGCTGTGACACTGTGATGATATTCAGGGCTGCTAAATCCCAAACCTCTACTCAGCAGCACTCTGGGAGTGTTAGGGTCTATGTGTGACAGCAGAGTGCCAGAACTCTGCTGATGAATTCCTGTGGAACACCAGCTGATAGGACTTTCCTGCCTGGTGCTGGGTTCTGGGTTCTCACAGCCTCAGCAGCAAGATGAACATCTACAAACATGGTTCATGTGAATACTCATGTGATAATCAGCATCACAAATTAGAGACTGGGTTTTTTTGTGATGTTTCTAAAACCAGCATTTATTGAAGTCAACTTCTGTGACTCTCAGTCATCTCTCACAGCCCCTGTGAAGCTTTAGGGCAATCTCACTCTCAGTGGGATACAGTTGTCCATTTTGGCTTGAGCTTTGCTGGAGCAGACCCTCCATTCAGGCAAAGAGAGTCATCCTACTGCCTCCAGCCCAAGCACAGCTCCCAGGAACTCATGGACATGTGACATAGTCACATCAGCCATAAAATGATTCACAGCAGCAAAGCATATTGAAAAACTGTGCCTCTGTGGCAGCCCTACACCTAGAGGACTGCAGGGTAGAAGTTTAAAACATGCTTTTTTTCCCTTCAAATGGAATTATTTTTTTCTGGATGGATGTAGGATTTGAAATTTTTAATCATGCAAATGTCTGGTGTTATCTCTTAAAAGCCTAGACTCTCCCTCTTCCCTCCAAATTGTTTTTGTAAATAAGTTCAGCCTCCAAGAGTTACACAAGTCAGAGAATTAATAAAAACGGCAGCTTTTAGCCATTTGGGGATAGCACAACATGTAGAGATTTTAAAAGCTAGAATTCAGCCACTTCAGTAACTCTAACGGGACACTGAGTCAGAGAAAATTCAGCTTACATATCAGTTCTAGACATATTTTTAAAAATCCATATTTTTCTGTTATGTGTGTTTCTGTCTCAACATGACTTTAAAGATAGGAAAGCACTGAAAAAAGTGGTTCACTCTAAGCCCTCTCCTTCAATGTATATACACATCCTGCCCATAATTATCTCTGCCAGTTACATATTCAGTTTTTCCCAAATGTGCTTCTTCGGGTTTCCGTACCTGTACTGGCAGGTGACTCTTTCTTCCCCCTTTCTTCCCAAAGGTTAGGGACTCTATTTGAAGAACTTGTAATGAAAAGACATTTGAAGAATCCACATTTCTCAGTGCTCCAACATGTTGTTTTTCAGCCTCTTGCTGACAGCTGGTATTAAAATCCTGAGCTGCCTCTCATGTCAGGCAATTGAGAGGCAAGGCAGGCTCAACAGCTAGAGCAAGGAGACAGAAGCAGTTCTGAAAGCATTAGAAATCTCAGAAAAATCTCAGGAGATTCTGACTATCAATCAAAATTAAAAAAAAAAAAAAAAAGTGTCTCATTTTATTAGCACCAAAAGCCAGATGTTCTTTGCTGGTTTTGAGTCCTATGNCCAACCCACCAAAAATAACAAACCATGAAGTTTTCAGACGGGTCTCGGGCTCACTAACACAAATATCTGAAAAGTGCTAACAATCTGCTACCCCATCATCTATCAGCAAACATGGCGGACAGAGCCGAGGGGAGAAATGAAGGTGAATTTCATGAGATATAATAATTTGGCAAGTGAAATATGACTGAAATTCTGATATACATATGCCTGCTTCTGGCCTCTTCCTTTCCAGTATTTAGTCAACAATCCCAGTGTGAAGGCTTATGCTTGTTTTTCTCCTGAGAAATCCTGAGAACAATCCCAGTAGAACATTCCTTCTGCTCAAGACCTGTATTACTTGACCTGCTCCCAGAACTAACTGGACATTTCTACCTGGACATATATTAAAATCTCACTTCTTACAAACAAGGTGGGTCTTCTCCAAGGATTAATGTTGATGGAGCATAGAGCAAAACACAAAATAAAGACTCAACTCAGGCCAGACCAACAAGCATCCAAATTTCCCAAGAACACAGAGATGACAAATACCATCTCTGAGACGTTCCAGCATTTGACAGGTTGGGAGAGCTGGGGGTGCTCAGACTGAAGAAGTCTCGGTGAGACCTCAGAGCCCCTTCCAGTGCCTAGAAGGATCCAAGAGAGCTTGGAGAGGGACTTGGACCAGGGATGGATTGCCAGGACAAAGTGGAATGGCTTCCCAGTACCAGAGGGCAGTGATAGTGGGGATATTTAGAAGGAATTGTTCCCTGGAAGGGTGGGGAGGCCCTGGCCCAGAGAAGCTGTGGCTGTTCCTGGATCCCTGGAAGTGTCCAAAGTCAGGTTGGACAGGGCTTGGAGCAACCTGGTATAGTGGAAAGTGTCCCTGCCCATGGCATAGAGTGGGACAAGGTGGGCTTTAAGATCCCTTCCCAGCCAAACCATTCCATGACTGTGATTTCCTTCCTACAGTGCACTTACTTGAGAAACTCCACACAGCCCTTCCAGCAGGGCTGCAGTGGAAGCTTCACAGGCTGCATTCCAGAGAACTGACAGGGGAATCAAAAAACACATCAGGACAGGAACATCACGAGTGCACAATTTAACAACAAGTTAAAACCAATATAATGGCCAATGCTGATAAGAAGCAGATGATAAGGGGGTGTTCCCACTACTGCCTCCTTCCCGGCAGCTCCAAACACACCCTCCTGCCAAAGGAGCTGCTCCATTTTTCTAGAGATTGCTTTCGTGAACTAAAACAACCAAAAAAAATGAACTATGCCAAATATTACCTCAGTCAACTTTCCTAAGTCAGGTAAGTGCCACTGCAAGGAAAAAATTCTGGGAAATCTGTTTAGGAGGAGTTCTGGGCTGCCTGTTCAGCAGCAGCTGCAGTGGTTCTGATGCCTTGAGAGAGTACTCAGAACAGAGACTAGACAGAATTAAAGGAAAAAAGTAGTCATTTATTAAAAAGGCCTTCAAAGGATACACCATTGGTAGTACAAGAGCCCGGCTGTGGCTCCACCCAAGATGGATGGCATGTCACAAGTTTTCACACTTTTATAAGTTGCGAAGTGCCACGTCCCAGACTGCACTCCTCAATTACCTGTTGTTTACACTTTTTGGGCCTGAAGCTGCAACAGGGTCCTTGGTTCTTAGGCTGGAAAGGGATTGTTTTGTCTAACTAAACTGTGAAGAGAACTTGCTAATTCTTGATATGAAGTTCGGAGTTATATACTAATGTAGTACAGAATATGGAAAATATGAAAGCTAAAACTTAAGGCATCAGTTCCTGCACCCAAAGGAAGTACTTTTGTACTGTGAGATACAGTCTTTCCCAACGGAAGTTATCTTTTCCAGTGCTTTTATCTTCCCTGTTGATTCACAGAAAACAGCTTATTCCTATCAGTTCAGACCACTTCCAACAGTAAGACCCCAATAATCCTACATATGACCAGCCACTTCATACTATCTTTACACACAGCAAGAAAACAAGTCTGAAACACAAAATCTGATTGCTCGCTTCCACTGGATGTATGGCAGTCCTCTTACAATTTTTTTTCAGAAAACATCAGGATCTGCTGCATCTCAAGACTGCAAGAAATGCCATCATGTGAGTTCCTCTTGAGCACACCCCCCCTTACAGTAAACAAATACAGTGATATCCCTGGGATCTGCAGGGAAAACAGAAACCCCTCAACCTTGGACATACCTCACCTCCATGGTATCACAGACAGCTTTGATGGCAGGTATTTCAGGGACCACCTACTAGGTTCGCTTCCTGAAAGTCATTCCTCTAGATCTCAAAAAGATGTAGGTCATCTGATAAACCCCCTTTCACTGGGCTGCCACGCCAGGAAGCAGCTCAAAGGTCTGGTCTCTTCTCACCATATTCTTCTAGATGCTGCAGAAAACCCAGAGGACCAAATGCCAATTTTTCATTCCTGAACTATTTCACAATTTCTATCTACATATGTAGCAACTCTCTCAGCACAGCTTTTGTGAAGAGTTAACCCAGAGAGATTGAGAACTTCATCAACCAGAGCTTCTGGACAAGAGGAGGACAGATAGTTTTAGGAAAAGAATGTAAACAACTTCAGAAATGGGTGTGTGTGTGCACAGGTGTTTCTGTGAGTATGTGTGTGTGTGCACATCCTGAGCAAGATTAGGAAAGATGTTAACAGCTTCTCCCAAAGCCACCCGACTTCCCTGAGGCTTCTATAACTCAGAGTTTATTTCTTACATAAAATACAAAAGTTCAGGCCTTCCAACCACATGGCTGACACCATCTGAAATGCTCTATCTGTTTATTTGTAATCTTTACATTTCTATCTTCTCTATCAGACATCATAGGAAGTATTTGTGAATGAATTAAGCAATAGAACAAACACATATTGGTAACATTTTTCTGTATTTTCAATGAAGATCAGGTGTTTAAAGTGCCCTCTGAGTTAGAGGGGTTACACAAGAGAGAGGAGTCTTTCATCATTCCTTTCCCAAACCTCAGCATCACAGTCTTTCTTCCCACTGTGCATGCTAAACTTAGGCTCCAGCTTTATAGTCTGTGTCTTCTTCTACTCTTTGCCTCCCTAGCCTGGGATCCTGTGCCTGGATCCTCTGAGCTCTCACTCTTCTGGCTCCCTGCTCCTTCCCCTCCACATCAAGACATGAACAGGAAACTGCTAATACTCACCATGGAAGGCACTGGCTGGCAGCAGGATAGAGACATCACCTTCCCAGAAAGGGTTCTAAAATAGGAACAGAGCTGGACATCTGGAAAATTAAGGCTTAGTTATGTTTACTCAGTTAACTGGCACCTAAACCTATGAAAATGTATCATGAGCACTGATATAGCTCAAAGCACAATCCACCTCCACTGCCAAAGAGGACTTTTGGAAACATCTATAATATATCTATCTATATTATCTATCTATAAATTCATAATGAATTTATCTATTAATTCATTATTATTACTAATGCATCTAAATTGCCTTTTAGACTCCCAAAGTAGCTAAATAAAAATAAATTAAACATTAGCATATTTCTTACAATTAGATTCTCAGCACATTGCTAATCAGAGTCCTTCCAGTGAATAGGGTTATTTGAATAATCTTAGTTGCATTTTTGTATTGAAAGAGACAGGACAAAAGAGATTTTCTGTTAGAACTAGGGAAGCCATTCAAAATATATAATTAAGTATTTTGCAACTGCTCAGTATAAAAAAAATAACAATAAAATGATGGGTTCTTCCTTGGAAGTGTTGTCAAAATATGATGGCATTTTAATTAAAGACCAAAATCTATCTGTGTGAAGAGAGAGTTGAAGGAAACAATGTCATAAGGTATTAGGACAAAGAAATAGAAGTAAATATACAAGTTTGCAGTAAATCTTTAACTATAACATTATATAAGGTTTTAAAATAATTCAGCAATCTAATAAATATGCAGCTGCAAGAACTAGTCCAATAATCTCGAGTAACTTTTTCTCCCACAAAGACATTCTGGTCATTTCATATCACTACAGGAGAAATCCATCTTCTGGCTTTACAAAAACAAGTTCCTTTATGTACCTCAGCCTCTCTGAGCAGTACACACAGAAACAGTCTGTGCAGAACATGTAATGGACACATCCATCCCTGTGTTCAGGTACCACAGCAGCACTGAGTTTGTGCTGTTCAAATCATTCCAGTCCTGAATTCACTCCATCCAAATAATTCCAGTGCCTGCAGATGGCCCGGCATGCTTGACTGGGAAAGAGCAAAATCCAATGGCACAAATCAAGCCAGGCAACAAAAAATACTGGAAGAATAACTTACTTGTGCATAAATTAATAGCTCAAAATTTTATGTGGTAGGGGAAAATCCACTGTGTGAATCACTGCAGAAGGAAAAATGTTAACAGCAAACTTGGGCTGACTTAAATTAACTCAATGCCCTTTGTAACAGCTTAGCTATTGTCTGATATATTTTAAAAATAAAATGTCCCTTCCTACCTGTGTTATTCACCACAGGCATCAGCAGACACCAGAAAAAAAGACTTCAGGTGTGAAGTGCCAGGTCCTGCCATTGGCAAGGCCTGATTGGTGTTGGCACAGGGCACTGCTCTGACAGCAATGCTGCTCACTCAGCTTTTTGAAACTCCACCACTGGCATAGTTTGTTTTGACCACTTTCACTGCTCTTCAAAATGTCAAATCCCAATAAACAATGAATTATTGTCCATCTACATGGGCAAAAGGGGGTAAGAAATAGGTAATATCACCAATCACCGGTCAAGTTGATCATTCGTCCAATTTTATTGAGAGACAAATGTTTTCCAACCTTGCACCAAAATTCCCTCTGCTTCCCACGAGGCAGCCTGTTGCAAGACATTCAATGCCACCTAAGCTGCCTTAATAAGGAAAGCCATTTAAAACAGGGCCCTACTTCTGTTCTTTGTTTTGCCAAAGGCTTCAGTGTTGGAATATAGAATATATTCCTAAACCTATGGACGGCTCCAAGCTAGGATGGCCTATGAAAACTCTGGGGTATGAGAACAAAATCACAGATGAGGGAAGCACTCTGAAATCAGAGAAACTAAATTCAAAGTGAAACAAAACAAAACCACCAAACCCCTGGATTTCTCATGAGAATATACCACTTGGGAAATGCCCAAATAAACTAAGGACTAGATGGTGAATCTCAAAACATGATGCAATAATTATACCACTAAGCAAATTAATGCAACACAATGTTGATAAAGACAATGCTCAGGCTATGATGTACTCACCAAAAAAGCTGGATTCTCTTTCCCTTGCTCTATTAGGGTTTCAAAAAGCCATTTTGGAGCACTACACTGCCATAAAAATATACACCAATTGGTACAAAGGAACCATCTAGAATAACAAAATTATTAGGAAGCATGATGCATGACAAAATAAAAAAAAAAAGCATAATAAAAGAAAATTTATATGAGTGAGGCCCTGGCACAGGGTGCACAGAGAAGCTGTGGCTGCTCCTGGAAGTATCTAAGGCCGGGTTAGACAGGGCTTGGAACAACCTGGTCTAGGATTTCAGAATAAACAGAAAACACCTAGGACACAGTTTCTTAGCCACCAGTTCAGAGGGTCCTGGCATTGACACAAACTTTTAAGGAGTAATCCGGAGAGTTGAGTCTTCCATTGACTACAATGGAATGCCCTTCTGTAACAAGAAAGTGGCGGGTAGCTGGAAGCAGAAGGAAACCATGGGATAGCTAATTTCCTGGTGTTGTATTCATTTTATTAACAAAAAAAGAGCAGATTTAAATTAAGAAGCTCAGAGATTTTTGGGTCAGTGAGCTCTCCTGATTCTTAAGACACCCAGGAGAATTTTTATTTTTACAGCTATTAAACAACTGTGTATCAGGATTGTGTTAAGCAAGCAGGGACCTTTGTATGGTTTTAACATAAGAGGGAATTAAGGTCCCTGCTTCTGCTCTGAATAACACAAGGCTTAAATATTTAGAACATGTTTTTTTCTCAAGCCATTCCTATTCTCCACTTTTATCCCTCACCTTCAGTATTTTTAGAAAACCTAAGTCTCAGAAAGAAAAATCTTCTTTGCCTTCTGTGCCAGTGTAGATGCAGGAGCTTTAATATCATACTTTCTAGAGGGAAATGGTTGAGAGAGACAGATGGCCCATTATGCCAGAATTGCAAACAAAAGCTCAACTCTTCTACCTGAGCAATTTTCAGCATCTCAAAGTTAAACCATTTAAGCTACAAGATTTTGAAAAGGTAAAGTGAAGTAGGAAATTTTATAATATTATACTTCACTTAAAGCAAACACACCATTTATGATCATAGAATCCAAGCATAAGATGGGAGAATGAAGATAAAGCTGAGGAAAAAATCCTGTCTGACTCCAAAATGGGCAAACAGATACAGATATATCAAGGGGGAAGGATGACAGCCTGGTGATTTGACCTCTCAGTGCATAATCACAGAAGAGCAGATGGGTTTGGGCCGGAAGGGACCTTAAACCTCATCCAGTCCTACCCCCTGTCCTGGGCAGGGACACCTTCCACTGTCCCAGGTTGCTCCAAGCTCCATCCAACCTGGCCTTAGACACTTCCAGGGATCCAGGGGCAGCCACAGCTTCTCTGGGCACCCTGTGCCAGGGCCTCCTCACCCTCACAGGGAAGAATTTTTTCCCTAGTATTTCATCTAACTCTGGCAGTGGGAAGCAAATGCCCTTTGTCCTGCCACTCCAGACCCTTCCAAAAAATCTCTCTCCATCTTTCATGTTGACTTCTTCAGGTCAAGGGAAGGCCTCAATGAAGTCACCCCAAAGCTTCTCCTCTCCAGGTTGAATAATCCCAGCTCCCCCAGCCTTTCCTCCCAACAGAGCTGCTCCATCCCTCTGATCACCCTGGTGCCTCCTCCGTACTCTCTCCAGCAGCTCCAGGTCCATCCTTTGATGGGCCCCAGAGCTGGGGCAGATCTTCTGGTGATGTCTCACCTGAGCAGGGCATAATCCTCCCCTCCACTGCTCTCCACACTGGGGGCTCAGCACAATGCAGGGGAGTTCCCTACTCTTTTCAATCTATTTCAATCTAATTCTTTTCAACTCTTTAACACTCTTTACACAGCAGCATTAGAGCTGAGTTTCTTACCCCACTCTATCGTCTCTGTATTGGACCTTCTCTCCTCAATGCCCAAGCCAAGTGCCAGAATTTCTTGTTTCAAGCGCTTCCTCTAAATCTGTGTGGAAGAGTTGTTTTTGGTTTTGGTTTTTTGGGGGATTTTTTTTGGAAACCCCAGAGATTCAGAGGAGACAGAAAAAGGCCTTGGTTATACCATATAAGCAGGAAATCACCTCCATTCTTATGATAAATGGCAGAGGATCAGTCCACACTGTTGACATCAGAGAACACTTAACCAGCCATGCAAGGCTTGCACATCCCTCTCTCACTCCTCACTGCTCAGAGGCACAACTAGCTTTTCTTGCTGCTGGTTGATCTGGTGTCACCAATGAGTGTTTCTCTGCTGCAAAGGGAGTGTAAATGCAATATGAAATCAGAAGAGTCAGTGCTTAACTCAACACATACTTTGCGCCAGTGTTAGTGGCCAACTTGACTTGCAATAAAGCAAAGGAAAATGCAGTCCTCTTACAGTCTCCCAAGCTCTCTTATTATCCAAAAGGCAAAGAGGGAAATCTAGCAGTGGTTTTATAATGATACAGGATTTGGCAGCCTGTAATTTGCAGTGACTTCTACCTCTCCCAATAACACAGCCTCTTTTCTGTGAGATGACGCTTCAAAATTCCCTTTGTTTCCTAGCAGGGAAGGCAGATTTGGTGTCATTGGCACTGCAACATCTGCTTCCCAACATGAGAAGATTCCTTCAGAGAGGAGCCATTCACGTGAGTTCCCAGCCTTGCCTTTGCCACTATTCTGTCTGGAAGGTGACAAATATAAAAGAATTTTCTTCATTGCAATTTAGATCCCTTAACTACCAACAACAAACGTAATAGGGTTTTTGTTTGGTTTTATGTGTGATACAGCTCCATCTACAGTGAAATGCAGCTGAGACTCAACTAAAAATCACAAAGGAGGATGTTACATCTGAGCAGAAGGCTGCTCTCACAAAAAAGAACATATTTATCAATTGTCGCAATACTCTCACATAAAATACCAGTAAGCATCTGGACTCATTTAACTTTTGACTATTTATTAAATACACTAAAATACATTAAAGTACAACACAGAAAAAGCTTCATATTTATGAGAGGAATTTGCATTTTGCTAACAAACCTGGCAAACCTGGCAAAACCGAAAACCAAATCCACAATGCCAGCAAAAATATATAAGTGCTGAAATTTCTTCATCATACCTATCCTGGAAAAAGTGTCTTTTGATGATAGCTTAGCAGAGCTAGAACTTTATTTTCAAAACATTAAATCATATGGGTGATAGACAGGCAAGGAAGGAAAAATATCACAGCAGGAAAATTATAGATTGTTTAATGTAGCAGAATTACAAACTATAGATTTGCTCTCTTCAAAATATCACAGTTTTCCTTTCCATTTTAATGAGATAATAATAAGCATAGGAAAAATGAATTTAGATAAATGGAGAGGAGAGACCAAGAGTTAAAACAAAATCACAAGTTTGCTAAAATATCCCATTATCTTAATTAAGTTTCTTTTTAGTTCCTAATTTTGAATAGCTGGAAAATAGTTTTCAACAGTGAATGCCCATATTCTAATAACATACAATAACAAACAGTAACATACAATTTTATTCCCTTCTTCCTAAAATTACTAGAAAAGGTTAAATCCAGTAAAAAAAATGATTATATAATAATTATATAGCAAAATTATCTGTGAAAATAACTACTGAGCACACACAGCAATAACAGCACAGAACTATAACATAACTTGATACCTTAACAAACCAAACCAGATTGACTAAGAGCACTAAAGCTGAACTGGTTTGTCATTTATTGCTCTGGCATAGAGGGACAAACTGAAATACAGGAATTTTCCTTCCACTCACATCCACCTTTGTCAAAGGGCTGGAGAATGTGATTACTCCCCAGGAAAGCAGCTCTTGGAGATAAACTGCTGCATGGCACAATAACCCTGGTCACGTCTCATGCTGGGTAACATTACCTCATAGCCTCTTCCTTTCCCAGTACAGCTCAGCAGTTCTTCCTGTCTTCTCCAGATACATCCACAGCCCCTTTGAGGCATAAAGGAGTATCATTCCCTGGCCTCCCTGCACTCTAATCCCCATCCAAAGGATGTGAGCAGGTAACAGTCCCCACTCTCAGCTTGCCTGGCTCATGCCATGCAGATGGAGGAGGTTGGGAGGAACATAGAGAGAGTAAGAGTTTCCAGAATGCTGTAGTTGGAAAACCACAGTCAAAAAACCCCCTTCTTTTGCCCACTTATGATGGCCTCTCAGATAAGTTCCTGTGCACTTCATATGTGGCTTAAAGCCACATATGAACAGGCTTAAAGCCTCTCCATGAAGCAACATAAAATTCCTGCAAATCTCCTTCAGATTTTATAATAGTTCTGGAAAATGCAATTTGATATTTGCAATTATACATACCAGACATAGCAAGAATAATGGTAGATCCCCTTTCACATAAATTAATGGAGTTGGCAATATAATCATGTCATTAAGCAAGTCTGGCTCCAGCATTACTGTGTTCAGATAGAAAGAGAATTACACTGTCTCAAAGTCACGACCTGTAAAAATTCTGCATAGCTTGTTTGAAATCTACTGAATGTATTAAACAAATTTACAGTAGACCTGGATGACTCCTGATTACACTTTGATTAAAAAAAAAAATCTCAAAAAATTAGGGGAAAAAATCCTTTCTGATTTTTAACACTTCACATTAAACAACCGACAACCCTCTGATTTAGAGAATTGCTGGAGAGTTGGAAGATAAAACAATAAGGCAGAGGTAAAACTCTTTGCCTGGAACTTCCAGTCGTGTTAGAGACTGTTCCATTCCACTTCTCTGGGATACTGCTATCCCTGTGTCCCTGTTACAACTCTGACATGAAATCAGCTCTCCCTTAGGGGAGTATTGCTAAGGGTGAACATCCTGAAGCTTCTAAAATTCACATACATGACACTAATTAAGATATCCATCTGCACAAGGTGTGGGTTTGCATGGGCAAGCTTCTTCTGGGTCAAAGCATCTTTAAGTTCTAGGCACTCCAATGGGTGCAGGACTACAGCAGCCTGTCCTGGGAGCATAAATTAGGATGAAATGGCTTAGGAAAAGAAAAATCAAGCAGCTTCCAGACACCTGCTGACAAAACCCAGGGAATACAACCTTGTCTCAACGTGCTCAGGAACACAGATAAACTAAAGGTGTGCCCTCCAACTGTGTCCCATCACCTACTGCAGATACATCATCTCTCTGAGGAATTGCTGGGGATTACAGGTAATATTGCTGCATTCTGTTCACTCCCATGCAAACATAGGGGATCAAAAGCATCTGATGCACTACACATTTGTGATACTCTCTGAGTATAATTTAGCTGTTCTTGGCTCCTGGAACATGCATTTTTATTGAAGAGAAAAACTAAGGGAAAAAATAAACACAGTTTTCTAGACTACAAAGAAAAAAAGAACTGTAGGAAAAGGAACAGGAGGCAAAAAAGGCTTCTGACATTCTTGTAACTTCAGTCTTCAGTCTCTGCCTTCAAAATTCAAATTACTTTGAAAAAGGTTAATTGTGATTCTTTCCCAAACTCTCTGGGGTTTTGCTGTTGACGTCAGCTGCAAGCTCCCAAGTCCTCCTCCACAAATAATTACAAATTGCAATAATGTCTGTTCAGTCTTAGATCAGACAGTATCTATATTTTCATCTTTTTAATTGTACTTTCCAGTAAGATCAGTTTCATTTCTAGTTTGAACACTGTATTTCTTAGATCTAGACTACAACTCAATTTCAGAGCTGCCCCCCCAGTCAGCTGAAAATTATTAAAAGATGAGAAAAACTAACTCAAGAAAGAAAAATAAATCAACTCCCAATATTTTCATTAAAACTATTACATTTTAAGGCAGAATCAAGTGCTGTTTGCACACTTCTTAATCAGTCTCCCACATTCACAACAGAATTTTCAGAGAATGTTTGTTGCTCCCATACTTTCATTTGGAGATTTCCATACTTTGCTCTGCTCCTAATCCCAGCGGCTGCTGATGAATTACCTTGAGCCTCGACCCTCTACACAGCCTAATACAAAAAGGCCACCAATCTAATGTGGCTTAATCCAGTCTCTCCCTTACAGGGCACCCTAGACCCAAAGCCGAAGATCAACTTTAACCTTCCAACAAAAGCTACATAACACCTATTATTAATTAATGCATTTTTCCTTTGTATTTACTACATGAATTTAAAAATACTTAACACAGAATATACTTTGCAATTAATTTTCTTCTTTCTCTGTTCGTTTTACAATCCTTTGACTGTACTTATTGAAAACATCTCTTTGTAAGCCACCCCTCTGAGAAATATTCATGCTCTGAGAAATATTCAAGTCCCACAGGACTTTCATTGACCTTGTCATTTAGAAAATCACTTTCTTTCTGTATTAAAAAAAATAAACCAGACTTTTAAAAGAAGAAATTATCAAGGTCAGAATATCTTGAATTCCATAAAGAAATGGTATAAAAATATATCTTAATAGGAAGCTTGAAAGAGGCTGAAATATTCATTTGTATTAAACAGAAAATATAAAACTATCTATACCCTAAATTAACATCTTGGGAAGAAAAGCAGCAGTCTGCCTCTCCACTTCTCTCATTCCCCCATCTGACATTCTAAATTCCTGGCAGATGTCACCTTTATGGAGTCTCTAGCCTTCACACAGTGAGTCCTGCACTGGCAGCCCTGTGACAAAATCTTCCCCATGCAGCCACTCTGAGCTCACCTCTACATCCACTGGAAGCAATTGGAATAGCTCAAGGGTGAAGCCATAAAAACTGGCCCAAGGCAGTTAAATTATCCAGCTTTCTGATGCAGCCTTTGAATCCAGGCTCCGTAACATCACGGTGAAGCTTTAGGGCTCCCTGTACCTCGTAAGCACCAAAGGAATAAAGTGGAATAAGCTGACCCTGCAAAATGGTTCTGCTTGACACAAGCACCCAGGACGTGCATGGGAACAACCTTAACTCACATGTAGTGCTCTGGCCCCTCACATGCAAGGGATAAGGATTGTGACAAAAAAACTGAAGGAAGACAGATGACATGGCAGCCTCAAGGCAGGACCATCTGACAGGAACTTCTGACATAATTTCTCCCAAAAGAACAGTTCACTTGGGACACAGTGACCTCTTGGAAGAAGGACTTCTGTCACCTCAGCTGCTGCCCACAAAGACTTCCTGCCTCAGGGGGCATCTGGAGGATTCCACTCAGAAGAAGCCAGAGAGAGATCAGGCTCAGCTCACAGGAAATCTCAACAGACAAAAGTTCATGTGATTTGTTAAAGTCCTGGCATGCAGTTTTCAGACTCTGTATTTTCTTACACTTTACTGTTTAATTAAATATACTAGTGACTTTCAAAAAATTAAAAAATATAGCTTCTAGACATACCCTTGGAGTATTCGGAACCCTGTAGTATTTTCTTCCAGCTGTCAATTCTTTGATTCCTGGAAAGAAAGCAGTAGCTGATGGACCATAAAGAGGATTCAGGCAGCAGTCCCATCCCAGAGTGAATCAGCCCAGAGTCTGGCTTTCAGAATAAAGAAACATTAAATAAAAGCCCTCAGCCTCTGCACTACCCATCGAGACCAGGTACAGCCATAACATGCAAGAGTTTTGAGATAAGCCATTCATCCTTTATAATCACTATTTTTCTGCCTATTATTTTTACAGTTTCTGTACACTTACAAATTGTGCAACTTAGGGACTTTAAGCAAGTTACATTCAGATAAGCACATTAATTTACATACTTAGTAATGTAGCCCCCACACAAATCAGCCATTTAATTTCTATATGTGCCTGAATGACTAAAGAGGAATAAAACAGTGTCTATTCACTGCAGGAAAGGACAGAAAGTAGTTTCCCAAATTTCCTCAGCATCCTGTGGCATGCATGGCCATCGTTTTGCACCTGTGGAATGCTATTACAGCTAAAAAATTTGACAAATATAATAACTGGTATGCATTATTTCATTTCTGCTTCATACCACCAAATTGAACAGATACTATTATCTAATGCCATTTGACCTAAAATGAGATTTCTTTTAGTAATTTCCTTATTCTTAAATACCTTCTGAAGTACACAGGAAAATTTTCCTTTCCAATTTGTTCTGTGGCTCTTAAAATACAGGACAGTCCTTTTCCCATATTGCCACCTCATCTGTGCAGAGAATTTCCATTACCATGACTATACGTGACAAGTATGTTTATGTTGTATACAATTAATTATATTTCTCATATAGAGACACCTAAGAGAAGCACACTGGTAGCAGCAGTGACGCAGGACTGTGATAAGGCCACAGACCATGGAACCGTGGCAAGAACAGAATGGTAGCCAGAGAAATGGCACTGGTTGGGAGAGAAAAAGGCAATATTAAGTCAGTATTGCATCATGTTCTTCTGTATATAACTAACAGGAACTCCTATCTGTATTTCAAGCCTTCTTTAGCAATCAGTAAAGTGTCAATTTTCATTCTCCTCCATACAGACACAAGGAGCCTAATTTTCAGTGAGCGGTTAGCAAAAAATAATTTAAACCTTTGTTAGGAATGGATGGGGTTTGACTGCCTGTGTAGTCAGTTTAACAACTTGAGAGGCAGGAACAAAGCACTGGCAAGGGTGAGAAACCCTGTGGCTGCTGCAAGGAATCAAAGAACCCAAAAAAGCAGCCTGTAATGACCTAAAACCAGAGGTATATGAAACAGCCTTTGATCAGCTCATCAAATTCGTTTATACTGCATAGAAATCGGAGAGAAGGCTCAGTTTGCCAGGCAGACATTGCAGGACCATGAGGCTCAGGATGCAGCCTAGAATCTTGGGATCAGCCACAAGGGTAACACTCATTGCCAAATGTGCCTATTGTGATCTACACGAAAAAAATAAATGCTCGGTTGAGTACGTGTTCTCCCAGTAATTTTAATACAGGTTCTCTCTCAACATTTGACATCAAGCACATCAATCCCTAGTAATCCTGGCACAGTTTGCATCTCCTTGGGAAGGTATTTGTTCCAGGCTCAGCAGCAGAACCATCTCAGATATCAATCTCCCCTTACATCAAATTCCAAACTACAGCCATACGTGATTGAAATGCCAGGGATTTAGTCTCTACTACGTCTCAAGGCTTTTCATGCAGCTGTCTTGAGAGCTGCTTCTTTCTGCTAAGTGATTCATGTTTTGTATTGGAACTGATTTAATCCTTTCCTAATAATCTATGGTTGATATACACAGGGCATCCCTGACTAGCATTTCTAGGGTTCCAGGAAGGCTGTCTTTAAAGATAGATTCAAATACTCAAAATCAACATCTTACTGGAAAAGTAGAGAAAGACTAATCATGTCATCTACTCCTATATTCTGTTCAATTAAAAAACTTGGGATTTTACTGGAAGGCTTCAGCATCTTCTTTATTAGGAAGGACAGTGAGAAGGGCTGCATTCTTATTTAGGATTAGAAATACCCTGCTAAGTTTTTCACATCTCTGCATCCTAAACTATGCTCCTCTGAGGCAGGATATGTACCAGGATTTCAAGGTATTTTACACACAAACACACCCCTCATATTTTATTATCAAATTATTATCAAATAATTTTCAATTTGATATTTCCTAAAGCAGAAGTTTTCTGTCTTTTCAGAGTCTCTGGGCATTATTTTTCTTCCTCCATCTTTTAATTCTGTTTCAATCAATTTTAAACTCTATTGCAAGATGGTTTTATGGCTTATAAAATCACATGGGCAGAATCTGAATCTTTAGAGGTCTGCAAAATGACATCTAAGACAGTAAAACTGGTCACTGGGTAGGAAGTTAAGCACAGGCTTGTTTTCATTCCAACCAAACTTAATCATAGGCAATAACTTTCCACTATTAACAGCAAATTAAAGATGGGCAATTGACATTTATAAACCACTGCTTATTTTAAAAGTTAATTGAGAATATCTTTATGAAGTAAAAGAGAATTATCTAGTGCTTTCCAAGCCAGTCAGCCTCAAAGCACCAAAATACTGCACTGGTGCTCTTTATTATTAGTTATTATGGCCACAGCAGCTTCCCTCATTCCCCACTGCTCTGTAAAAAATCCCAGTAAGCAGGTAAACCCTGGTACCACAGAAAAGGCCTTTCTGGATAATGCAACAACTCCTTATTGTTTCTAGTCTAGCACAGCTCCAAGATTCTGAAACTGTATTTAGAGGACAACCTCTTCAATTTCATCCAAGAGAAGAAATTCTGAGGCAAGTATCTGTGTATCACTGCATTAGTGTATATTATTATAATGTGTATTTGCATATTAAATCTAATTCAATGCTGGCAGTGACTCAGCAGACCACTGTTCCTGACCATGAATTACTCAAAGATCCTGAAAATGACTCAAGTAATGGTAAGGGCAGAGAACCACTCTTGGAACAGAAAAAAGTCACAATACAAAATACAGGGACAAGAACAACTGAGCAGGCAGCAGTTCTTTAGAAGATAACCTAATCCATCATAAAGTGAATCTAACTCAGCCTGCTGCAGCACTGAGAGGGTCTGTGTGAGTGACTCACACTCTCCTGTCTGATTTTGCAGGACAATGCTCAAATACCATCACGGTGTCTCAGCTGGGAGATGTAATTACCAGCAAAGGGACTGTGCCTTCCCAGACTGCCTTTGGCAGAATACTTCAGATCTGCTTCTCCTTCAGGGTAAAGACAAGGGGGAAAAAAGAGTAACAACGTCAAGATTACCTATTTGCTATTGGCCCATTTCTACTCAAGTCATTCACAAGGAGAGAGGTGATCAAGCAATTTCCTAAAAGCTTCTTGATTCCAACTGCTCAGCTATATTTGAAGGCAGCTCCACTGCAGAGTCAAACCTGAAACCTGGGACCAGGATTTGGAATTCACCAGGCTGATTTTGCCTTTAAGTGGTGTAATAGTTTTCATACAGGCTAGAACTGCTCAGAAACAGGTTAGAGTATAGTTACCTCTGCTTGGGAAGATTTCAAACATGGCCTGTGCCCCTCTCATGGGAAGATTTCAAACATGGTCTGTGCCCCTCTCAAACCTGTTTGACATCAGAGATGACAATTCACTGCAATCTAGCTGCTGGACCAGCCCATATACACTCAAGTGTCTCTCAATACAAGCTACAATGGGTTTGAAGTTACATTAAATGTGACTTACTGCCTTTTTCAAAATGTGCTCCTTTTTTTGATACGTTTCTAGGTGCTGGTCCTAAAAGTGATAAAAACATAGAAAAAGCACTTTGAGATCTATGTAAACTTTGGGAGAAGGTTTCTGAACTGAACATTACATTCTTGTCCCTAGAGCAATTTCATCCCAACCAACTAAGAAGTAAAAAATTTCTATGATTCCATGATTTACGATGAGGGTTCTGTGCATGTGATAAAAGACCTCTCTGATAGAGCTTCACCATGAAGATTAGCAGTTCCTAGATGACCATACACAAGTTCCCAGGTACTAAATTATGACATCAGTGCATTTTTACTTAGGATTACAACAGATGCCTTATTCCCATTTTGATTCCCTGTGATACATATAAAGAGTCAGTAGTGTTCCAGCACCTGGGATTCACACACAGCCCACAGCAAACTCTGAAAACCTTGTACTCTCCACAGCTGAACATCCAGGCTTTGGCTCTGCAAATTGCTCAGACTTCAATCTGGGATTGCCAAGAGCCTCAAATGACTCCCTATTTACGTGGGTATGGTTAATTAGCACTAATAACTTCACTGAATGATTAAACAGGGACATTAAAATGAGTATTTACATTTACTGTTAGAATTTCCAGGTTTTTCCTCTTAAAAACTGCATTTACAGTACATAACCTCATTAAACAGAGAGTTGTATATGTCACACTGGGGATGTATCATACCAGCTTTATATATTCTCAGCCATCTTTTTGGGAATTCAGAGTACTCCTCTTTCTGCAGGCATCAGGAGTGAAATAAAACTGCCTGGATGGGAAGAAGACATAAAACATACATAATAAACAGAAATAAAGCAACATCAAAATAGGTGTGCCGGAACACTTCTGCTTGAACAAAAGCCTTGAACTGACACAAACTGCCCTTTCCAGCACCATGGACTGGACAGGCAGTAAAACCTTCTGAGTGGGGCTCAGATTCAAAGGACTCTAAGGCAAAGAGGGGTTGTGGTGTGTTGCAATGTCACATCATTTCTGTGACCACAAAATACTTGCTTTGAAGGGTAAGGTAAAAACTTTAACTTGGATCTGTTCCAACCTCAGTCATGGAAATTCACACTTACAAATCCTGAATTTTCATTTCTTCATAATGTGGATTTTTTTCCTAGCATTTGTATTTTCTTGGTTGACTTTAATTAACTTCTTGCTATGCTCATAAACTTGGAAAAGATTTACTTCAAGCTTTTACATCTCTAGCCTATATTAAGATATTTTAAGTTTTAATCCTCTAGAACATTCAATGGATTTAAATAATTTAAGAAAGAAGGAAAAGGTGCTGGCAAAATGCACCCAAACTGAGTAATTTTGCATGAACTTTCTATTTGGCACAACTTAAAATTTATCTTAACATGGTCTAGAAACACCTGAATGGACCCAATCACAACAGATATGTATTTTATTTCCCATGAAATAAAACATGGCAAGCTGGGAAAGAAAAAGATGGGGAGCATGGGGGATGGGACAGAAAGAGCTAACGTAAACTGAAGCATAAAAAGACTGCAGTAAATGGGAACTAAAAAGGCTGCTTCAGGAAAGCAGTTTTTTTAGTCCATTAAGCAGTTGGGCTTTCAAAACATACTGGGGAAAACAGAGTATTATACAGAAAGTAAATCTAGAAAGAAAAGTGAAAGGTAAATAGTACAAGTGACTGTGTGAAAAGAAGCATAGTCACATGCAAAAAGAGATGCTTCTTCTGGTACAAGGCAGACCTGACTTCAAAAATGCCTCTCACTCTCCCTGTATTATTCATATTTCCAAATATTTATCTAGAATGACAGAGCAGCTCTCTTCCATTTGCTGTCTAATACACAGAGCATTAATTGTGCACCCTTAAGCACTGTCTCCACCCCATAAAATACCAGTCCTTCCAGAGAGTGACAGGAGAAATTCCTGCAGATAATTGCATCCCTTGCTTCTCATCTCATTTTTACCCACACGGAGAGCTTCAGATAGATGGAGAAACCTGGTTGGTGTTGGTATCAGAGAAATTGACAGCATGACAGACACAAGTCTTTCCTGCCCCACATGGGACTGGAAGAAGACCTGTATCTTGAAAGTCAACTAAATATAGATTTTGGAATCCCACATACCCTTCAGTCATTCAAGTTCTTTCCCTCCTGTGGAAGCACTGGTCTCCCTTGTAAGCACACCAAGGCTTGACTCTCTCCCTTACTTGGATATGAGCATAGCTGAAGAAGCACAAACAACGCTGAAAAGAAATGGGATCTTCAGCATTCCTGCTCCCTGAAGCAGCCACAGACACAATTCTTCTTTTTCCATTCACCCGCTATTTAGAAAGGCGCTATCACTCAGCTTATTGCTCAGCCAACCAAAGCACTATGAAAAGCACCATGAACTGGTTGGACTCAGTGATCTTTAAAGGTCTCTTCAAACCTAAACAATTCTAGATACAAAAACATGCACAAGACATTCTCCTGACCTTTGTTACTACTTATGAGCCCCAAGACCATTGCAATTAAAAATGCTGTGCTACACAAATCATAATGTCTGATTGAAACAGACACCTTCCTAAAAAATGAATTACACAAGGGTTATTTTATTCTTCTAATATTTCTAGGAATTGTGTGATTTGATCACTTGTAAGTTGTGTAACTTGCACAAGTCCATTGTTGTAAATGCACGTGACTTGGTCGGCCAGTGGAGGCACAGAAATCAGGCCAAAGATACAGTAAGTGCAATTTCAGAGACGGGGCATGCTGATTCTTCCAGTTTTATGTTCCTGTTATTTCTTAAGAGTTGCCTCCAACATTCATTGATTTGAACAAATACTTCAGTGGTTTAAATACCACTCCCTGAGAGGTGACTTTTGAATTAACACAGCCGTGAGTGGGATGCAATCTCTCTGTAGATGATAAAATGCAGAATAGAAAGGGATTAGTAGAGGACACACAGAGTCAGTAACCTGTAGGTTCCGTGAGTCTGCATCTGTTGTTTAAAAACATATTAGGATGCCAGTTTGAAGTTGGGTGATACTCTCAGATACCATCAGGGATCTCAACAGACAGAAAGTGCTGTCCCACCGCTTTTGCTGAGGCTGTTATAGCTCCCAGCTTCCAACAGTACCACACCAAGTCTGCAAGAAAGCAGAAAACAGAAAGCAGAAAGCCACAGCTCAGAAAATACTTCAGGCTTCAAGATATTTATCTGCAGTTTCTCAGATAGGAGGCAGGTGCTCCAGACTCTTCTCTCAGAGTGAGCAGGTAAAGCTCCTATCAAGGTTGGTGCTCCCAACTGCAGAGCCCATAACACACAGGGGCTACTGCTGCAAAGACCAGCTTTAACTTCCACTCACTTCTCACAGGGCCTTGGCTGTGCAGAGTAGAAAGGAGTATAATGAAGCCCCACTTATATGTCCTTCTTGCCCTAGTTTTGCTCCTCATAGCGAGTTTAAACTACTTCAGCATTTCCCTCCTTTCTTTTGAAAAGAGTTAGAGCCAATGTCATTCTGGTCCTGTTCCAAGCAGATTTTTAAATCTGACAGCTTGCTAGTGTGAGAATAATACAATTCACCCCCTGAATATACAGATAGGGCTTTCAATCAGAAAGATTTGAAAGCTGTAATGCTGTTTCTGTATTCTCATTTTAAGATCTCTTTTAGCAGACATACAAAATTTCACTCTGAGGGACCTCTGGGCTTACTCAACAAGCAAAGAAAAACTGTCACTGGCCTATGCTGACAGCTAAGGCTCCTAAATCTGGAAATAAAAGCCAGTTGTAAGCACACATCATTTCCACAGTTCCTGTGTTGAGCATCCCAGGGATACTGGGAAAAGTACACAAGAAGAACCAAAGGAAAACTGGAGGTAGATATGCCACCTTGCACAGTGGCTGTTGTCCACTGGCTGCACCTCATCAAAGCATTTCTTTTCCTTGATGACCTGGTGAAGATTAAAGTTTAAATCAGATGATCTTTCAGAGTCCCTTCCAATCTGGAAACAAAGTTTGCTTGAAGGTCTTCCAAGACAACTCAGGTGATCTGTCACCATTTTCAGGAGTAGTGTTGCAGTTTTGCTCTCACAGGTATCTGCAGGGGCATATAAAATCAGATATCTAGCCAACATAAAGAAAATATAATTGAAATTAGAACATTTGCATTGCAATCTGCATATTTTAATAGTCCTTTTTTTATCTACAAGAGGCACTCCTACAAATTCCACACAGCCCAAAAAATCCTGAGTAACTGGGCCAACATGTATTTACCACACCTTGTTTTATCTTCTATATAGAGCCAACAGCTTTTCTTGACACCTCTGTAGCTGATATGTCCAAATTCACATTGCACAGAGCTCTGCATCACCCAACAATATTTGTGATAACTCATTCACCCATTAACTGTGGAACCAGATGCCTCAGGCACCGTCGGTGACTGGGCACAGAGTGCCTTTTGTTTGCTGAATGCCCCTCGCATTCTGAGCTGCAGAGCTGCAGGAAAGCGCCTCCCGCTGCAGTAGGGGCACTTGGTGCAGGGCAGTGTCTGTTTCACAGCCTTGCTCACACCCCATACCCTGTGAGGCCTCTGATCTCCTACAGCTCTCCCTCCACATCAGGGCTCCAGTTATCAGAGGCACTCAGCAAAGCTGGAAAATTTTCACACTTTACCTCTGTTGGAGAGGTCTGTGTTCTTAGCAAGAGAGTCTTCTCACCCTGTGGTGGTTTGTAAAGGTTTCCTGAAATTTTTACCGGCCGAGACCTGGGCAGTCTCCCTTGTACCCGACAAAGACCAATCAGTGTCGAATTTTTAAGACTGACACGTTACACCAATGAGAAAGTTTATGCGGCTTTGTGAAACTAACATGTCAAGACCGAAAAAAAAAAAAAGGAAAAAGAAAACCAAAAACCGGGAAAGCTTATTTTTCCTTCCAGCCTCTCAGAAGGTAACACCAGGCCGGGCCCCCTCCACACGGGCCGGGCCGGGCGGTCTCGCTCTGATGCAGGGTTCGAGAAGCTGCCAGGCCCCGTTTTCAACTCGGAGCCCCAGTAGCCAGGGGAAGGAGATGGCTGTTGGTAAGATCCTAGCCCCCCCGGCACAGCCAGGGAGTCCGCGGCTCAGCAGATCCCTGCCCTCCTGCCAGCCAGGATCGGCTCCGGGCGGCCAGGCCCTCCCCGCCGCCCACGCGGCCTAGGGGAGAAACAGCTGGGCCCCCTTCTGGCAAGGTCCCCCCACCCTTGCCTGCTAGGCAGGGTGCAGGGAAGCTCCCCAGCCTGCGGCTGGAATTGAATGCACTAATGCCAGAAAATAGCCATGAAGCCAGAAAACCTATCACCGTTTTCTGGCTGGGTCCTATAATCCTAGCCAGCTCCAGCGCGGCCTTCAAAGACTCTTGATCGTAAATAACTCCGGCCGCCCACCTGGAAGAGATCACAGGACCCTTTGCTGCCCAGGCAAAGTATTAACTTTTTCACTGCCCAGAATAAGACTTTGCAGATATTTTGTTCTCTTTCCTGAGTGAAAGAAAAGGACCAAGATGATGAGATGTGCAGAAACAACACGAAAACACCAAGGTCAGACAGTAAGAAGAATCAGGTTCCAGATGAGTGAAGGAGGAGAGTCGTGGACTGAAATTTCTCAATTTTTAAGCTATGAAGAAGAGACTCTTGTTTCCCTGTAACACATAAAAATATTATGGGGCAGATATGACTGTTTTAACTGTAGATATGAGCAGAGGCATTGGTGTTAAAGTAAGCAGATTTTAAAATTGCTGCAATCCCCTAAGTGTAAATAGTGAAAAAATCCCTGCTGCTCCCCAGGGAAGAAGAAGAAAAACCTCTGTTTTCAAAGATGAAGTAAACTTTTGTTTGAACTGTTCTAATCCTTAAAGGGTGTCTCGTAAGTAAATATGGTCTTCAATAATACGGAAAAACCTGTTAGTTAAGGAAAGGGATTTTTACATAGTGATCAGAATTCCATTCTCCCTAGCAGCTGATCACTGTGACATCAAGGCCACAGGAAAACTGTTTCTTGTGGAGAAATCTCCATAGACAGAAGAAGGAAGTCCCTCCCAAGTGAATTGGTGAAAGACTGTATTAGAGAAGGTAAACTGGCTGAGTTGTTTTCTGAACGTTTTCAGTGTAAAAAAAAAGTGGGGGAGGGAAGGAAAGTGGTCTTAAGTTTTATTCTGAGTTTTTTGTTTTTTCTTATAGTTTCTAGTAATAAAGTTTCTCTTTGTACCATTTAAAGTTAAGCCTGTTTTGCCTTCATCCTGAAATGAATAAGAGCAAGAATCTGGGTGCAGCCTGGGGGACACAGCTCGGCAGAAGCCTGCCCTGCCTCCCTCACGGAGCAGCTCGGAGCAGCCTGGGGACAGAACAGAACCAGGGAGAAAGCAGAACGGGGTCTGGGGGAGAGACAGCTGAGGGAGAGAACAGGGCAGGAACAGAACAAACTTAGGAACTCGTTCCTAACACTTAACAGAACATTAATAGAACAGACTTAGGAACTCATTCCTAACACTAGTAATCCTATCTCACAGCAGGAAAATTTCTAATTGGTGAACCAAAACCACTACACCTATATGGAATGTACTGAATAGGAATGCACCCCCAAGAACCATTGAGTTGAACTCTTGTCCCTGCACAGACACCTCAACAATCCCACTCTGTGTGTCCCTGGGAATGTTGTCCAAAGTCTTCCAGAGCTCTGCAGCCTTGGGGCTGTGACCATTCCCTGGGGAGCCTAGTCAGCACCCCCTGACACTGAAGCACTGCTTCAGCCATTCCCTGGGTACTGTCCCTGGCCACCAGAGGGAAGAAATCAGTGCCTAATGTCATCAGCTGTCCCTTGTTACATGGAACACAGCACAATATGGGCAAATATCTCCAGTTTGACATTCTGTCTCCACAGAAACAAGAGTTGTGAGGCTGAGTACACCACTGTAGCCTTCCATGCAACAAGCCAAGTTCTGACTCTTCCAAGGTGCTCAGATGCTGGCTCATGCCAGTCCTCTACTGTGCTGATCTATAGCAGCACCCTCTGCTTGTAAGGATGGAAGGTATTTATAAACCACCGCTGCCAGGACTCTGTCTTTGCAGTGGGCAGTTTGCAGTGGGGCTGAGGAAACTGAGTTAGGAAAACTGAATAGCCATCCTCAGCCTTCAAACAAAAGCATTATTGTGAAAGATGACATACAGATATAACACCACATGTGGCTGATAACAACAGTATCTGTAGAGTGCATGTTTCGGTTGTGAAATTCTACACAAGTCCTAAATGACACTTAAAACATAACGGAACTTTAAAACACTAAGATATTTCTCTATGATGCTACTCTAATAAAAATAACCATGAACGACATTCAAAAATAAACCAAGAAGGCATCTAGGCTAAGAAAAATGTCAGTAAAATTCACATCATTGCATAACTCAAAAGTTATTTATTTATTTTAAAGTATTTGAATCATCTGACACTTGCGAACTGTCACAGAGAGGATCCTCAACTACAGTGGCTAATATTAATGCCAGTTACTGTGCACATACTTTTCTTTTTTTGTATTTTTTGTAAAGTCACAATAGCTTACGCTTTTCTTTCTAGATACAGAGCTGACATGCACTGGGCCAAAGAGCTTAAAATGACAGAGATGTCGGAAAACACAAAAAAAAGAAACAAACTTTCTGCCCTAAAGAAAGAGTAACGAGTTATGCAATGTAGACATGCCTTGAAACTAGTCAAAATCTGTATTTAGAGTAGATTTTCATTGACACACGAAAAAACCCTTTCAATTTTTGTAAACTATTGTCATGAAGTGAACAGATTCAGTGAACAAATATTAAGTAACAGTCCATATCCAACCAGCCAGGAGCCCCAGTGGCAGACACAGCCCCTGAGGTGTGGCTGGACAGAAATATTTGCTTTCCTGTGAAATTCTGGCTGCTTTCAACTGTACAAGCTTATTTAACCAGTGTGATGATGCAAAAACATCGCAGGTACATCTCCCTACAAAAACAGATTACCAGAAGTCACATTCAGAAAGTAGCAAGATCGTTTCTAAAAACCAAATGTGCAACATATAAAGGTGAAGTTTTAGTTTTAAACTAAACACAAATTTTAGTTTTGTTTTATCATTCTTTTAGGATGTACAGAGGAAGGTGAAAAATCTCAAGCCCTGCTGCAAACACATCCCCACAGACTTGCAGCACCCACTGGGCTACAAAGTCCCCTCAGGAAAGCTCAGATGAAACTTCTTAGCTGGTCCTCACATTTGCTCCGTGCAGGGAGCTTTAAACAAAATTGCAATTTTCCAGACAATCTTCATTTGTCCATGCTCTTCTCAGAGATCAGATAATCCCAAGATTTTTTTTTACTTACAAGAGGAGGCAGCAAATAATTAATGTAGTTACTTACTAAACACTTCAACTTTATGGACTCCCTCCCCTTACAGAAAGGGAGAACAACTCCTGCCATATTCCCTGTTCCAGCTGTCAAGTATTAGCTATGGGCAAACATGGCTTTCAAAACTATCATTCAGTGCTGCTAATTAGCCCTAATGGACCAAAGCAATATAAAGTTCTTTGATTGGTTTTCTTTGGACATTTTTTTCCTTGAACAGATTTTAAGCCTTGGGCAATACTATTCTCTGTGGCTATATCCTTCTGCTGAGCTCCCACTGGTCCAGTTCTGTTGCTAGAAAAGCAAAGCAAATCCACTAGGGTCACTGGCTGGACCATTTCACAGAGCAAAACACAATCTTGCATTTCCAAACAGGAAGAGTATCCAATTACCTCCAGGTTCTCTGTATTGCTGTCTGCAACCAAACAGTTCCAAATTCTGCTCAGCTTGCTTTTTGGAAATAATGGATAGAGAGCTGTTCACTGAGATTTTATTGCCAGATATCAGCATTTATTTCCTCCAGCATATCCTAATAGTTCATTTGACTGCACCTGGCCTTTGTTTTGTTCTTTTTCTGTTTCTTTCAACACCCTGGCTTTAATGGGATTGCACAGAGTTCCCATTACAAACCTAGGAACAGAGAACAGGATGGCCAGCCTCTCTTCAGGTCACTGCACACAGAGCACAAGAGCAGCCCATTGCAGCTCTGAGAGCACTTCCTCTCCTGAAGCCAGCACTGCAGAACCTTCCACAGCATCTGGATGTGGCCAACACAAACATTTCTAGTCTCATTTTTTGCCTGATCCAAGCTCTTCGCTCTCTGTTCCTCCTCTTCTCTCCCCACACTAGTGCTTCAGATCAGACCTCACCTGCCAGCAATCAACCTGCTCCTTGAGTCAACAATGTCAATTACAAAGTCCATGCTTATGTTGAAATGAACAGAGAAAAAAAGAATGGTGTCCATACAGAAAAGAAGTATGGACAAAAAAAAAGAATGGTGTCCATACAGAAAGGAAGTGTTCAATGGAATAGTGGAATTTAAGCAGAAAAGCAATCATATTTCTAGCATGACAAAAACATAGGCAGATAGCAATGCAGCTGGAAAATAAACCTGTAGGTGTGGGTTGTATTCTTTAGCCAACATCAGTGATTTATTTTAGAATGACAGCACATCAAATTTCACCCATTCCTCTAACAGGCTTCTGTGTCCTTTTTCCCATTTGTGATACATTATTCAAAAGAACAAAAATTCTGATTTGAGAAATTCCTGTAAATCTTCTCTCCTAAGATTGGTTTGAAGATGCCACTGGTAACATCTACCTGCAGAAAATGATGCACTGACATCCTACTGAACAGTCCAAAAAGTAAAACTTAAAAGCAAAGCACTTTTCAAGAAAACTTGTGAATTTATTTTGAAAATATGTTCTTGAAAACAAAAACAAAGAGATCATAAGATTATAACAGATGTGTTGGAAACTGCCTGTACAGTATGAGTCAAACCTCAAGAGTCAAAATGCAAAATGAATAAATGTTTTAAAACTTAGAAAAGGAAGGATTTCCCATCAGTCAGTACTTATAGTTCTGACCCTCTAACCTTGAGAGAGTATAGCAGAATTGGAAAAGAATGTAAAGGGTGACTAGAATGGCAGAGATAAGAAACTGTTTCAGATTATGGGATGACTAGATTAGCATCTTTCTGCCAGGAAACAGAAACTGAAGTGGGAGAGGTTAGAGGCCTCTAAAATGACATTGGGCAGAGCAAATAATGCTCACTGCTCACTGTCTCTTCTTTCTTGTGATTCAGAGGTTTTTGAAGGAAAAGGGAAGCTATCATTCCTGACTATGTTGTGTGAAAAACTCCAGCAGGATGAGTTAGTAAATGGCAGGTCTCCATTACATCTCCAATTTTAAGTCAATGGGATCTACAGCATTAACTCCCTGAATATCTTAATGCAAATTGCCCCACAGAGCTCAGCAAGGCTTAAGAACAGCCATTCCTTACCTCTGTTGTTGTCTGTCAACAACCAGGCAATGGCATCTGCTTCTAACAGGCATTTAACACAAGCAGAAAGAAAACAAACAGAATATGCAAATAAACTAAATTCCTGGGAATTTACCTTTATTTTTCAGACTGTAATGTAAAATTTTAAATTCTTAAATCTGAACAGTTTAGTGGTAGATTACATACCTCCAGCCTGGTAATCAAAACTGTGCCGAAGCTCAGCTCTCAAACAATTTTCAGATCTAAGCACCCAAAGTCATGTCAGTTGCAGAAGGAGTGGAAAGGTGGCAGCTCCAGCAATACTGGAGGCTCAGGTATTACCTTTACCCACATGGTACAGCCAGTCTTTGGCATCAGATTTTCTCACAGAAGGCAGGGTATTCCCAGCAGCTCAGCCTCCAATGGACTTTCTCAATTTTTATATTCATCTCACCCACCAAGATGTAGCTACACTGAAGGGAAAAAATTAGTTAAATATTTTTTCATCAAAGTACTAAATCTGCTGAAACTAAAGCCTCCAGCAGGATTTGGGATATACAGCTTGCTCCAAAAGAGAGAAAGGTACAGGAAATTTCTGAAAATTCCATGATAGCTGCCACAGAAGTGCCCTCATTCCCAAACTTCTTCAGGAATGGTTCTTTTCCTCTGAACACAGTGAGGAAAGAGAACTGCAAAACACAACAGATTATGCCACTTCAAGAGACCCATGACCATGGAAAAAATCCTCTATGGGGCAGAAGGAAAATTAATGCTCTTAATGGGAGGTCTCTAGTCTCCTCCCATCTACTTTAAGATCTGCTCACAGAGTTTTGCGGCAGCTTAAGCTTTAAAGGTCAACTTTTCACAGCACCTCAGCTTAAGGCTTGGACTGCTTTAGCTTGGCTTTGAGCTGCGTGAAGGAACATCATTTAAATTTCTTAATACTTGAAGTTCTTTATTATCAGATTAAATGCACAGTATCAACAGCATCACTGTTGCAAGCTGACTTGATTTACACTTTGGGAAAATTTAGAAGGGCAGAAATCGAATGAATGTGCAGGGACATATTAGGAAAGAAAGAACAGATAATTTCTGATCCCCATTTTCTGTATTTAGCATCTTACAACAGGAACTGGACTTTTAACCCCAAATCATAATGTGAGGAAGGGTAACTGCTATTTGAAGGGACTGCTTCCAAAGACGTAAAAGTTGTAATTAAGGTTATAGAGACAAATTGAAACTTTTAAGAGAGTTAAGCAAGTAATGGAGAACAATTTCATGCAGTTGGACAACTTGTTCCATTACAACAGCAGTCTACTGCTAATGAGCAGCTTCACATTTACAATTAAATCTCACTTTACTGAAAATACTAATACACTGTTGGGAACGAAAAGCTCCCCATAAATCCAACATGCTATTTCTTACATGACAAAGGTTTCTGGGATTAAACAACAGCTAAATCCTAAAGCACCAATTTCCCAAATGGTAACTTAGACTGGACAAAGTTAATGGCCCACGCCTTTCAAGACAAGCATGCAGCAAAGCTTTATAAATGGTATTTGGTATCCAAGACAGGAACCCCACCTTTGATAGTTGTGGCCACTGAACTTCCAGGCAAGGTGAAAAAACACTTCAAGCCCACTCCCTGAAATGTCTTGAAACAGCTGTGCAGTAAGCAGGTAACTACGGGACTGTGTTTTAGGATAGCTCCCAAAAATCCTTATACACAAGTAATTTTGGATTATCTTCTATTGGCACAGTAACAAACAAATAGTGAGTGCAGATGTTCACCAGGAGTTCTGGGAGGATGCCAGTGACCAGTGAAAGAAAGGTAGGAAGGATGCTACACAAGGGCCTAGAGACTCACAGCTCTTTCCCTTTCTCCCTTCATTAACCCCTCCTCACCAGCCAGTCCTCCATCCATAGCAAGGTATGCTCCAGCTCCCTGGGGAATCAAGGCATCAGCCACTGCTCACTCAGAGAGCTGAGCACAGAGTCAGCTTTGCATGATCTCCTCCAACCTCCCTGCTCCTGTCATCAGGACTCTCTCTACAATCTTCTTAAGATGTACTCAGACTCTTACATTGTGGGGAGAGACCTTAGATCTTGAGGAAAAACTTTTTTTAGTTCCCTACCATGCCTCAAAACATGGCTCAGAGCAAGTCCTGTTGCTTTCCTTAGTTTTCTGAGCCTCTTGCCTTTGCTGATAGATATGCAAACACACATACTGGTGGATAAACAGTTCCACATTTCCTCCTTGCTCTGCATACCAAGTAAGTCCAGACTTTGTGGGGCACCAGGCAGGTGCACTAAGCACAGGGCTGAAAAAGCTGCAGTGGGAATCTTCAGAAAATGAACAAGGATGAACTTTCCATGAATAAGAAAGGTATGCAAGACTCTTTTGTGGAAAACTATCTATGTAAATATCCACCTGCTTGTATCCTTGGTAGCAAAATTTATGTTTGATAATGTGTAGACTGGTTCCGAAATAGTCTATATTTAAAACTATAAGACTCCTGAAATTCATGAAGAGTGAGTGAATAAAAAGAAAGATGTATGTTCTAGAAAGGTATTACCACAGCTGCAATTCAACTATCTTAGCTGGATGGAAACTTCCATGGTAATTCCTATTTTAAGATAATAACATGAATGAAGGAAAGAGAATAACAATATTAGTTCTCTATTAACTGTGATTCTAGAAAGGATTACTATGAAGAGTTAAATATTATTTCTTAGTTCTAAACCTCATATATAAATTCCTGTCACAGCAGAGCACACAAGCTTGGAGGACATGAAATGATAACCAGAGTGCCCATCAAATATTGTGCTTATTTCTTGTATAATTCAGATTAAGATAACTACTGCTGTAGCACTAGTGGATTGTTTTCTGCTTCTGGCATGTAATGGGCATAAACCTGAGTGCTGACTTCTAACAACAGGCTATTAAATAACCACAGGAATGAAACAAAAAAAATTCTTATCTAAAGCTGGCATGAAATTAAATCACTCAGCATAAAGCCATGACATTAGAATTTGTGTTGTAGAGATGTGTTCACCACAAATTTCAGCTGCAATGAACAAGACCCTCTAGGCTTATGCATACAAAGCAGTCCCCATGTCCCCTGTTCATCTTGTTGTACAAAGCTTGTGAGGAACAGCTGAAACTCAATTTTTCCAGCTCTAAACTGGAAGCCAAGGTGTCCTGGTTTAGAGCAAATTTGGGAGGAAACCTCTGAATGGGGTCCCTCCAGGGAAAGGGAAAAAAAAAAAAAAAANGCAGTCTCTGATAACAAACCCTGCACTTCTTTCCCCCTGCTTCACTCCTGGAACCAGTCTTAAAGTTGGAGAATTTAATATTCAACACCAACAGAACAGACGATTTGGGGATACAGGCATCATACAGTCACCCCAAGACACAAGGATACTGTTCTTTTTCCCTGCCTACAGCTAACAGCACATTGAGAACAAGCTCATCAACAACCTGCTAATGGGAGAGGTGTTCCTATGCCTGCCTGCTGTGCAGTGGGGCAGTAAAGAAGACAGCAGGCAGGATGTACCAAAGGACAGCAGACACTGATGCCTTAGGTTTTAGCTTTTATATTTTTCAGATTCTTTGCTGCTTGGTGTGTAACTCTGCAACTTTGTATTAGGTGTTAGCAAATTCTCTCCATAGGGTCGTTAGACAAAACAATCCCTTCCCAGCTAGAGAATCAAGGACAACTGTTAACCAAAAAGCATAAATAACAGCAAAGGGAAGGGCAGCAAGACAGGGGGTTGAGATTTCATAACCTGGGGCTGTGGTTGGGCAATTGACCCCAATATGTAGATGAACCAAAACTTATAAAAGTGTAAAAACTCGTAACTGGGATCCAGTCATCTTGTATTCTACTTGGGTGTAGCCCCAGCCATGTTCTTGCACGGCCCAAAGTGTATCCTTTTAATAAATACCTATTTTATTCCTTTTGGTCTGTTTAGTCTCTGTTCCAGGTCAGCCTTTCCAGGCATTAGTTCAGTGCCTCGACAAAAACATACAGGAAGTTCAAAGTTTTGGTGGTTGGTTCAAGCAAGTAGATTGAGTTAACTCTTTTAAGACAAGACACTGACTCTCTAAGCCCCTGGGAGCCTGGGGAAACAGACCTTTGCTTCCAGAAAATAGCAACAATGGAAGAAATCAAATCATTGCAGGGTTATTTTTGCTGGACTGGCCACCTCACTGCAAAATACTCAGAACTACAGAAGCAGAGGCCTGCAGTGTACAGCTTTTCTTTTTCCTAACAAGGCAGGGCTGACATGGAAGAAGCAGCCAGTATTATTGCAAGGTTCCTCTCTTCTAAAGCTGTTTACCTGTTTGCTTCTCTTAAATGGGAAAAGCCAAGATGCTCTGCACTGACCTTCACATTGAAGTCCTGGGACACAGGACACCCCAGAGCATCTTGGAGAACATCTGCTATCTGTTTCTGAAATCTGTCACTGGAAAAACCTTTGTGTGAAAAGATTTCCTCTAAATGAAAAGTCAAGACAAGTCCTGGCTGAAGTACAAGACATTTATGGGACTGAAGGAGGCAGGTGAGAAAGGTCACACTTAAAAGAGCAAGATGAAAAATGAGAAATGTGAGGACTACCATCAAATTCAATCTCTCCTAGTATAAGGAAGAAGAGCAAAAAACCTCAGATAACCTGGCACAATTGCACATACACAATCCCAGTTTAATCTGGAGTTTCCAGACATATTAACTATAACTATTTACCAGAGCAGATACAAACCAGAAATATATAATTGATCTGGAAATTAAAGCAAAATATCCTATTTCTTTCAAGCATAGAGCCCCCAAATCCAATCTTTTGGTTTCTGATGTCTTCTGAAAGCTAAAATCGTCAAAATCACATAACAGACACTTCACTGACAACATGAAAAATGCATCGAACCACATTCCAAAATAAATACTCCCTTTATATAAGAGATAATTCTTGAGAATTTGTTCTACTACAAAGAATCCTCTTAGTTCAAGTCCTTCTGCTTCAAACAATACTCTCTGATCAATAAAAGACCTCACACTGTGGTGGTTGTCTCACTGTGAGCTTTCAACAGCCATGAGGAAATTATTTAAACTACACTTATGATTATCTATTAAATAACTGAGGATGATAAACTGTTTGGAGAGGGAAGAATCAACAACAGAATGAAAACATGCATCAAGACCTGCAGTCTCTCCCACACAGGATTTCCCAACTGGCCAAATGTACTTTACAGCATGATGACTGCAAACTCATCAGGAGTTTTATATGAGTGAACTTGCTCTTTATTGAGAGTTCCTGTAAGGAAACCCTAGCATGCCTGGCACAAAATGAGCCCAAATCCATAACTTGAAAGCCTGCCTTGCTGGTCCTTCAGAGCAATGTGCGGTGGTCTTGCCACAGAAGGGAGATAAAGCAGTTATTTGTCTTTAGCACTGTATAACGAAGGCCTGGCAAAAACCTAATGTGTAAAATTGGAATTTCATGCCAACCTATGACATCGAAGACACAGTATGGGATTTTAACATGCACTTTTCTTCAGCACATTTGAGATTTCAAACCTGTCTACCCTTAAGCACCAAGGTAAAAAGTTACTGAAAACAAGAGTATATTAAGTACCCTCCCTATACCAGAGATGTGAAAGTGAGCCTGAACAGTGATAATTTCCATTTTCTAAGAAGAAGGAAAGAAAAATGAATCTATACTATCTCTAGTTAGCTGAAAAGAGAAAATTATGTCACCAATAGAAACAGTTCCACAGAACTTTAGTTAAAAAGTGCACCTTCATTCAACCAACAGTGAAATGTTCTCAATTCTGACTAAAAATTGATTGTTATGGACTATTTAGTTTATTTACAGCATTTATAACTTTTATGTAAATCCTTCTCCATGCTGTATGAGAAGCTGGAGGATTTCAAATTTTTCTTTTTTTCCTTTGATTTGAACAAAAAGGAAAGTCAAATATAAATCTTTATAAAGCTTTATATAAAATAAAAATATAAAATGAAAAATTTGAAATGCTCTCACACAAAGCTTGTGCCTGCCCTCACCAAACTGATTTGGCAATATATTAGGAGGAGAGAAAGGAGAACTACTACTGAACAGTTAATTTCAAATATTTGCAACAGAAGAGATCGAGATTCCTGCCTTCTCCAAAAGGACAGAAAAAATAATATACCATGTGCTTTCTCCTGGAAACGTGCAGGGCAGGACACAAGCAAAGAAAACCAGACACAAAATCAAGGAACTTGTTATTAAGCCATTTCCATTACATTAGCACTCAATTTTAGATCTAAAACGAGATTTTATTCTGAGAAATTTTATCTGGCGTGCATAGTCTTGAAAATTTTAGGGGGCAACACAATTAACAAATAGCCAATAACTTGTATAATAGAACATTATTTTATTCTTTACATGATCCAGAACTTGCTTGACGCCGCCCACTTCAGTCCACCCGGTTCTGGCCCACCCAGCTATTTCCTGAGGTGGGGGGAGCACCAAGAGTGGCCTCTCCCGGTGGCTTCCAAACCCCAGGAGAGTGTAAGGCACTTGCCTTAAGGCAGCTGCAGGCGTCTGGGAAAGGCAAAGAGTAGGGAGAGTCCTTCCAGGGAGCCACAAGTTTATTCCAGGAAGGAAGAGGGAAAACTGCAGCCAGGGAAGGAATTTCAGTAAGGCGAGGGTTTAGGGATCACAGCAACATAAATAGGGGCCCTACCCCATGGGCGGGTACAACGCAAGGACCAATGGGGAGGAGCAATGAGGGGGTGGGGACTGGGTTACAACAAACCAGTGGGGGATAACATGGGCGGGATACAACTCGAGGGGTACAATCATCAAACAGGAAACCGGCAACTGACACAGAAACTTTTAGCAACAGGGGTGTGGCCAGGGGAGATTGATGGGTTGAGGGGCAGGGATTTCAGGGACAGACAGGGAAGGATCTAGAACAAGGGGAGGGGTTTAGGATGAACGACAGGGATGAGGGCGGGGAGGGAAGACCTTGAATGAACCAACCGGGGGGGGGTAACATGGGAAAAACTATTTTTAAAACAAATACGAAATATAGGTTTTAACCAAAGAAAACAACAAACCGCAACACTTGCTCATATCCTAAGATTACTGGGAATTTACTGGAAGAGACTTTCCCATATAAAAACATCTATTCTCATGCAGACCTCCTTACAGCAAGCTCATACATACAATATCTGTCCAGATTTGTACTTGAGGACATTCATTCACTGGCCAGAGTAGCTCAGTTATTTTCTGGTTTGGTGATACCTAAGGAATAATCCACTGGCTTTGTTAGGCAGAAAACTGTAGCAGAAGTGTTATGAATAATCCTACTGACTCATAATTATGTCTTACTGTCATTGTCTTTACAATTTTTCATACAAAAGATTAAGAAGTAATCAAATTGAGGAGAAACTGCATCAGGATGAGAAGTGTCTGCAGCGCTCCCCATGATTATGTTTCTATCATCTCTATAATGACAATTCATCATCAGCTGTTGGCAATTCACTTTCTCAATTCATTGAAATCAAGACTTTTCTCCTTTTAGAAAGAAAGAATTCTTTTAATATATTTAATTTAAATCAAACAGCACAGCAGAGGTCCCAAGACCCCCACTCAAAATTACTGTGATCTGGTGGCCTAAGGCCAGAGACATGCATAACATTAACCCACTCAAAAGGGACGTATCCTAAAGCTAAGCAGAATAATTAAAGAGCATCAGTTGTAATTTCAATATTACTGTTTGGACACATCTAAACTGAAAACTCATCACTGGAAGGAAAAGTGGCTTTATCAAGTAATCTCCCACAAGAAAAACTCTCCCAAATTATTCTCATTTCATCTGCAGAGATAAAACCCTATGGGTTTGTAAGATATTTCTGCTTTCTCTTAGACCAGATTCCTGTGCCCAAAGTCAAGACCAATCTCACAGACCCACAGACTTTTCTCCAAACAGACATGGAGCTTGCTTCTAGTACAACCATGACACAGCATTTTCTCTCTACATTCCCTCACCTTGGGGTTAGTCTGTTTAGGTGGGAAGATCCTAAAGCAGCAGTACATTTCCACACGGGTCCTGTGAGACCTGTCACACTGAATAAAGCCATGCTGCCAACTGTGCACCTGCCAGCAGTGACCACCCAGGAAAAACAAAGGCAGTACATGGACAGAATTACTGTTCCCTGCAATCTGTAGCCTGAGGGTTTCTGAAGCTGAAGACATAAGAAGGACAGATCACTGTGCTTAATATTCAACTGTACATGTTCTCTACAAACAACTCTCAACTCTCATGAGCATGTTTGGCCTCCTTTTTTGTTTATATTTAGGCCTTAAAATATCCCATGGATCTTAATTACATGATGTAACTACAACATGCCAAAATAAGATTGGGTTTCATTTGCTTTAAACCGCTGTACTGGTTTGAAAAAGCAAAACCAGTGAGACTTCAAGTCAGTAATACAATTTTAATAGGAAAAAATAGAATACATGCAATAATACAAAATAAGACCACTGACAGAGTCAGAATACAACCTGACACCCTGCCAGTCAGGGTGTTGGTGCAGTCTGATTAAATGGTGGCTGCAGTCCTCCGGGATGACAGATGCGGTTCTGTTGAAGCAGTGCTCCTGTAGAAGGTGCAGTTTTCCTCCGAAGGTCCAGCGATTATGTGAAAAAGCCTGGTTTTCTCCTCTGGAATCCAGGGGAAAAGGCCGCTTTGGTGTTCGAAATCTCGGTTTTTATTTAGGTGGGAAAGGCATGGCTCCTCCCCGTGGCTGGATCATCTCCCAATGGGATGATGTAATCTTATCAGTCAAGCAGTGTGACTTAATGGCCCATTAACAGAAGATATCTCCTATAGAGATAATCTTATCAGTCTGGCAGTAGGACTTAATGGCCCATTAACAGAAGATATCTGCAATAGAGATAAGGATCAGCCCTTCTCTTGTTTCAACAGATGGTGATAGAATACATTTTGAATTGTAAACCAGGACAACCACATGCTTGATAATTTTACCAGGTTGCCTGCATGTATTCGCTCCAAGCAAGAGTGAGAAACCATCTTCAAATAAATCATCTCCTACCTCTCCTCTCATAATAACTTTCTAGACCAGATTCATCTCTCCTCTTACTCACTGTTTTTTCCAGGGTGACAATCCAGATTAGCTTTACCCCCATGTAGAAGCTGTCACATTTTTCTTAGCCTTTGCTGCATTTTTCCTATTTCTGCCCTGTGACCCGAGTGACCAGAATACTGCTAGTAGCCCATGGAAATGTAGACTGACACCTGCCTAACATTGATTCCTTCTATCAAACTGCCACAGGTAAAACACCAGTTCCAATTATTGATACACACAGAGAATCAGCAGCTATTCAGTAAAGCTGTGTCATGAGAGATGTGGGAACATCCACATCTTTTCAACATATTCAACATTTGAAATAGAGTTTTGGTTTTCAGATACCCACACAGTACAGAGGAGGCACTTGTCCCCTCTATATTCTGTCCCAAAAGGCTCCCAGCAACACAGAAAACTATCTATGATCCCATCCATGATCCCAGCTAAAAACAACATACTTAAACCTCAACTATTCCTGCTAATATAATGCAGTACCACAGTAGCTGTTTTCTATGTCTCAAAGCCCAGGAAGTCAGAGTCATTGTACCCCAAGGCTTTTCTCCTTTGGAAGGTATAGAGAAGCATTACAAAAAGGGCTTAATGTTTCCAACATTCAAGAAGTGGGATGAAAACCAGAATGTCTCATCTCTCAGGCTCTGAACTTTAGCACCAATCCACAGAAAGTATTTCATGGGCACTGCTCTTTAACCATGTGTTTTTCTGCACTAAAAATATCAAGTCCAATTAGGGGATTAGGTACTTTTGGTTCTTGCTGAACTATTTCCTCACTTACCTTTAGTCAAATAAAATTCCAGTGCTCAGTCTATCCCACACCAAAAGAAAACCAGGTGATGTTTGACTTGCGGTCCCATCATGGAGCCCAAGTAATGAACAGACATATTTCACATTTCTGGCAAGAGTTCACCGATATTCACTTGTTCTGGAACTTCACTTGAGCATTTGCAAATCAGCCATACAAGGGCTGTGGCTGAAAAGCAGATGATGGATTCCTCATTGCATGTTGTAGCTGGCAGCAAGAAAATGAATGCTATGATTTAATGAGGTTGAAGTTTCATTCTAAACAAGTACAGCTGACTCTGCCTAGCATCTGGCTTAGCGGAAAATTTCCACCTTATTTTATAACATGGGCACAAGTTTAATGAAAATGAACCCAAAATGGTGACTTGCACATTAGTGAAGCTGAATGATTAAGACAAGCCGTAAGTGAAAGAAAACATAAAGCCACAGAACAGGTAAGCCATTATATATCTCCCAGTAGCAGTATAACTCAGACATGATTTTAAAACAGACAGAAACTCTTGAGGCAGCAGCAAATAAATCAGAGAGACTACCAGTTCAAAAGATAACTGTGTATATGATTCAAAACCTGCCTTCAGTCAGATATTGGCAGGACACAGTATTTCTGCAATCATCTGGCCAAAGGGTTAACAGGATAAACAGTGACAAGCTCACACAGATACCACGAGGAGAAATACTGACTCAACTCTGGCCTCAGATGCATGCCTGCTGCTCTCCTTAGTGTCAGAAGTGACTCCATGCACGTGTCTGCTGTCAGCGTTTCCCTCACAGACATTCCCTATCAGGAAGCATTTAAAATCCATTTCCCTCATTACTATTCATCCTTCCCTCTCAACAGGCATTGCCAGATGTGGCAACCTCCTCAAGCACTCCAGGAAGCTGCTGTCTTCATTTATTAATGCAATTATATTTGGCTGCTTTCTTTAGTATGCAAAGGAGATTGGTACCCAGAAACACAACACAAATGGTTGTGTGTACTCAGCTGACCTCTGAAGGGTCCTCCAGAGCCACCCATCCACACCCAGTCCAGTTGTCTGGATTTTGCTCCCAAACACCTTCTGCCATTATTTAACAAACCTCTGTCATGTGGGAATGCAGCTAGAGAGCAGAACTGTGAGCACTACTCAGCTTATCACAACTGACATGGATGTGTTAGCCATAGTAGGCCGCAAGCCTTGGCAGGAGTAGGCCACAAGCAAGAGTAGGCCTCAAGCCTTGGCAAGAGTAAGCGGGATTTTGGAAAAGGAATGCAAGAGATAGGAAAGTGCTTGGTACAAGGTGCCTTTTGGAATGTATCTGGCAGCATTATAGATTGGGCAATGTTATTTAGTTAGAGGTAAGCAATATCCCTTAGTTACATGAATATTATTGGTGTGCTATTTTTAGTAACAGCTGAAAAGGTGTATAAACTTTGTTCTGTGTATCAATAAATGGCTTTGTGACTTCAGGGCTCTGTACATGCAAATCGTGAAGACCCTGTCTCTTTATTTCCACCACCATCACTGTCATCAGAAGTCTTACCTGTGTACAGGGATATGAGGCCGTGATTGCATTATGTCTTGGGTTACAATGTAAGGTGCAACCAAAAGTATGTATTCTACTACCACCTACATGAGCTGTTAAAATGGGTGGAGCAGTGTACTTTATCTTCTTCATGACTCAACCATGACAACTTCCTCTGCAGCCGCCCTGGAGGGCCACCTCCACTAATGGGCCAGCAAGGACTCCCCAGCATAACTCATAGAATTGCATCATCCGAATGTGAAATGCCCTGCCCTGAGGGAGGAACCCATATGTAATCTGGGGCTTGAGACACCACAACACCACCACTGGAAGACAAGAACTCTCAGTAATGACCACTGTACCTCCAGAGAAGGACCAGACCTTTCTACAGGATCACTGCTTCAACAAGACCACATCCATCACTCCAGTCAGACTGCTGTAACCAATAGGGTGTCAGCTCATATTCTGACTTTGTCAGTTTAAGCCAGTGTTTCTCTTTATTTTAAGTTTTCCAATTAAATTGTGGTTCTGACTTGGAATCTCTTGCAAGATATTGGTGTGGAGTTGATTCCTCCCGCTGATTTTCTTTCAAACCAGCACACATTATTTCAATTTTCACTTTATGTGAACTTCATAGCTAGAGTTTCTCAAGCGTTTACGCATTCTGGTAGGCCTTTTCAAAGTACGTATTTTAAAATAAAATAACATATTTCAGCAACAGCATCACAAACACTTGCTCAAAAACCATACCCCCTTGCTCTTTCTGCAGGCTATTTCCAATGTTCAAGGATCTCATGTTGTCAGTCAGGTATTGCAACTGAATGCTGATGTTTAACTAAAATTAATTTCCAAACAATCCTCCATCTTGAAAAAAAATCCCACACTTTGTTAGACCTTAGATATATGTTAGACCTTAGATATATGACCAAGAAATCACTTTAGCTTTTGAACAACTTGCAAAAGAGCTCAGTGATTTAACATATATGGTATCAAATGAGTGAAACTCAAAGAAAATGAGGTGCCCCATTTTTAGAACAGACTCTAAGAGCCAGACTGCAATATTTTCTCAGAAGGAGGATTCAAAATGCCTGAGTACTACATGGAAGGCACCTACACCATGTCAGGCACTGCCCCAGCATAACACATCTCCATGTGCTCTGATCCAGAGCCCAGAAGTCTCTCTGAAAAGCTTCTGTTCCAAAATACTGCACTGTGATCTAGGTTCTCACCTGGAGAAGTCTACAGAAAAGTACTAGGACAGAGCATTGGATTCCAGCAACTATTTCCAGGTTGACTATTGAGTTTTCCAGGTAGATGTACCAGGAGTGCTATCTGGAAGACAAGACTGCTTCGCCTGCTCTCTCATCCCTGTTTTGCAGGTAGAAGCCCCACCCAGAGTCTCCTCACGGTCTCTGGGACAGGACTTCAACTTTGGAAGTCCATATTGAGTTCCTTTGCCACACAGGAAGCCTTTACTACCTGTAACTTCCAAGCAAGCAGGACATATGGCTTCCAATTCCCTTAGGCTGAGTAAGGGAAGATTAAATGTATGATTTTAAGGAAATATTTATAGTCAGAAAGACTTATGTAAAGTTACTCTAGGTAACATTTACTCAGTTGGATGTCACTAAAAACCAAACAGATTTGCTTACCCAGAGCCTTGCAGGTTTTTTGTTATAACTAAAAAGATCAGATGCAACACAAGAACACAAAAACATGGTAAAATGATAGACAGAGAAAGAATCATACTTAATTAGGAACTGTCACATAAATAGAAACTGACCAGAGGCTGAATTGCGTCCTTGAACTGAGTCCTCAAATTTCTCCTAATAATTATTTTCATTAATTATCATGGCCTAAGAGGAGAGCTACTTCAATCTGGTGTGACACAAACTCAGAGGTCATCCTTAGAAGATGTTCTAAGGAATATTTGCAGGTACTGGAAATATGTGCTGTTACAAGGAAACAGGATGAAATCTAGTAGGAAAAAATCAGCTTCTTAGGACTATAGAATTTCACAGAAAAGTAAATTATTTTGAAAAAAATGAGAGTTCATCAATTGCAAACACTGAAGTGGAATGAGATTTTTTTTTTAAATTATGGTAAATATTTCTTTATTTCCATCTGTCTCCAGGTAATGAAAATTCACTGTTAAATATTCTCACAGATGTATACCAAAAAAAGTAAGTACTGAAATGGGGAACTGTGGAATTCTCTGAAATGAAACTGGGAATTCTCAGAGCTCTGCATAACACCCAGTTTAAGTATAATGCATATTTTAAAAAGTAGCAAAATTGCAAAGGGCATATCCTTTCAGAAATATAATATTATATCTTAGCCAATGTTCATCCTGCCTTTGAATCATTTAATTTCCTCCCAAAGATAATAGTTATTTTGTTCTGTTTTACAGCACTATGTATGGACAAAGAGCACATCCTGTTGAACCCAATCTCACCACTGCTTCCCTGCCTTCCTAATAATCTACTTTTTGATATTCTTTTGTTTTTAACTCTCTGGTCACACAGGAACTGCAATATTCTTCCTGCAGAAAATAAAATTGTACAGATATACTTGGCAAATAATGCAAACCTTTATAAGTAAGCTAAATGCTCAACAGGGCTTTTATATTTTAATAAACTGAGAGGAATGATCTCTTGCAGTGTTCTTGATACTTCGATCACGCAAGTATTTTGCTTTAAATAAGATTAAAAAACTATTGTGTTATTCTGTGACCAATCCAATGTAACTGTAAATACACTCAGCTGATGAACAATACTCTACTTCCAAGTACTTATTTCTTTTTTGTATTGTTCAATGCAGCTTGTTTAACAGAAATGTCAGAAGTACTGTTGCTCTCTTAATGGGCTATGGGTATGAACAAAGTTTGGGTAATGAGGAAAAAACACTTTTTTCTCTAATCTGTTATAAGTAATTTGAAGGTATTTTTTCCTTGTTAAAAATGGCAACACTAAACTGAAATTATGCAGAAGTTCAATATAATTTGAAAGTAAGAGGACAGTAGAGTTAACCCAATTCAGCAGCTGTTCTTTACGTCCTCAGTTTCTTCTGTTTTCTAAAAGAATTATAATAATTGGCCTTTTTAACCAGATTTCCTATGGATCATATCCTGGCTATGAATGTAAGCTTTAAAGAGTTTTTGTTTTAAATAATAATGTCTATTTTTTATCTTTTTCCACTTAGACAGGAATCCCCAGATTTTGAGAAATTAATTCATTTTAGGAACACTAAGGCTCCTTCCTCCAGTCTTGCTGCAGAGACTGTAACATCACAATACAATTTGCACTCTGCTAACTTTAGTTGAAGAGGATGAGTACCCCCAGCCCTCTGACATGCTGGCACAGTCTGGCAGCACATGGAAAACATGTTATTGAAATCATTCAGCTGTGTACTAAATAATTAGAAACTAAATATTGTTTGCAGAAATCACTGAGAAAATACTTTATGTAATGGATAAAGTCAATAAAATGGAACTGTTCATAGAAAATTTCTGACCAGAAAAGAAAAATACACAGGTCAAAGACGTTACTAGCAAAGAACTCTATCGGTTGGGTTCATCACAAAAGGTAAAGAACAGCAATTACATCATTTGCTGCTCCAGGAGATGAAGTACACATGTGACCTGGAATGGTTTTGTTAATAGATTACACCTATTACATGCTTTAGAAAAAAAAAAAAGTATTTGTTAATCCCATTTCGTCAAGCATTTAAATGTTCAACCCTAATAAAAGGACTTAATTAGATTACACTGATAAATGCAAATCTCTTCAAAATAGCTGCAAGGAAACACATGTACCTTGATGGTTTCCAATGAGAATTGACAAGAGGAAAACAGATGGCAACATGAAAGACTTCAGTTCTCCTGGAGCCATGAGCTATGAAAGCTCTCAGAGGTTCGTGTTTCAGTTCTGGCAAGCTCAGAAAATATCTTTAATTTGCAATCACCTGAGCAAGGATTACCACGAGGCTGAGCGATGACAGAGAAAAGCACTTGCTAAACCATCAATGGGAATTTTTCATGTAGACCTAACCCCATAAAATGTGGAGGAAAAGGAAGACAAAGCCTAAAAATTGATAATGAAAATATCCAGAAAGACAGGGTAATATGAGGCAATGAGTTTTAAGAGAACTCAGGCTTGAATGAGCATTTCTTGCCTGGAAATATAGCTACCAGACCATGTAGCCTTGTACTTTACCAAAATAACAGTCAGAAAAGAAAGGTGTGGGTCAAACATTACGGGTCATGAGAGGGGCCCCTGGAAACCCTTTAGTAACCCAGGGCGCTGCAGGAGGGCTTCAGCCATTCTCACCAAGGATTCAAGATGTTTGATCAGTTCCAGTTAGGTAACTTTCAACCTATTCTAGAACCAAGCATCTTCTGGTTGGTCCTTTCACATCCCTCAGGTTTTGCTGCTCACATTTTGCCTTTCTAAATACTTCTCAAGGCCTCAGCCCCAGGGACCTGCAGATACTAATTAGAAAGGAAATGTGAGTGTTCTCAATCCTGCCACAAGCTGGCTTCAGCTACCCTGTGTCTACTTTTTCTCTTCTCCTCTTTTGTTAAAAACCAGTACAGCTGTTCAAATTTTGATCCATTAGTTGGAAAATTAGGCAATTAATGCAGACAACATCTGTGGACAATGATTTATCAAACACTGTCATGGAAACCAAAATATAAATTGAAGTCAACTTCAAGAGCTGGAGCACAGAACCTAAACCTCCTGGCAATTAGAAATGGGAAGATATTCATAAGTGTGATGAAGAACAAAGAGGAAACCATTGCAGCAGCCCACAAAGCTCTGTAATGCTTTACACTTAATCTCTGCAGAATGACATACTCATATAAGAAATACAGAGTCAGTGATCTGCCTTTGTACATTCCACTGAACTTAAGCTATATAATACAAATCTTGTAGGTACTCAATATTTAAAAGTGGTTTTGAGGAAACAATAAATTACTGGAGAACAATGATACCTCTTCTAATCAAGGTAATTGAATGTGATGTTGTGTCATCTTGATTAAACTACTATTTTGCAGACTGTTGACAAGTTTCATTAAGAGCAAATTATATTTTCTCTCATGCAAAATACTGCAGATCTTTTACACTGATTGGTTTTCAAGAAGCAATGAAAGCAGCTAAAAATGCCAACAGTATATATTTAAGGCACTAAATAATCTGTAGTTTTGATGGTAAATATAAAAAGGTATATCAGGTGACAGCTGAAAGATGCCTTCCTCTGCATTGCCCCATTTTCAGTATCCTGTGATATTCCTTGCCACAGAAAACTGGGAATTTATACACTCTGGTCCAAAAAACCATGTTACTATGGGGGATGCTATCAACAGGAAAACAACAAGAGAATTACAAATTTGTCTCCACTAAAAGAAAGAAAATTAGTGAATAATTTGTCTTTTTAATTCAATCTACAAAAATTCCTGGCTTTTTGGGGGTTGAAGATTTTAATCATTACTCCCAGAGTTCTGTGTGTGTGTGTTTACAGTATTTTTGTGACATTTCTTATGAGTTTGAGAGCTTCAAACCAACCAATTTGGACAAAAAATCCTATATATTTCTATTTAATCAAAATGTCTTTTTTTCCTCATTTCAATCAAGTACTTGATTCAAATCCACTTTTGTAACTCCTTAGTTTGGACTCTGAGAGCAATTAGAGGTACTGGAAATAAAAGCCAGAAGTACCCCCACCACCTTCTTGCTCCTTACAGACACATAAATTAACCCTTCTCCACATAAAGTTCATATGTTGCACATTCTGTCCCCCTGTTTCCTTCTAAATTAAGACTAAATTGGATACCTTATCACAAGTCCTTCATTTTTTTGCCTCCACCATAAACGTTACACATTTGCATGGAGGGAGTTCTAAGTGCAGTATTTATCAGACAAGAACAAAAGTAGGAAAAAAGTAGAATTCTGCCTTGAGACCCAAACCTTTCTTTTCCATTTCCGTAGACAAGGAAGGCTCCTACTCCCCAGCAGACATATCAGGTGCAATATTGTGGGGCAATAAAAGGAGCAGAGGTTTTTGTGAAAAGTTCAGCAAAATAAACATTTGGTCATACTTAAACTGAGCTCACACACAGTGAATTTTAGGTGACAAAAAACAAATAGTCAGTGTTAGGTTCAAAAATCAGCAGTGTCACATCAGGTGTTCCTTTTATCCATTGCATTGGGGTTGATCTCTTCTGTCTCAGGTGAAAGGATGAGAGGAAATGGCCTTAATTTGCACCAGGAGAAGTTCTGGGTAGATATTAGAGACAATTTTCCCCTGAAAGAACAGTCAGGGATTGGAATAAGTTGCCCAGGGAGATCGTATAGTCAACCTCTCTGGAAATGTTCAAGAGCCATCTGGATGTGGGTTTTGGGACATGGTTTAGGGGTGATGATGGCAGTGCTGGGGGAATGATTGACTGGATCATCTTGAAGATCTCCTCTCACCATGATGACCCTAATTCCATGTGACACAGGTTCCAGGATGAGCTCTAGACTAGGTTGTGAAGCTGAGAGATACCAGAAATGTTGACATCTTGAGACATCATTGAGGTGAAAGTGTGTGTGGGAAGGGGCAGGCCAGGCCATGCCCTGGCAAAGCAGCGCCCTGCCCTGTAACCCCCAGCCCCCTAGAGCCTGTATCCCAGCCTGGCAGAGCTGCCAGCCTCTGGCACACTGGAGGTAATGTCCCACACTCCACTTCTGGAACCCCTAAGCCAGCTCCTGAGTGGCCAGATGACTGGAAGTCACATGTAGGGGAAGGGCCCAGCAAAGGAGTGAGTACTTAGGGCCAAATACGAGGTAATCGGATGTCTGATTCCTGTCTCCTCTTGGAATTTCTGTTAGCTGAACACTGCTGGAAACCAGGAGATGGTAGTTATATGTGTCCTTTGCTTTATCTTTTCTGTCTTTTTCTCTTTCTTCCAACTCTGCCTTCTTGGAATTTTTTTAGTAACTTAAAATTAAGTGGGCTTAGAGTTTGCTAAGTTAGATGGGGTAAGTTAATGCTTTGAAAAGTGTTTGACGTTGATTAAATATTGCACTAAACCATTTGCAAAAGTTCTCTGGTTTTTTTTGGGCGTTTTTTTTTTTTTTTTTTTAAGTTGCCAGTAAAGTTCTTTCTGTTGTTTTGACCTCTTGAGCATATCTTGGGGGTATTTCTCCTGTGTGTCTAGCCCAGGGTGTATGAACAACCATAAGCCCATTCAAAAGCCCTTTTGAGTGAGTTGTTTGAGGCCTTTCAGAGATATACACAGTGGAGCAGGTGCAGGCCACTGTGAAGCTGGTGCAAGGCTGCATGGCAGCCCCCCAGAAGGGAGCCCTGGGCTTCAAACCAACACCACATATAACTGGTAACACCAGCTACCTCATCTTTCTGAAGGGCAGCAGCTTTCAGCTTCCACAAGCACACTTTACCTCTTACTTAGATTTAATTAATATCCAGCCCTTGTCTCTGGAAAGCTGCCAGGCTGAGCACGGAGTAGTTCACTTCCCAGGCTTCTCTCTGTAGCAGGTGAGCTGCTAAGGCAGGTGTTTGCACAGCTTCAGAGTGAGCTGTGTGTAAATCCCTCAGCTTCAGGAAAACCACACAGTGTTTGACTTGACCTTTAGACCCAAGAAAACCCAAGAATAACAGAGGCTGCAGTAACTTCTGGGAAGTAACTCCAAAGTGATGCAACTGAAAAACAGAATCCAGACAAAAATATACTATTCAACAGGACACATAATCTTTGTAACAGGGAAGCCTGGACAGAGTCCTCTGGCAAAGAAATGAGAATTTTTACTACAGAAAGGGAATTTTTTTATGAATTTATGCTGAGAAACGATAATATATGATGAAAACCCTCTCCTTGAGGAAGAGTCTTAGTCTTTTATCCTATATTGTACATCTCTACAAATTCATAGAATCATGGAAGAGTTTGGGTTAGAAGGGACCTTAAAGCTCACCTTGTTCCACCCCCTGCCATGGTCAGGGACACCTTCCACTATCCCAGGGAGCTGCAAGCCCTGTCCAGTCTGGCCTTGGATGCTTCTCTGGGCACCCTGTGCCAGGGCCTGCCCACCCTCACAGGGAATAATTCCTTCCAAGTATCCCATCTAGCCCTGCCCTCTGGCAGTGGGGAGCCATTCCCCGTTGTCTTGGCACATTAGACCCTTCCAAAACATCTTTCTCCACATTCTGGTTTAAAGGCCAGGTGTCTGCCAAGGAAGGCTGGAACCTCCCTTGGAATGGAGAATATGACACCCCCTTTCCTCCAAATTATTATAACCTTTTTAATTAAGGGGCTTTCTGGTGCTGGTAGCTCCTGGCCGGGCAGGGCACGGGTGATGATTCCCCCGCAGCTGCAGGGGCGCTGTGAAGCAAGGTCAGCCGTGTCTCTGCAGGTGGACCAGTGGAAGGGATTGAGGAGGGGCATCCTTTACAAACCCATGGGGCAGCTGATCCCAGTGCCCCTCCAGATAGGGAGGGAAATGAGCTGTAGCAGGGATCTCGGAGAGCAGCTGGAATGGCAGAAGGGAGCAGTCCCTTTGGGGTGGCCAATCTAAGTGTAGCACTAAGCGTCAAGCAGAGGCAGAAGCAGTGGGGGAGTCTCAGCGGACACAGGATGTCAGGCAAAAGTGTAACAAAAAACACTGTGATAATTGATAAAAGATTTGTGTCAATCACAGAAGCATTGGGGTTTGTATAAACCAGAATACCAAGCTCTAAAGTGAAGCATGGACACTAGATAAAGTAAATTATATGATAAAATCATTCTGTTTAAAANGGCCAGGCTCCCAAAACCAGCTGGGAGAGGCTCTGCCGGAGGGGGTAGGCGGGGAAAGGTCCCGGGTTTTCCTCTGAAGCACCTGAATAGATGGTGAGGGTTCTTTTCAGTAAGATTGGGAGTTGAAAAGGTCCAACAGCCACTCTTACACACAGTAGGAGAAGCAGTAAAAGACAGAACTCCACGGTGGCAGCAAATTCTTCACACAACAACCACACCCTGGACATCTCCCCTCCAATCTGAGAGCAAGAGCAAGAGAGGAGCTGAACCCAGACGCTCATCCCCAGCCAAAATGTTGTGGTATCTCTGCACCTCCCAAGAAAAGGCCCCTGAGCTAGGAGATTGCAGCAGCTGCACCCTGGCCCCTCCTCCTCCTCTCAGCCACATCTTTTCTTGCAACAAATGGGAGAAAATTCCCTGAGAGAAAGA
>VXBI01005341.1:86114-106127 GCA_013397375.1 Toxostoma redivivum
AAAAAAAGATCCTAAACTCCAATGCTCCATCTTTCCTGTTGGCTCCTTCAGGCAGAGCAACTCCAGAATTTTTGCAGAAGCAATCCCTGAAGCAAACCACCCACCCCTATCAACTACTGACTCACAAGAAACATAAAACACCATTCTTCCCAGTCTAGAAGAACCCCAGAGACACAAAAAAGAGCTGCTCCAGCATCCCTTCCTCTCTATGTCACAAGCAGTCCCAGGCAGACTTGTTCTGGGGGACATATGTTCAAGTGTTTGTGAGTGTTAGGGAATTACACTGATGTAAGAATGAATGACAACAAAGGGAATAAATCTGCTTTGAAATTCTGTAAAATAAAATTACTTTCCCTTTAGTTCACACATTTAGTTTAGTCATTAAAACTTTTTAAAAGAACCACTAGGTTCTATTTTAGATTATCAAAGAGCAAGCAACTAAAAATTTTTATTACCTTTGAGACTAGCAAGATACTGATAAACATTTACATTTACTGTAAAAAAGAAGTTTCTGAGTCAACAGTGTATTATATATTTCTCTTAATTGGGCTGATTTTAGCCTCCTTAAATTCTGCCTAATTTTTTAACTTGGACTTTTATTTGTTGCAGAGTTTCTCATAAAAATCTGCAAACAAATTACAAACTGTGGTTAATGAGCTATGCATAAACCTTCTCTTTTTCTTTATCATTCATACCATCTGCTTTGGCTGTTTTATTATCAGCCTATAAGCCAGTAATCTATCTACTTTATTTCCTATCTCACTCAGGAAAAAATAAAGAAATCCACTAAAGTTTTCAAACTCCCTGTCTTCTCAGAGTTTTCTTTGAGTGATACCTTATTGTCCAATCTGCCTCATGCTCTCATTTTCTCCACTGCAAAACTGTGACTTTCAGTTCCATTTAAAAAGCCCTTTGGATTTCCAACACACTGCAGACACGACAGCAACTCCAAGATCAAATCAATCTATTTTACCCTTGTTCCCCAGTCCTAATAAGCAAAAATGGTTCTTTCCCTCCCGACCATTTCTGTTGTAATCTTTACTGACTATAGATTTGATGTAAAATACAACTATGGATTTGCAGGAAGACAAATTAAAAATTGGAGTATTTATGTCTTATCTACCCATGTAGAAGTATTTCAGCACATCTTTTTCTCTGTGCACTACAGTTAATATGTGCTTTGATGGAGATGTTCTTTCTCTTCCAGGTAGAGCCAGCAAATTTCTGTATGTCTGTATTTTGACATGTTCCATCACAGAAGTATCATTAGGATGTTAATCTAATTAAATTCCCTAATTTTGTCTAAAAATATCATTAAAAACTTGAATTATTTCCTTCTGAGCTAGGCCAGTACTACGTATGAATAGGACAAGAATAAGAAACAGGATGAAGTTCTTTAAAAATCAGTTAAAACCTTAAAAACCCTTAAACCCTTAAACTTAGTGCTCTGTGGAATACAACCATCACTAAGCAGGTTAAGGAGAAGCTTCATCACGGTCTCTCCTTTCAAATTTAACCATTATTTTCAGAAATGACAGAATGGTAGCATTTGTTCTTTATAATGGAATGACTTGAGGAAAAGTTAGAAAAGCCAGCAACAAGAACAAGACTTTTTTAAATGAGGGTGAGTTTGTGAGAAATGATCCCAAAAATGAGCAACCATTAACCAGTAAGCTGAAAAACAGCTTTTGAATCCTCTGCAGATTTCCTAGCAGAGCTGCTGTTCTAGTGCTAAACTCTACAGAGATTTAATCCATTTTGCACTCGAAAAGGGGCATGGGAGTGAAATTATTGCAGTTTCAAATGCAAGCTCAGGAGAACTTAGCCTGGTGCTGAAAACTGATAATGAACTGAGCAGAAAAAAAAAAAAAGAAAGAAAAAAGAAAAAAAGAAAAAAAAAAAAAGCTTGGATAGATATTCTGAAGTGTCATGACTGTCTTGGGCATGCTGTGTACAGAAGGAACCTGCTAGGGTCTGCTATGAGTTCAAGTATTTCTTAGCCTTCACCAGCTGTGTTTTCTCACTGCTTTGTGCTCTCACATACATAATAGCACTTCAGCAATAACCAGGATACCAGCAAAGCTGTCTGTTTCCCATGTTTTCTGATTTACTTATTTGTCTTATAAACCAAAAGAAGCCTAACTGAACAATTTGTAATTTTTTAGTTTATTCTCAGTAAATTTTTGTGATAAGAACCTCATCTTCCCAGATATAGAAACATGCCAAAACAGAGAATAGAGTGCAGGTGCCTGCTCTAAACTGCTTTGAAGTCCACAGAAAGGCCATGGGAAACATTCATCTCTCCTAACTGCAATGATTTAAAACTTGTCTGCTCTAAGTTGATTGCAGGGACCTCCACAATCCAAAACAATTGTCTTCAAGTATGCACCAATGTATGCATGTATGCACCAATCACTCTCGGTTGACTATAAAGAGGACCCAGGTCAGGGAGCCAACTTTTAACGCTGCTGTGGTTCAGTGAGATCCATTACTATTGACTGGGATGGAATGGATTACAACAGAAAGTAAACCCAGGCAGGAGTCTGTGGCCAAGAAGGGCTATGATTTCTACATCTCCAGTCCCACACATCAGTCACTCTTTGTCACAGACAAGCTTTATGGAGTCCTAAAACAGCATGTCAATCCAGAGAAGAGCAAACACCAAGCATGCCAATTAATTTTTAGGAAGGCAAATTAATACACAGCTTGACTTTTCTTCTTCTAGAGCCATTGATATCTACTACATTTCTCTTCTAATTAATCTCCATTTGAACCATGTGGAGTGAAACACAGTTTATAAACAAGGCATCAGAGCACCAGGCAGGTGTGACGACACCTGGCCAGGTCACACACCCAAACTCACACAGCAAAGGCTCTTACTGCAACTGCTTTGCTGCTTAGTGCAACAATACCTAAGTATTCTTCTCATGCCAACTAAGTTGTAATTTAGTAGTATGAGTACCATGCTTTGGGCTAATTACCTCTGACCAGTCTCAATAATTAGCTGTGGGTCAGAAGACAATAAGGCCCTTTTCCACTCTTTTCCAGAAGAATGCAGGTTGCTGTAAATCCTATGTTACAGTACTTGGGTTCACAGGAAGGCAGGAAACAGGAAGCAGTGCTGCTTTTCGGTTTCCACACTCCATGTCCACAAAAGCACTTAAGGGATAACAGCAAAGGGCAACTCTTAAGAAATCAGCAGTCATTAGACACCACCCATGTCTTTGCCAGGCTTTGGTTCACGGGAGAGTTTAAGCTCTGATTAAGCACAGAGCATACCCTTGAAGCTATTTTCAAAATCTACAATTGATACACTTGTCTGTCCTTATCTCTCTTTTGTCTAGTTTCTGAAGTCTGTTGTACAGTAAACCCAGCCAGGAATAAAGCTGTCACGCCTGTGATCTCCCTTGACACAGGTTTTCTTTTACTTGCTGTTCCAGGCTGCAGTTCTGTGCTGCTTTTCCCACTAGGCCACTTAACTTGCTTCTATCCAGCTCAGCTAAAAGCACAACTGCTTAAATGCAGAAAACTTTAAAAGAAGAATTGGAAGCAGTTCAGAAGCAATCTTTCTGCCATAAAATTTCTGCTAGCAGCTAAGAGTTTAAAAAGTTCTTCCTTGTCTGGAGAGATATATATATACATAGACACACATATGTATACATACACGTATACACATACATACATATTTATAAACATACATATATGTATCTATCTATATATACATATAAATACAGTGCATCAAGATTACCATTTTGGGGGGGGGTGGGAAGGACTATGGGAAGAACAGAGGACATCTAAACAACAAACTGCAACAACATAGCTATATATCAATAAAGCTTCTCTGAACATACACAGAATATTCATCCCTAGATTGTGAGACCCAATCATTCCATTACTCATCTATAACAACTTCAAGAGCCCAGAGCAGTGGTAGACCAAAATAACCTTCCTGAAACAGATCTAATCCTGTGGCACCCTCCCACATGCCACAATGGACAGAGTCAGTCCTATCTTTGCTCCTGGCCTGGGAGTCCTCCCCCCAAGATCTTGCCAGCTTTAAAAGGAAGGAGGCCATTCAAATGCTGTTCTTTTTCCCCTGGAGGAAGGTGATACGTCATCTACTCCCCTGTATTACATTACAGGCTATGAAATATTAGCCTTTATTATTTTCCTCACCAGAAACACATTTCTGCAGGGCTTTTGGGGAAGAAATGAGTCTGTCTTCCCTTGAATAAAATAATTAATAGCAGTGGACCTCCACCACTGTCAGTCAGCCCAGCTGCAACCAGGAAAAACCAAGGACCAAGACTCCAATTTCATAGTGTCAGCTGTGGGATATTGGCGTCCATTTGTCCAAAGGAGTGACTGATTCTCAAAAATTATTTCTCCAAGCTGAGTAAGAACTTGGCTAGGTATAAAATGACAGAACTAAAAAAAAATCATCATGTTAAACATCCTGCTTTTAATATTTAGCCCCTTAACATAAAAAAAAAAGTCCCAAACTAACAGAAATTTTTAATGCATTAGATGCCCTAGCAACCATGCAAAGCTAATCTTTAACCTCTCTGGTCTTTATTCACCCAGTCACAATTGTGTTAAATGAAATGCCCTTTGATTCAATTACCATACAATCCATTACTGTAATGGAAAAAGTAATTAGTATTTTTAATTAATGAGAGATCTGAAAATGCACAAAAAGAAGCATGAACTTCTGTTTCACTTGAGCTATTAAAATGTATAAAAATATCACATCAAATTATAGATCTAGTCCTCATGGCTCTGTTAAAAATGATGCTTTAAGGTACCAAACAGAAATATTTGCTTATTAACAAAGAATTAATCATCCAGTTGGACAAAATAAAGGCCTATCACCCACTCACTAAAGATAAACAAAAATTGTGGCATACAATAAAAGAGGTCAGCACAGCTAATGAGAAGAACAGCATTTTGTGGCACTGTTGCTGCAGCCTGTGCCTGGCAGCAGAGCATAGCTGGTGCATCAGGTCCCTGAAGGAGCTTCTTCTGATCACCAGGTACAAGGGAACAGCTGATTACAAGTTCATGTATAAATATTTAGACACAGAGAAGAACTACTCAAAAAATGGTTCATTAGAATGACTCAGCTTTTTTTTGTATTTGACTGAATTGTGAACACGTGCACCCGTGCTCCAACGGTATTTCAATCTGATGCTACTGTAAGATTTTGTAACATTTATTTCTTGCAAAGAGATGAGTACCACTGTTGCTGGCCCATGCCCACAAGGACAGGCAACAATTGCAACAGGTTGGCATGGAAGAAAAGAGTAGGTTCTGGGTCTTGGATGGAAAATCCAAGGGTCCTTTATTCTCTTCTGTGTAACACAGGAATGCTCTCAATTCAGCCAAAGACCAAGACCCCAATCAAGGGGTGAACACAACTTGTATACTCTGGGATGGAACATTCTAGAAACATTGTAACCAAGCACGAGTGGAAACATAACTCTTACTTACATAGTAGCTCCCATGATCCTGCGTTAACAAACTTCAAATCTCCCTAACTTGAAGTAGTGTCTCCGAACTTCTGGCGCTGCTTTCCCATGGCCTCTGGTTGATCCTGACTATGGCTAGCTTACTGGCCAAGCCAGGCCACTGGGCTTCCACATACCAGAGCAATTTACTGCATGTTCTGCTTCTCCACAACCCAAAGGATGATTTTTTTCTCAAACTGAGATTACCTTTGGGCTAAAATGCTTTCTGAGTGAGGATTTTTTTATCACAGAAGCTCAATACAACATATATTCTTGAAAACCATCTCTTCTGATACAGATTCTGAAAGTACTCTGGGGAATTACTAAACCAAAGTAGCTTCAAACCACCTACAAGGCTTTATAATATTTGCAGGAAGTATTTATGATTAAACCAAAGATTTGAAAATGCAAATGCTTGAGGAAAATAATTCTGTGCATGCAGTACACAAGGTTGAAAATAATTTTGTGAAGCATGGCAGCTTAGTTTTACAGATTCTCCCATGTGGGACCAAGTACTTCCCAGTGTAAGTCACTAAGTTCCATGCCATGATTTTACTTTAAAATATACCATTTATCTGTTAAAAATGAGTTGAGCAGTTCAACTGGAAAACATAGTGGTAAAAAAGCTAATACAGACATTCACCAAACCAAGTTAAGGCAAGCACTGCTGCCATCACATAGTGACCTATCCCTCTAAAAACCATCAGGTATTTAAAACAAGAAATAGCATTCACACTTGTACTTGCATTCTCTACATTTTTATATTATAAATATATGGTGTATCACAGCTCTGGGTCTCCAATGCTAACATTAGTGCTATGACGCAACACTTTAAAATTGATTCTGGCAAGTCTGCCAACAAGGGAAAAAACCTAACATATTTAATGTCACTGATTAAACCTGATTACAAAAGGGTTTGGGTTCCTTCAACACACCACTGGAATGCAGTTGCCACAGCAAAAAGAAGTAAGACTTGAAAATGAGGTTTTGCTTCAGTAGGGTTATGAGTCAGGCCTACTAAGCAACTGCAACAAAGATCTTAGACTTTATGCCTTTGCATCAATTACAGCAATTGTGTGCAGTCTTCTGCTTCAAACAAAGCCAGCCTGTCCATAATCTCCAGTTGTACTGCTGGCCTCTCCCTCACCCTACAAAGAAAAAAAAAAGTGAAAAATTAGACAAGATAATTAAATATTCCAAGAACTTTTTCAATTAATCTTGAAAGTTAAAACTTTGAAAAGAGGACATTGAGCACTTGCAGTGCTCCAGGTGACATAAACAGCCCTCCCACACTCAATAAGAGAACAAGGAATAGCAACTTAATCCACAGAAACTGGGCTCAAATGCCCTTATATCCTAAAGTCATCCTTGCTCAAGGGAATGTCCTTCTTACTAAAGGCAGTCATGATTTCAGGGCTGGAAAATCCATCTCAGACCAAACTGTAGCTGCACCACCTACTCTGTCTAAACACTGGTCTAGTCACAAAACAAGACAAATATAATAACCTGCAGTAAGTTCTGCAATTAATCTGCTGCCTGTAATGATTGTTCTGAGTTTTGTCTATGAGAAACCAAGTGACCACTGAGCAAGAATTCCTAATTTAGTCTTTTGTAATCACTCAGTCTCTAATATCATAGATATCTTTGGATTGGATGGATGGATGGATGGATGGATGGATGGATGGATGGATGGATAGGTAGATGTGTCCCACACACTGGGCTGCCTCACCTGGACATCCTGTTGCAGTTTCCCAACTGGAGCTGTGTGCTTTTCAAAAAGAAATATCTGAAGAACCATCTGAAAACAGCATTTTTTCAGCCTATATGAGCAGCACTGGAGCATTTATTTGGAATATATGCAGCCCATAACCCTCAAGATCTTACCAAAAAGAGAAACAAAGCAACAAAGAAAGCTTTCAGCAACCTCACATCATCTATATGAAACTGGAGAGGAGCTCTAGAGGGGACAGACAAAGGAGGTCACTCCTGCACTACTCAATCCCTAGACCAACTGTATGAGAACTAATGGTTCCAAGCTCAGATTTCTGGTATTGCTTCAAGAGAATCCAATTGTAGCAAAATGGACAATGTGGAACACACTCTGACAGCAACAGTCAAACCTCCCTCTGTCCTGAGGACATCCCATAACATATTCCATTGTATACTTCAGATCATTTCCATGACTCCGTAAATAATGGACCAAATGCAGAATACACTTGACAAAGATTTTATTTTGCATTCAAGCAGTTCTAGTTCAGTGGAACATTTATTTTGTTTGTCTGTCTGAAATACTGAAAACGGACTGTGTATTTCAACTTAATTGCAGCTGCAGTCATCAGGAAGCTTTCTTCTATGTCTGAAGTAGATGCTTCCACATTGCATTTTCATAAATATTGAAATGTGTGAAGAACTGAACTTGTGCTTTCACTTGCTTTTTTGAGTTAACTTAGACATTACCTTAGAGAGTGTCTCAGACCCTGAGCCACCTCCCCACTGCTCTATTTAATGAAAATACTTAGTTTCAATATTACTTTACAGCATGTTCAATCTGACATGTCTCCAATTTGCTAACTACAAAATATGATTATTCCATAAAATTATATTACCTATTAAAAAGGAAAGAAATACAATTTAATTTGAATTGTATTACTAATTTACATCTACATATAGTTTATTAACTGCTGCTGGCTTCTCAGTTGGGTAGGCAAGATAGGAAATGTTTCAATTTATGTGATAATTAGAGTAAGACCAGGGCTTCTTTACATATTTAAAGTGCATTTCTTCTCTAAAGAGTGACTTTTGAGACATTAGTCTGGTAGATTCCACATTTCTCTCTTAAACATTGAGAAATTGTTTGGGTTACAAGTGAAAGTGCTTTTTCTAATTTTAAATCCTATAACTTCCATCAAAATCCAGCTGGGTTTGTTACTCGTCATACTATCAAAACTCCAATGCAGACAAGTATTACATTATTTTGAGGGAAAAAAACAATGTCTCTGGTTACAGATATTGGGGTCATTTTAAGCCTGGTCTTCCCAGTGACTTAAAAAGGAATTATTACACTCAGTCAGGAAAATAGAGTATGTCCTTCACCAAAACACAAGTTTTTCTTGGTCAGTTTAGATTGGTTTGCTCCATCCTGGAGGAAGTTTTGACTTTGTAATTAAGATTTTTACTCAGGTTTTCCATGAGAAATAATTTACAATGAGATTCAAAAATTCATGGTATTGAGACAACTAATTTGAGAAAGTGTGAAGATAATAATAAAATAAAGGTTACTTTTGCTGGATCGGTAGGGATTTATTCCATATCTGACCTTTCATCTTTGCATTTATGAATGCAAAAAACCTGACCTTATTACCAAAATAGAACTCCTGTTTAGGCTTTTAGTGACACATGGGGAAAAAGCAGCATAAGGCAGCCCTTCTCCTCCTCCTCACCAACATCCCACAGCAGGACACAGGAGACTCACAGAGCTTGTGCTGCTGGACCCCTCACACTACTCTGGAAGCAAATGTTCAGAGTGTTCTGGAGGACAACTACATAAAACACAAGGGAGAGTTTCTAATGGAGAAGTAGTTTTCATTATTTCAGGAGGTTCCTAACATGCCAATGAATAGGGAAGTTCCTTGTCCGTTTTGTCAGGATGCTACTAAATACCTACTGGATCATGCCAAAATTATGTTCTTAGAGATGGAATTTAGATCTTCTTATACTTTCCTGATGCTTATTCCAGTTTATTGGATCATTAACATTATATGAACCCCACTACTCTCAGTCAGCAAGGGCAAGTGCTCCAAGCAGGCCATGGTCACATTTTGTTCCCACCAGTCCTCTTCTCTGATGCTGCACAATCCTCTGGCTCCTACACAGCTCTGACACAGAATCTGTCTTTTGCAATTTGTGTGAATTCCGAGGTATTTTCTGCTCCCTCTAGTGTAATGCGCCTCACTACATTCTCACAAGAATATGACAAAACTTTGTGACAGAAATTTTAACTCCTGACTTTGGTCATTTCTACAGACACTGCAAATACTGTGATAACTTTGTCAGCTCTTCTGTTGATGTGGGTTTTGTGGAAGAACTCTGTATTTAATTGACTTTAGCAAGATGATTATTCAGTCAGAAACTCTTGTACAGAAACCACATCACAGTTGCTGTGCAATCAAAGTGTAAAACAGAAGCATGGATCTGGCCTGTTTGTTTGTGTTGGGGAAGATGAAACAGGAACATTTTATAAATATGATTGTCTGGCCAAAGATTTTGAGAATATGGAAACTATAAGCGAGATTGAAATGAAAGCCATCTTTGAGATACCAAACCTTAGTTACTGAACAACGAGAAAACAATAGCATGGCCAGCTGAAAGTAATCCCCTCTTGATTGAACAATTCCCTCTGCTTGCAAACAGGTCCAAGGGTCAGAGAAGACCCTACTAGCTTGGCAAAAGGGGTCCAAAGAGTAGCTTTTAGGGTTTAAAGTGTAACGCAGTATGGTAATGTAATGATTTTTATAGGCTGTATGTAAATGCTATAGGATTTGTATCTTGTATTAGATTGGTTAGTAAAAATTAGAAAATTCAACACAGAAGATTTGTTGTATTGTAACAGGAGCCTCACTCTCTTACCCTTACTTCTTATACTCTTCTCTTACCTCTTGCTTCTTACCCCCTTACATCTCACACTTTTATCTCTTACTCTTACAGGCCTGCTCCAAGCTGCGGCTGGCAGCTCCAAGCAGGGCCCTCTTACCCATCCCTTTGCAATAAACCACAAGTTCCAAGACCTGGCTTTAGAGATCTCTTTGTCAGTCCCAGCCATCTTTGATAATTAACTCTCCAGAACCCGAAAGACCGAAATATTTCTAAAACCTGTTTAAAAATGATAATGCTACACCATCTGCAATCACTCCTGCTAATGCACAGAGGTATGGATCCCAGTTAAAAGTCACTTCTGGCAGCCACATTTTCTGCACTGCCACAGAATCCTAGAATGGTCAGTTTGGGTTGGAAGGACCTTAAAGCCCATCCAGTGTCACTCCCTGCCATAGACAGGGACACCTTCCACTATCCCAGGGTGCTCCAAGCCCCGTTCAGCCTTGGCCTTGGACACTGCCAGGGATCCAGGGGCAGCCACAGCTTCTCTGGGCACCCTGTGCCAGGGCCTGTCCACCCTCACAGGGAACAATTTCTTCTGTATATCTAATTCAACCTGCCCCCCTTCATCTTAGGACCATTCCCCCTTGGAAATACCTCCCCCTTGGAAATATCCACTGCTATAAACCTGTGATATGTAATCTCTGCATCTAGACAGAAAAAATTATTCATGCCAGTTTTGGAGGATGCATCTAAAACCCTATACAAGAAAACGATGAAAATAATACCACAGTCAGTTTTTGTCCCTCCTTCTGTTTACAACATTTTCTTGAATGGGAATATTTCTTTAATCTTAAAAATATTTATCGTGTTTGAATATGATGGATATTTTACTTTCCTTTGTTATGCCTATGCTTCAATTTATTTATATTTTCTTTTATTTCTTTTAACATCTTTTTCCTGTAGTTTCTTGTCTACAATCATCATTTTCTTCAATAGGGCATGGTAGCCAACACATCTTTTTAGTGTAAAGACAGACGAACCCTATTCCTTGCAAATTTCAGCCTTAGTTTTCCATGAAGTCATTTCCTTTTGCATCTAGCTCACATATACAGCTAATATTAATAATTTCCTCAGAAGACAACCTAAGCTGACAGTAAACATGTTCATCTCAATATGGTTTCTGATCCATAAGGAGTGCAACAGGGCCTTGGGAGCTACTGCTACCTCCACATGCAAGGTTTAGAAAACACTTTCTTTACAGTGGACTTATATAGCATTAGCCTGAAGTCCTGAAATAGTCAGCAACATACAAGGAGACTCCTAAAATCAATAAAATAGCCTGTCATGTCTGCTCAAACAAATAAAAAAACATCACCATCATTGTGTGTATCTTTTAAACATTTATTCTATCATAGCTCAGGGCAGTTTACATAGCACAATCTCAGCAACATATCAAAAAACATTCTTAAAGGCCAAACACTGAGATCTGTCAGGATTTTTAGCACTCTAAGAAAGAGAAAGGCCATTTCACAGTGTTTGGTTGGACAACAGCAGAAAAAAAACCCCACAAAACCAAAAACAAATCCCCAAAACAACTAACAAAAACAAACAAACGAAAACCCTCACACCCACTACCTGCAGGAACTATTACAGAAAAGGAGTCGCAAAGCTGAATCATTGCAGGAAATCCTAAAAAACACCCCTGAAAAGGAGAACAGTTACTCAGTCTCTAATCAGAATAGACAGAGGATTTGCAATTCTGTGTTTGGAAAGTGTCAGGAACTGCAGAAGAAACACAGTAACACTAAATCAAGATTAGCTAAACTGGCATTCAAACAAAACCCCTGGGACTTGGCCATGTGCAGAACACAAACCATGCATGAGTATATAATGATACATCACCAGAGGCTGAAGCTGATGTTATGATTGCCAACTGCTCTTGAAGTCACCCTTTAATCGTGCTGTTCTATCACTTCTCATCTTGCATCAATGTACTTTCAGTCTTGGGATCACAGTTTAATAGCAGATAAAGGTCTCATCTTTCCACCACTGACATATCAGAATAGACTATTAAACAGCAACTGTCTCTAACTGAGCATTCCCAAAGAAATCACACCTTGTTCTCACAGGGATTACATTTCTTATCTCAGTTTGAATTTCAACCAATAAAAAATAAAACCTCAATTAAAATAGTTTCTACAATTTTTTGATTAATTTGCTATGACAAATGATTTGCATATATCAAAGTTAATTTTTTTTCTTTTTTTTTTTTATTTAAAGGCTGATTTTTAATGATTTTTTTTTTTTGCTTCTCCTTTTCTATGTTCTTCTCTGTGTGNTAACTACTAAACCAGAGAAATCTTCAGAGAAAAATAATGGGATTTTGAAGATTAAAAACCCCAGCTAAACAGGTCTTGTTCCAGACCAAGTTACAGTTGGAAATGACATGGTTTAACATTTCAGGAATGTTGTGTACACACTGCTCTCCTTCAGTACAGGACTGTCAGACCTCTCACCAGAGCATCCACTTTGCCTGAGAACCCTTCAAGGATGTCTGTCATTATTAGAACTGATAAGACCAATAACTCTGGACTTGATTTTGTTGAAGCTGTATTATTATTTTGGAGCATGATACTCAGAAGAAATGTTTCTCAATGTAAATTATAAAAACAATGAGCATTCTGTAGAAAGATTTTTTTTTTCTTTCCTGTTTTTACATCTTCTAGCAGAATTTGGTCCCCATGCTGACCTGACTTTGCAAACACTGGTACCATGTGAATATTCTTAAAAAAAAAATCAAACAAGGAAGCAAGAGAAATGTGAATGTATCAAGAAAGAAAAAAACAAAACAAAACTAAACAAAAATGGTCCCTTTTTACAAGCTTATTCAGAGACTGTAACATTCTGCCTAATCCAATCCCAAAGCCTCCTGACAGCTGTTTCCTTGAGTGGTTCTGTGAGTGCTTCCCCAGGGCTGAACTCAGTCTTTCAAATACTGTGGCCTAACAATCACCAGCACAAAAGGAGTAGCTTGCAAGGATGTAGAGAAGCCAAAATTTGGTAATAGAGCTTTTTCTTAGGATAATCTAGAGATCTAAATGTAGGCTTAAAATTGGAAAGGTATTCCTGTAAATGAAATTTTTAGCATTGGCAATATTTTTGTTTTCTCAATATTGCTTTCTTTTTCTATTACAGCTACTTAATTTTCTTTCTCATACAGAGAAAGGCAGTTTGTTTTCTTGCTGAATAACAGCTGTTTTCAGTGTGGAACTTTAACAGCAAATTCTAAAGTATATTAACTCCAGTTGCTACCCTTTTACAGTACATACAGAGATTCTATAATAAGAAAAATATGTATTGATTTTCAGTTGAATGGGCTTCCTTGCTTGCTTTAAAGAAACACTAGTGCTTTTCCCTCCCACTGCCTACCTTCTAACGCTTATGCTTTTCAAACTACATATAGTCCAAGCAAAATCAAGAGATATTAATTAAATACAAGTCAGAGATTTAAAAGCAAATCTGAAAATCACTAAAACTCCCAACTTACAGCAAAACTCCTAACAAGTTTCTATGCCTATCATTTTCTATAACTGCACTAAAAACATCCTGAAGTGAAGGCCAGAGCACCTCAGTTAGAGAAGACACCACTTTCAAAAGAACAAGAAATAGGCTACTTTCATAATGAAGCATATGTTTTAATTTAATTACCTCAAATTCTGACCTTATTTCAGGATCTGAAGTTACTAAACTTCATTGTGAGAAATAGCTGATGGCAAAGGATAATACTCAAATACTATATTATAGCTATTTTACTGGACATTCAGCTGTCCTGAGCAAATGGGGAGCACAGACACTCAGTGAGAAATGTTATCTTGGCAATGCTGCTTTTTCTTTTAGATTAAAAACTTTTTTTAGAAACATTAACAGAAAGAAATCTGTTCCCAGTAGTTTTTCAGCCAAGTAAATTATCTTAACATCAGGTTTTTGTAAAAAATTGGCCTAACAAAATTAGACAGTACACATGTAAATTATTGCAGAATCAGGACTTAAGTCAATTTACAAATCTCATATGTTGTTTACTCTCGTTGTTGTATTGCTGACTTTGTTATTCAATGCTTCTTTATAGCAAGTAGAAATAATTTCCAAAAATCAAAAATTTTCACTAAAGGTCTCAAGATTCTGGGAGATGTAATTTGAGTATCAGGTGAGTAAGGGAAGACTGGAGCATTTCTTAAAGGAGAAATGGGCATATTAAGGAAGAAAGTGCTGTAAAGCTAGAGAGAATAAGAGCTGAAGGCAAATCAACTGATCTTACTGCATCATTTATTACAAAAATAGTTGGTGGAACAACCAAAGCAGATGTAGCAGGCGGCAAAATGCTGTGCACTGCTTAGACATTTTATGCCAGTTTGATCTGATTTTAATGTGGATTAAATGTGAGCAAAGGAGTTGTCACAAGGGAGAGGTCTCACCATGGAATCTCACCAGTTCCAATGTTAATTGGGTTTTATTTAGGAATCTCCAGTAAGACTTTGGAAAAAATACCCAGCAGAATAGTGCTGCTGCAAACTAAGCTGGGTCTTAGCAAGAGCCAAGAGAAATGTTGAGGTCTAATTGAACAGACAGACTCAAGAAGAAGAAACCCAAACAGAAAAATGGAAAATATGGATCTCTTCCTCAACATGCATAAGAACTGGCACCCAGGGCCATCCCCAGTGCACAGAGCCCTTCCCAAAATCCAGCCAAAGGCCTCCACTGAGGAATGGGAAGCACTTAACACCAGCACAGCTCATTGTTCACCTCTGTGCATCCACAGGTGGCCAAACCACCCTGGTCCCTGAGCAGAGAGGGTGGAAGAGCACAACACCAACAGATCTTGCTCCCATCAGCAAGAGCGGGACTCAGGGCTGGCCTTGCCCATCAGGTCTGTGCTGCTCCTGGAGGACATTCAGTATGACAGCACTGACAGCTCTTCTCATTAAGCTAGTCTGAAGCTATAGCCTCCCAGCCTCAACCAGCCTAGAAGTAAACAAGTCCCTGGATGAGCAATGATAGGATGGATTTGAACACATACAAGGAATCCCAGCCAATTCATTGAACCCTAAGTCCAGATGTCTCATTGGCCAGGGAAAGGGGTGTGTTAAGACCCCAACCAATCACATGTGTTTATCTGGGAGATTCAAACCCTCTATATAAGAAAGGTCTGGGAACAATAAAGAAGCTTTTGTCATATGGATCTCTGAGAGTACTGTCATCTCTGTCTACAACCACAACTGACTAACGTAATATCTGGTGACTGTGATGTGATCCAACTTTACCATGTTCTGCACACAGAGCAGAGGAGACTGAAATGGCTTAATACCAGAAAAAGACAAAAAAGACTGTAAAAAAGTAAACAGCGTAATAGCTGGAAAAAGCCAGGAAGGCTATCAATCACTGAACGGCGTGGGAGCCAGAAAAAGCCAGTAAGGCTAGGAATCCAGTCAGAGACGGAGCTGGGAAAACAAAAATGCTGAAAAGTAAAAGAAAAATCCCCACCAAAGATATAAGTGGATTTATCTCTGTAAAGGAACATCCGGTCATGAAGGTAGTGTGATAAATGTGATTTGTGCTAACTAAATTATAACTATATTAGCAACATTGTACTCAAATCAATAGAAAATAATTGTTATAAAGCAAAAAGGAGATGAATGAGACAAAGCAGATTAAATCCTCCATATGTTAGAAGGGAGTCGTAGAAGGATGTAGTTTTGACAAGCAGCATCTAGAAATAGAAAGTTTCAACCTTGAAACGGGCCAAAATGGGTTGATTCCAGGCATGGGACTTAATTAAAATCTTGTTATGGAAAACATCTGCTCAGTTACATAGTGCGCATGCGCTACCTTGCGGGTCACACTTCGGTCACTGATGAAGACAACAAGCCTTCATCAGAAATAAGACCCTCAAAAGGATGAGAGACTCCCATAATTATTAGTAGAGCATGCGCAACACAACATAGAGATGTAGATTTTAGGAACAGAAACTAGGAGGAGTTTTCCAGAAAATTCTGTATTAATATGTATTAGCATATAGTATATAAGTGGGATTTTTGGCCTTGATTGTTTGGTACGTGAGGAAGAGCGAGCCCCTTCCTGTACCCCCAGCCGGGGGGTGTGCCCTCCCCGGTCGGTTTTGCTTATGCTTTATACGAACCTCAATTATACTAAATTACTTACTGCCAAATTTTGTATATTCTCAACTATATGTGTCTAATACTTTGATTGTATTAATTTATATACAATTGTTGCTATTAAAAATTTAATAATTTAATCTTGTTAAATTTAATCTTGTTTGAGAAGTTGGACAAATAGAACGTCATTCATAACAGTATGAACTTTTCTTTTACTTCAACAAGGATTAAAGCATGAGCCACAAGTTCTGAAAGCCATTAGGACATTACAATCTCTTAATGTTTATTTCAAACTGGCTGCGGCAGTTAGAAGCCAAATGGGATGCAGAAATGGCAGTAGAGACGCCACCAACAGCTAATTGCCCAGAGTGGCGGGGGGAGCGAATGCCGTATCAGGGCATGACCAGAGAAAATGGGCAAAAAACTGAGCTGGGAGCAGCCATTACTTGCCAGAGCTCCCCCGCAGCCGCCGGTACCAGCAGCATCTGTATTGTTTGCAAGTTTGCCCATATCTCAATTGCCCAAGCTGCTGCTGCTGCGCACATCCTTGAAATGCCCAGGGCTCCCCACGCCTCACCTACAAGGACCATTTTTAGGCTCCATGCCCCGTAATGCACCACGGAGACAGCCCACAGAAAAACTCACAACGTGGCAGACACTATGCACTTCAGACACGACTCACCCAACCTGGCAGGCAGCACATGGCAAGAGAGTCACCCAAGATGGTGTTATGGTGTTATAAATGAGAAACAAAAGTCTCGATATTCAGCAAAATTTAGATTGCTTTATTTGAAATAGACAGAGCAAGCAGTGCTGGGGAACGTGAGGGGTCACTGCCCACTGCAGGAAACCCCCGATTCTCCCTCCATCCTGGACTAGCTCACAATTTAGGGGGGAGATCTAGTTTCTTGCTGCAGGAACTTGGTATAATATAAAGGAGGCCCCACCTTTTCTGGACCTGTTCCAAGGTTTATTCTTGAAGGGGTCCAGGAGGTGAAGGGTAGAACAAAGGAAGAGCGCCAGTATTCAAACCTCGGCCAAAAGGAGGGGTTGGTTTCTAGCCAACCAGACAAAGTCAGAGGGAAAAGGGACTACCCACTAGAAAAAGGGGTTTACAGGGAAAAACCACAATCATACAATTACAAAACTGAATTACAACAGCCCATTCCATGTTCCATCGAACCTTGGTTTTCAGCCTCTTCTTATACTATGGTTCTCATTGTAATCAATATATATAATTTTTTTTTGCTGTCATAATTTTGCCAGGTGTCCTGGTTTACAATTCAAAATGTATTCTATCACCATCTGTTGAAACAAAAGAAGGGCTGATCCTTATCTCTATTGCAGATATCTTCTGTTAATGGGCCATTAAGTCCTACTGCCGGACTGGTAAGATTATCTCTATGGGAGATATCTTCTGTTAATGGGCCATTAAGCCCCACTGCTTGACTGATAAAATTACATCATCCTATTGGGAGATGATCCAGCCACGGGGAGGAGCCATGCCTTTCCCACCTAAATAAAAACCGAGATTTCGAACACCAAAGCAGCCTTTTCCCCTGGATTCCAGAGGAGAAAACCAGGCTTTTCCACATCATCGCTGGACCTTCGGAGGAAAACTGCACCTTCTACAGGAGCACTGCTTCAACAGAACCGCATCTGTCATCCCGGAGGACTGCAGCCACCATTTACTCAGACTGCACCAACACCCTGACTGGCAGGGTGTCAGGTTGTATTCTGACTCTGTCAGTGGTCTTATTTTGTATTATTGCATGTATTCTATTTTTTCCTATTAAAATTGTATTACTGACTTGAAGTCTCACTGGTTTTGCTTTTTCAAACCAGTACACCAGGTAAGCAGTGGTGGTCGAATAAACAACCGCATCCAAACTTACAAAGCCTCCAGGTGATAATCAGTCACAGATAACCATCAGGTCTTTGTAGATAGCCACCAGTGACATCTGGAAGTCTGGCCTTGAGATAGGCAGCATTGAACAAAGGCAGGAAAGACTATTGGGAAGTCTCATTGTGCAAGCTGGTAGTTGATACCACTTATTTGGAAAACATAACATACCATACCATAATATGGTGATTTAAAACAAAATTATTTAATCATATTATTTTCCTTTATCTAGTGTCCATGCTTCACTTCAGAGCTTAGTATTTGGTTTATACAAACCCCAATACTTTTGTGATTAACACAAATCTTTTATCAATTATCACAATGGTGAACAGCAAATGGTGAAAGACTCACTCACCCAAAATGGCGCCGCAGAAGCAGCCCATGGAATCATCTCAAAATGGCAGAGCACAGAAAGCAGCCCATGAAGAAAGAGATACCATGCCAAACACACAGAGGCAGAGGCCAGAATCACCTCCATTGTGGTGCCTGGGAATTCATCTAATGTGTCCACCAGGCCTTGGAAGCATTATGGTGCCAAAACTGCGAAAGAAGCCAGCAGCCCCACCACCAGGAGGGCTCCAGCAGCTCATTTGCCTGCAACATGCAGGAAGCCGCCAGTGCCCAGAGCTGCAGACTGCTGCATACCGCCGCACTCACAGTCAGAACTAGAAAAACCTGGGAAACACCAAGACAGCCAGGCCCGCAGACAGCACCCAAGAAGCTGGGGCATAGACAGAAGCTGCAACATAGACAGCACCTGGCACCGCGGGACATAACATCAGGCTGGCTGTGAGCAGCCACAGACGCCAGTGCAGCAGAGTGGAGTCGCCCACCACCACCATGGGACCACATTGCCTGGCAGCCACCACAGCAACTGTATGAAGTACTCTTACCCCACCAGCAAATGCTTGTGAGATTACTGGGGCTAGGGGTAGAAAATCAGAAGATAGCCCCTTGTCCCCTAATCCACTGAATTCTAGAAGGAATCCTAACAGATTCACGGGAAAGCCCACACCGCCCTGTGCCATGCGGTGGTGGCGGGAGCCAGAGGGGCCCCTCCTATAGCAGTTTTCTCCCTCCGCCTGCCCTCTGTGAAAGCGGAGAGGCAGCGAGAGAGGCGGAGGGAGGAAAGGGAGCATGCAAAGTCACGAGGAGCCACTGAGCAGAGCAAAGTAGCAGCTAAAAGGAGTAGGGGGGCAGCTGGGACCCCCGGTTTCCAACCTGCGGAGTGCCCATCCCAGGGGGCTGCAGAGGGGGCTGCAACCCAGAAAAGCTCGGGAGCACCAGTGGGAGTGGCACCAACAAAGGCAGCACAGTGTCCCTGCCCCCCATCCCTGCACACGCCAGGGGCTGCCCAGGCAGGCACGACTGCCATTTAAGCATGCGGGCAGAGCCCTGTGGGTTGTCCCAGGGCGGCCCCAATGCAAGCCGCTCCCACCGCTCCTGCAGCAGCCCGAGCTCTGTCTTCTGCAGACCCTCTGTCTGAGCTGTCACTGAAACCTAGCTGGACAAGTAACCCCTTCCTCAGGGAAACTGCAGCATTTGCACAAGCCTTGTGCGAAAGCAACTTCGAACTAAACCTGTCATTTTCTACAGCTAGTCAGTAGAACTTTTCTGGTTTTAGTATTCAAAGAGCAATTGCTACACAATTTAAAGAGCCAGTACTGTTGTTATACCTGTGTTACCACTACCCCAAACTCTCTTACCATATCACCTTATAATCCTACATTGCTTTGATTGCTTTTTGTTGAATAGATATCCCTGTAATAATTTTAAATTATAAGTTAGTTTTTGTAAATTTTTGTAAATTTTTTTGTAATAATTTTAAATTATAAGT
>VXBI01005342.1:3125-107860 GCA_013397375.1 Toxostoma redivivum
AAGCAGGTCTGCCGAGCTGCAGAGGGCTGTGAGTGCCGTGGGTCCCACGAGTGGTGGGAGCCACAGTTCCCATTGCAGGGGTCCCTGTGGGGCTGGGCAAAAATATCACCAAAACAACAGGCTGCTCCTCAGAGAGCTAAATATAAACTAATCAGGCAAAGAGGAGGGAATTTTCCACCATGCTACTCCTCTGTGCCTGCCAGCCTGCCTGGTCATGAAACCTATGGGCTGCTCCTCCCTAGGGAAACTCCTGTCCCCGATCCCCAGCATGGCATGGGATCAGTGCCACCACTTTCTTTAGGGATAAAACCTTCTGTAAATTCCTTGGAAGCAGTCAGGACACTGGCAGACCTGAGCCCTGGAGCTCTGGCTCTGCCCACAAGTCTCCCTACAGCAGTGGCCGTGTTGTAATTGTGAAAAAGGAATTCTCCAAGGTCACACTCTGCACCCACAGCTGCAGCCTGGCTGCCTCTGACCCAGCGATTTCTGTAGAGCAGCAATGCAGAACGTGGCTGTGCTACAGGGAGCTGGAGGGAGCAGATCCACGGGCTGTTTTGTTTTTCCAAACTTTTCTGAGTTGGCTGCCTTTAGAGAGACAAAAATTCCCAAGCAAGAGTGTGTTTCTAAACCTCTCTGGGATGGTGCATCTCAGCACAGGCTGTGGATGTGTGGGTCTTCAGCCATCAACAGGTGGGGTGGGGATTGAAAATTAAGAAGTGTGGTGGTGCAGTTAATTTCCAGGTAGAATTTCTCCTGGCTTCAAGTGGTTTTGTAGCCTGTGGCGTTGGATATGTGTGATATTGCATCTTGTGGATCTGACATGTGCTATGTAAGATAAATAAGATTTGGTATGTTAGGAGTTTCTTTGAAATGTAGGGAGGAGTAAATTGCATTAGACTGACCTGGAGGAGCAGCACCAAACCCTGTGTGAGGCGTGGCTGCTCCCAGCACTGCATGCTGTGGGTCCCTGCATGGATGGGTGGGAAGTACCAGGCCAGTTTTGCTCAGTAATCACTTCATTTGGGTAATATTTTAAGAACGGGTTGAGTGAGTGCAAAAAAATCTGTTCTGGTGCATTGAGTTTCTGTACCTCCCCCTAAAAGTGTACCCAAGGGAGACTTGGTCATGGTTTTTGCTTTTAGAGAATTAAATATAGCAGCATCATTGGTGTCACTCCTCTGTAGTCCATTTGAAGCATCCCTCGGGCTACATCATTCCCTATATTTGTGGCTCCTGGCCACAGCTTTTGCTTTCAGCAGCCAGGGCTCAGGGCTGGCTGTGCGGTAGGTACAGGACCGTGGTGAAAGAGGAGTTTGACTTTTCGTGCTTACAAATCCTTATGTCTCCTAGGGTTTGTAAAAAATGGGATCTGGCAAGCTTTGATCCAGCAGCTGGAAAACCTGCTCTCCCTCTGTCTGCTCAAAACCAGCCCCCAAAAGGAAGGACCAGGAGTCCTTTGGATGGCTGAGGAGAGGCAGGGCTTGGGGAGGTGGTGGTGCACAGGGATGTGGCTGCTGAGGTGCTTTGGTCTCAGCAACTGGTCTGGACCAGGGGGTCAAGAGACTCACCCCTCATCCTGCTCCTAAAGCCAAGGGGATGAGTTAAAGTGTGTTACTTATTTGCATTTAAGGTATTTTTTTTTTTGTACTTTACCCTATGGTGACTCTTGCAGTGACCCCAGACAAGGCTTTGTGCTCGTCTGCCCCAGTTGTACAAGTGCCATCGTCACTATTCTGCACCAAGGGGAAGTGTTAATTATAAGGAAAAGGAATTAATGCAGACAATTGGTCTTCTCTGGTTAGGATAGCCTGGCAGCACAGTTAGGCCAGGTGGAGCTGGCCATTTCTTGTTTCAAGTGATGTGGGAAAGCCACAATAACTGTGATTTTTGTGTTTCTGTGCTTGCCTTAACCTCACTGAGAGAGAGCAGCCTTCTGGTGTGCTGGGCAATAGCTGTCAATGCTATGAAATTACTTCAAGTGTCTATATTATTATCCCTGTTACCAAGTGCTTTGGGGTTTTTTTGTCCCAGCTGGTACAAATGAATATTGTATAATATTTTTTGAAAGGACAAGTTTTAATATTATGAACTAGGTGCCAAAAGCGACAATTGTGTGCCAAAGCTGAAGAGCCATTATAATTATAAAGATACAGAAAGCATTCAAAATATCCATTTTTGGGGTTGTAGACTCTCTGTTAACTCAGAAAAAAAAAAAGCCTAGAAAAGCTGTGGCTGCCCCTGGATCTCTGGAAGTGTTCAAGGCCAGGTTGAACAGGGCTTGGAGGAACCTGGTATGGTGGCAGGGGGTTAGAATGAGATGCTCTTTAAGGTCCCTTCCAGTCCAGATTATTCTGTGATTATTGGATTATCAGCTGTGTTATAAATGAAATGAAGTGCAATGGATGGCACTTCTCAGAGTGAAAGCATTGTGGTTAACGAAGATGTACATTTCCAAAATGTAAATGTTTCATTTAGAAACTCTCACCCACATTTTCGTTTGTGCGTGGTTTGTGCTGTTGGTAGAGATTACTTTTCCCGTGGAGGTTTCAGATGCATTTGAAACTTAATTTAAAAGTTCCACCTCTGCAGTGTGATGGGTTGTGCTGTCAATGCCCTCCCTGAGCCTGTCTTGTGAACCCCATGATACAACATAAAAGTGGCAGCTCCAAGAGGGGCTGGACAAGAGCCAGGCCAGCCTGTGGAGGAGCTGCTCTGTCAGTCCACCCTCCTGATCCCTGCACATCCCACCCTGGGACATGGGGGCTGAAACAGCTCACTTGGGATGCAACAGCTAATTCAGGGTGTAGGGCAGAGAGCCAGGAGAGCCCTGCTTCTGGGACTGCTCTGTGTATCACCATTTTTAGTGATTTTCTGAGTTAATTCTTGCTAGAGCATGGACTCAGTGATCTTAAAGGTCTTTTCCAACCTAATGATTCTATGATTCAGTGTTGTTTAGAAAGGCCCCCAGTGCAGAGATAAAGCTATAGCGCTGGCTGAGAGCCTCATGCAGTCATTTGTGGTGCTGTAGTTTATTGCAATGATTGTTGTCTGTGCTGTTCAGGAAAAAAATTGCACTTTGCCCTTGCTCTGGATCTGCATAGCTCCAGCTTCCTGCCGTGCTGGGATGTGTCCCAGTGCTGGTCTGCTCCCTCTGAGGGACCTGCTCAGCTTCTCCTGCCCTCTCTGCAGCCAGGTCATCCTCAGCAGTTACCACTCCACATTCTTGTGTTGTACCTGAGTCTTGAAGTCCCTCAGTTACTCCTGGAGTCCTTTCCAGACCGTGGTTAGAGGTGGGAGGAGGCTCCAGGTGCCTGCAGAGGGTGTGGAGTGCAGAGCACAGAGGCTATCCCATCCCTTCTCCTCCTGGAGACCCCAAATTTATCCAGCCTGTGGACATATCCCTGCATGCCTGGGTAATCTACTGCACCATGCAGGAGCCTGGGCACATGCTCCTGCCTTTGAGGTGAGTGGTTTTTAGCAATTTCGTTTTTTAGGTTGTTCTTGACATCTCTGAAACCAACTGTGCTGGTTGCTTCTCTCTGCTCTGCATTACCACTTTGTTCTCTGTATTTAGCACTTTGCTGGTCTCGAGTCATTTACACAGCACTGGTTTTCCTGTTTCCTCCCCAATTACTGCCAGAAATATTGCATGGCATAGGGTGGCAGTGTAGTTTCTGTTGCAGCCAGTGTCAGCAGTTACTTGCAGATCTGTTTGAGGTGTGCCAGTGAAGTGTTATCAGTAGCTGTCATCCACTTCAGTGCACTTTAATGAGGTGTGTTATACCAGAGCTCCCTTTCACCTGCACAAGGACTTCAGGTGAGGGGAGAGCTCTTTCCTTGGTGGTGTAACTGTGATTCCTGACTCCCTGACTTTGCACTGAAACCAGAGCCTTGCTGGGCTCAAGGTCTCCCCCACCACATTTCCCAGGCTGGCTTGTGCCTGTCCCCAGGGACCATCAGTGGTGATGGCTCACAAGACTTTTTAGAATGATCTTATAAAACTGAAGGTGTAAATTTATTTGGAGCTGTTGTTTAAGAAGGATCTATATTTAGTGCCTGCTGTTTAATATCATCCCAGGTTACTCCTGACAAATGTGACTGTGTCATTTTCCTTTCTGCTCAGGACAGTAATGTTTATATTGTCTATTTCTTCCTTTTCTGCATCCTGACTAATTTTTCCACCATTCTTTCTGTTGTTGTCAGTGCAACTTCTTATTGTCCTTAATATCTATAAAACCCTCTGTATTTTTTTTCTAGGAGAACCTGCTGTTTAACTTGCAGTCTCATTCATTTAAGCTTCTGGCACTATTTTAGGGACTTTGTAATAGTTTACAAATTCCAGGATTCATTAATTCCTTCACTCATTAGGGTTGCAAGTTGATACATGTTTTTTCCATGTGATGAAGGTGGACCTTTTTGCTGCCCTATTTGTCCTGGGCAATCATTCATGTTTGTGCACTGACAGAATACCTGGCATGGTTCCCTTCCTGGCAGCTTTGGAGCTGGGACGGGATGCAGCATTTAGGTCAGTTCTCCTCGGGATGCTGTTTCAGGAGTGGGCTTTGTGGTTCACAACACGCTGGTGCTGGGGCCAACCCATCTGTCCTTTGGGCTTCCCCTTTCTGTGGCACAGGGGAATCTGTTTCTCTCCTTATTTTCACCTGTGGCATGAGAGAAAGAGGGATATATGGAGACTATCCAGAGATGGAGACCTATGGGGTGGAAAATGCAGATTTTTAATTTCTTTTTCCCCTTTATTACTGCTTATTCACGCTGTCATAAATGAGCTGGAGGAGTGCAGGGCAGGACTGTGTTCCTGCCAGCCCCAATAAAACCAGGGGCTGTTTGTATTTCCACTTACTTTTTAAAAATTTTCCTCGCCTCCGAGACAGGCTGAAAAATCTGGGATTTTATAGCTGCTAAGCTACAGTGGAGCTCATCCTGCCTTACTCTATGGGAATCAGGGGCATCTCTAGGGATAAAACATCCCAGTTCTGGGAAAACTGTCCTCTGTGGGTGTTACTTCTCCTGTTGGGCAATCCCCTGGTGGGGTACCTTGCTTTGGGGCAGTGGTACCTCAGGCTTGCTGGAGCGGTTCCAGCATGGGAAGCATCTCACTGCTGGCCCTCAGGGACTCCCTGATGGAGCCAAACCTGCAGAAGGTTTGGGCTCTACGTGCTGCTGACACCTCACAGGAGCCGAGAGCGTGTTACAGCAACAGATTCCGTATTATTCCAGCCTTGCAAGCGTCTCCCTGCGATATTAAAAACACCAGCTAAAAGCCAAGTGCAAACTCTCCATGAATGACTCTGTGGAAATGCTGTCGGGCATGTTTCAGTGCTGCTTTGGCTTTGATTTAGGCGGGTAAACATGGTGAGTGGGTGTTTGCTTTGACTTTTCCCTCGTAGCAAAAGACTTCCTTTGAGGGAAGGCAAATCCTCCTGTGCTGCTCCCCATCTCAGCATCAGCCCAGCCTGCCTGTGGCTGGGTGCTGGCAGTGCCTTCTCTGCATGCCTGGGCCTCGTGCTGCCCAGCAGCAGTGGGAACCCCCCAGTTTGCTCAGGATCAGGGATGCCCCCTGCCCAGGGCTCTGCTCATGGGTGTGAATAACCCTGGCAGAGCCTGGTTTCTCCATCTGGATGCAGCACAGTTGGGATGATGCTGCAGGATGACATCCTTGGATGTTGTAGGGATCTCCTCCTGCTTGTTCTGCTCTGTTCCCCTGGAAGCTTCCCAAAATCACCTCCAGGATGGCTCTGACACCAGAAATAACCTGTGTCACATGGTGGATGCTGGCTGGGGGAGGCAGGGTGGGTGCAGCCCGTCCTCTCCTTGCCTTGCTTCACCAAGAAGAGCCCCCCCTCTGCTCGTCACACATTCCCCCATCTCCACCAGAGCCATCAAACCCAGCTCCTTGGCAGCCCCTGCACGTAGGAGCCATCTTCTGGTAACAGATTGTTGTGTATTTAATGAACCCGAGGAAAACAAGGAACGCGAAGGCTGCGGGGCGATGCAAGTTTGCTGTTCCGTCTGCCAAACTCACACTAATTCAGACAACTCACAGATGTTTGGCTGCTCCTTCCTTAAAGAGATTTATGGAAGGTGCAGGGCTCGGAAATTCACGCAGACAAGGAGGTGGCAGTGTGGGCAAAGGTTTCCTGGCCCCAGAGCTCCTTCCCTCCCTCCAACCTGCCTTCCCCTTGCTGGTGTTGATGGCAACGGGTGGACAAACAGCAGGAAAAGTGCCTTTTGGTCGCTAGGAGGATTATTAAAGGCTCCAGGTTCATCTTTCAGGAGCCCAGAAGCTCTTTGAAAGCCATTTCTCAGTTGAGGAATGAACCCCCAGAGCCTGCCCAAGAGCCAAAGTACTTTGGTCTAATGCAAACAGTGTAGAGTGTGCAGGTGGCAGCAGGCACATGTGTCACCCTGTGTGGGCACAGACACCAAAAGCACCTGGAAATTCTTTTAATACTGCCTGCTGAGTTCAGGGAGATAATTTCAATTTTTGGAAGGTTCTAAGTGATCATTTTGCTGGGCTTCACGTGAGGGTTCTGCAGTCTTAAAGTATTTATCCATAAAGGGGAGGCGGTAGGAGATAATGCGGAGTCTGGCAGTTGATCCATGCATCCAATATTTTCCTGCTTTAAATCCAGGCATGTCCATAAGGGCTGTCAGCCTCTACCTGTTCTCCATCTCAGCCTTGCAGAAGGGAGAAATCTGACTTACAAGCAGCACCCAAATTGGCTCTGACAGCGATGATGGTGTTGTGGGTCTTGGCAAGTGTTCCCCAATTACAGAGTGAGATGTCCCAGATCCTGCTCCTGCTTCATCTGGGTGGATTTTTAGTGGTCACTGATGAGCAGCAGCGTTACAGTCGGTGCTGCAGCATTGAACTTGCTTTGCATCTCCAGGATTTGCTTTTCACAGGGAGCCTGAGAGCTCTGGAGCCAGCAAGGAAGCCTGTGCTGTCTGAGAATTCCCCCAAATGAAGGTGGGGCGGCCCTGGCACAGGCTGACCAGAGAAGCTGTAGCTGCCCCTGAATCCCTGGAATTTTCCAAGGCAAGGATGGATGGATCTTGGAGCAACCTGGACACATGGAAGGTGTCCCTGCCCATGGCAGAAGTTTGGAATGAGATGAGATTTAAGGTCCCTTCCAACCCAAACCATTCAGTGATTCTAGCCCTGAGAGCATTATTATGCGTCTGTAAGCAGATGGAGGCTGTTCCATAGAGACAGGTATTCTGAGGGGTTCATGTGCTATTTGAAGTTGTTTATGCTTGAGAAGTGAGTCAGTAAAAGCAGTGTGATGGGGCCATTTACTGTCTTCAGCTCAGACATCTCAGGCTGCATATGGGGAAAGAATATAAAGAAGAAACAAGAATTGTTTTTTTGTGTTTGTTTACTAGAGCAGCATGCTCTGAGCGGTGATTAAAAGTAAACCCAAACCCCGCTGCCTTGTTCAGCATCCCTAGCTGTTGAGATTAAGCAGCCAAAGCAATTCTCAATTCAGCAATTCCTCAGCTTTTGGGAGCGTGGCCAACACTCACAGTGTCTCCCAGACCACTGCAAATTCTTGTAATGAATCTCACAACTGGGTCTGCGGGGGAAACCCACAGAAAGGTGAGATGGTTTGTTGGGCCAGCAGGCTGGACTGCTGCTGCTTCAGCTGCTCTTCTCCAGAGACAACCCTTGGTCCAATACTTCCATAGAATATTGCTCAAAGGCAGAAGCAGTCCCCTGATGAGTGGAATAGGAACAATTACAGATTTGCTCAAAGAAAATGTGTAATTTCTGTGCTCATATAGCATGGGATCATGCTGTAGGCTCTGTCTGCATGGCCCACACTTCCAGGGATGGGGCAGCCACAACAGCTCTGTGCCAGGGCCTCACCACCCTCACAGGGAAGAATTTTTTCCTAATATCTAATCCAAACCTACTCTCTTTCAGTGTGAAGCCATCCCCCCTTGTCCTGCCACTTCCCACGGCTCCTCGCTTGCTCCTCTCTCCTGCTGGTCGCTGTTTTGCAAAGACTAATTTTGCTTTCTTCTTTTCCTTTTCAGTTGCCAGGGAGGAAAAGGCAAGGTCACTGCCAGCACCATTTCCTTCAAGCTAAAGATGTTGAGACAAAGCACCTCTGCCCCTGCCCTGTCCTTTCAGCCCTTCCGCTGCTGGTGTGTACGGGACTCATTCCCCTGCCACTCCTATTCCCTAAGAGCACGGGGGCAATAAACCTTTTACTCAAGTAGATGGTGTGTAATTTTCCTTAATTCCTCTTATTCCTTTTTTTTTTTTTTTTTGAGAGCTTGCCTGCAGTTGAGGTTCAACCCAAGCATGTAGATCTGGGTATGAGCTTGGACTTCAGGCTCTCCCTGGAGTTGGGGGTGTTTGGATATGTGGTGTGGGGCTTGGAGTGCAGGGGACCCTCTGCCTTCTCAGGCTGGAGCACGTGGAGCAGGGGGAGGATTGAAATAATGGAGTTTTATTTGCTTGGTAATTAATTTCTGGTATGTCTGTTGTTCCTGGTAGTGAGGGTTAACCTCAGGCTCCACGAGCCAGGTTGCATGAGGCCATCCATGGTGGCTGCACGTGGCATTTTTGTTCCTAACGTGGCCCCATGGGATGGGAGCTGTCATGGGAGACCTCGAGCTCCTTCTGGCTATGGATTAACTAGGTGGCTGTAGATGTTGGCTCCATGCAGGCTGTCCTGCACTGGCAGGACAGCTGAGTTCTGGGCTGTGGTGGAGAACCTGTGCTCCTGTGTGAAGCTGCTGGTCAGAAGCACTGAGGTGATTTGTTTGGTTCTTGAAGCTGTGCAGACCTATGGAGCCATGCTCACCTCACACACTGCTTCCCCCTTTGCTATGTTACATGCAGGCAAGTCCTTTACTTACTGATCAGTGCTGAAAGTGTGTCTTTGTCTTGTTAGCCCTGGAGAAGTCTAGGCTGGATGCAAGCAGGAGGCAGAGGAAGACATTTCCTTATTCCTTTTCTTTGGCTGGTAGTCTCTGAGTACCTGGAGCATGGGGCAGCACAAGTTTTTGCCAGGCAGGAGTTGGGCAGGAGTGGAACACTGTGTGGGAGCCATGGTGTCCTGGATGGTGTTTGCCCTTCCAGCAGCTGGGGAAGACCCTGTGGAGCAGGAGGAGCTGGCTGCAGGCTCAGGGTGAGATGGACAGGGCTGCAGCCCTTCTCCTCCCAAGGCTGGGCATCCTGGGGCAGCTCTTTGCTCTTGACAGAGTCCCAGGGGACAATCCTGAAGCAGCTGCCTCTGTGGAAATTTCGTCCTTTGAAAGTCATGTGCACTGACTCATGATCCTGTTTGCTCAGGACTAGTCCATGGGGCATTTTCAGAGTGTAAAGATTTCTTCTCAGGCCCTGAATGTCATCTTTCACATTTATTGGAAGTTTTTACCCCATAAATAAACTCAATATTCTCTAATGACATGGACTAGTGCTCAAGCAAGGAGAACAAACTGCCCAGAGCTGAGCCTACTCAGCCCTGTTGCAGAAGACAGATTATTGCCTGGGTGAGGAAATAAACCCAGACTTTGCTACATGCAAATGATAGACTTCATGGATTTTTTCCAAATTCATAACACAATAAATCAAGAAATTGAAGATGGACTCCTTTGCATTGTCCAAAGCAATGAGGATATTCAATGTAGCCCCAAATCACTTCTATGAAGTGGAAGGATGGAGAGAGAGGCACAATTTTTGTTTTGGGTGAATATTGCCATGTTATGCTTGCAGAAAGCCTTAAACCCCACAATTTTCAATTACAGTCACCAGTTTTGGCTATTTCCCCAAATTCTTTCCCCAAACCATAGGGTTTGGGAGGGGATGACCAGCTGTGCTGTCCTGGTCCCCACAGTGGTCTGACTGCATGGAGAAATCAAGATGTGCATAGTGGAGGGAATTTCTGTTCCAGTGGTGAAGTGGGATGGTGGTGAAGCCCTAGAATCATGCTCAGAGTTTGGCCCAGAGGGATTAGGTTTGGTTCTTCAGACACGTGGGTCTAACCTGCATTGAATAAACTCCAGAAATCACAGTGGCTCCTTGCTCAGCCATTTTCTTCAAGCACAGCACAGAGAATGATGCTGGGGCAGGGGTAGGGAGTGGGGTCCTGCTTGGGTCATGGCTTCTTCACTTTGATCAGCATTAAAAATTCAGCAGGGGAAAGTGATTTATATTCTGAGAGAATTCTCACTGTTCTGCTTGTGAGGTGTATCAGTATGCAAAATACAGCTCCAGCTCCTTGTTCTCATGTGCCCTTTCCACTGTAAATAGGTTTTTTGTCAGTGTGTGTGTCTGGAGATGGATTATTGAGCTGGACAGGGGTTTCATGTTTTCTGTGCAGAGGGTGGTGATCCCACAGCAAGTGGAAATCTTTGTGATGCTGGTCCTCCGTTGTCTTCACAAGGAGTATTTCTGGGGGTCAGACCATGGAATCTTGGGGTTGGTAAGGTTGGAAAACACCTCTAAGATCATGGAGTCCAGCATTTCCCCAGCATGGGCAAGGCCACCACTAACCCATGTCCCCAAGTGCCACACCCACTGGGCTTTTGAATCCCTCCAGGGATGGGGACTCCAGGCTAGGTAACCCTTTCTGTGAGGAAGTTTTTCATCATTTGCATGGGGATGTGATACTGGTCACTGTTCATTCTCCCTCCAGCCATGGCAGAGCACCTGGCAGACAGTTTGCTGAATTTTGAGGTCTTTTCCATGCAGTTCAGTGTAGCAGGTGAGCAGGGCATGGCTGTGAGTGGTGCCTGGAGCCTGCTGTGCTGACACCAGTCATGTGTGAGACCTCCCTGCAGGGAAGGGCTGTTTATCCCCCCTGAGGCTGTGCTTGTGCCTTGTAAGGAGCATGTTTGTTTCCCAGAGTTTACCTTTCAAAGCCTATGGATGAGAGTTGGATCATTTCACTTCATTTTTTTCCAATCCCAACACTCCATAGCTGTGATACTGTCCTGAAAGCAGCTCTGAGAGAAACCTCTTCCCACCTCTGCCACTGCAAAGATCACATGAAGCTTCTGCTTGGTCTGTATTTTCAAAATAATATTTTCAAAAAAATATTAAAAAAAAAAAGAGACCATGTAGAAACCAGGGTTTGCTAAAATTTGGGGATTTCTTTGCACTGGGGTTTCTCAGGGGCTTTTCATACAGCTCAGATTGTGTCAATCCCAGCAGCCATGGCTCAAGTCTAAACTTAACCTTGACATCATGAAGATAGTTCCCTTATCTGATTGCAAATGAGGAAATACATTTCTTAAAGTAATTAATGGTCCCTGCAGAATATCTTTTTATTAGCATGTGTGTGTGTGAAAGAGTCCCGTCTATAAATACGCAGTGGTTTCCTCCTCAGCATCAATAGGGTCCATCCTGGCTCTGCAGTTTGTGTCCCCTGGCACTTGTTTGCATGGAGAGGATGTGACAGGGCAGGACCGTGCGTCAGGAGCCCTGGGAGGCAGGATGGGGAGCCAGAGATCACGTTTCACTGGGAAGTTTCCCTTTTTATTGCAGTTTCTCCATGGGGATGGTTCCAAAACCCAGCCAAGCAGTGGTTTAAAATTGCTGATACCTGCAAGTGCGCCCTGGCCCCGGCGTTGGAGGGTGGTGGTGGCTGCCAGCTTGCCAGCAGTTTGCTGTGCTGGCTGTCATTAGGGCTGTGCTAATTGCAGGGGATGCAGAGGAGCAGGGAGGTGTGATGGTGTGTGCTGCATGCTGGGCAGGGAGCCTCTGCCTGTACTTGCTGCTGCTCCTGCCCAGGTGTGTACCTGAGTCTGCTGCTGCAGCATTAACCATCACCTCAGGGAAGGGTAATTATTCCTGAAGAAATCATACCTGGTGAATGTGCTCAGCTGCTTTCATGCTGCTCTGAACCCCTGTTTGATCTTTGTGCCCTGGTGTCCTCCCAGCACAGAGTTTGTCACTGCAGCAAGCACTTCTATCTCTGTCAGGATCAGGGACAGCTAAGATTGTGATAGAAGGAAATCACAGGATGGTGTGGTTCAGAATGCACCTTAAAGAGCATCTCATTCCACCCCCTACCATGGCAGGGACACTTTCCACTATCCCAGGCTGCTCCAAGCCCCATCCAACCTGGCCTTGGATACTTCCAGTGATCCAGGGGCAGCCACCCATCCTCTGGGCACCCTGTGCCAGGGCCTTCCCACCCTAACAGCCAAGAATTCCTTTCCAGTATCCCATCTAACAAATTATGTGTCATTTTGACACTCTGAAATGTTTACTTTTCTATTTGACAGTTTTCATTTGGTCACTGGGTTGCCCAGAGGTTTATGGTGTAGTTACCAGTAAATTGTAAATTATGAGTCCGCTGATATCACATAGAAAGCTGGAGACTGTACCAGGCACTTTTGGGAACAGTAAATCTTCAGAAAATGTATTGATTCCCAATCTTGGCTTTGCACTCTGGATGAACTTTGTCCTCATAAAATAATAGAAGGTGATTTTTCTTTACCAGCCAGCTGGCCTTTAAATGAGCTACTCTTAGCACCACTGCAAGCTCTAATCCAAGTAAACATGGACAGGATGATTTGGGAGCTGGGAAGAGCAGACATATCAATTTGGAATAAGAGTTAATACTTAGTGAAATATTTTCATCTATTATCCTTAAATATCACAATTGGCTTTGAGTGGATGGTACAAGACCAGTGTTTTATGCTCTTTGGGTTGTGCAAATGTTGGGTTTGGTTGTTTGCATTAACTGCAAAGCAGCAAAATAGCGAAACAGGATTAGGGGAGTGATTTGGGGAAAACGCTGATTTCGGTAATCAGATTTGAGCTGCAATCTGTCTGCTTTACAAGGGAATAAATCTGTTGGGGAGGATGCCAGGAGGTGAGGCAGGGCTCATGGTCAGGGCTGGGCTTGCAGTTTTTGTTTCAAGAGCCTCCTTGTTGTCCAGCCTCAGCTTTTCTTACCTAAAACTACCTAAGAAATAGGTATGGTGTGGCCCTTAGGATTTCAGGGCAAGGAGCTGTCTCTCCCTCCTTGCAGACAGTTCTTTGCCTTGTTTTTTTTCCCTAAAGGGCTCTTCATAGATTGGGAATCATGGAGTGATTGGGGTGGGATAGATGCCTCCAGGGGATTTCAGAGCCATAATGATGCTGGAGAGGCTTTTTCTGTTGGACATCTGCTCCCAGCTGGTCTGGGGGCAAAGAGTTTCTGTGAGATCAGCCCTGGAGCTTTAATGAGCTCTTCTTTCAGTGCCTTGGTATCTTCGACATAGGGGATGAGAGTCCCCTTCTCAAATGGAGAATTCAGAGGAAACTTTATTAATTTGACTGAAATACTTGTGTCCCTGTGGATCACCTTGTGTGCCTTGTGTGCTCCCAGCAGCTCCTGTGAAACACCTCTGTGCTGATGGGGAGCAAACACCAACTTTTAAGATTCTAAAATAAACACACGCCTCAACCAACCACCATCAGGATGTTTTTTGGGCAGTGCTTGCCCTTTGCCCAGTGCATCCACCCTCCAGGGCAGTCCCCTAAAGCTGTTCCCCTCTCTCTCTTTGTGCAGGGAGCTCTCCACACCCTGAGGCTGTCCCTGCACATCCCCCGAGGAGCTGGCAGGGCCCAGACTCTCCTGGGAGAACATGGACTGAAAGAGGAGCTTTGCCAGCCCCCAGCTGCCAGCACCCTTTGCCTAGAACCTGATGGACTCCGAGGCAGGACTGCATTACCATGGTGATGATCTTAACCAAAACTCGGGAAAACAAAGGTGCTGACTCCCTAACATGCAGGACTGAGCTGGTAAGCCTTGTGAAATCTCTGCTCAAAGCTGTTTTACTGCCAAGAACTTTGCTGTAGCTTTGTAATAAGGGTTTTCTTTCCTGCAGGGATGGATCTTTAGATTGTTTGTAGCACTAATGTCTACAAAGCTGCATTAATAGCCAAGAACAGGTGATTAGTAAATGATTGGAGTTCTGTGGCTTTTGCATATGTGGATTTCGGTGAGCACCAAATGGGATAAACAGTACAAAAAAAAATGAAATCAATGCTGTGAATAACACAGGTGAGAAGTTGCTTCACTGACAGCGAACAGATGCTCATCATTAATAGGAGGATGAGCAAGTGGGAAGCAGGATTAAGTGGGAGATGGTGAAGGGCAGTGCTGTGGTACTTAATTTCTCTGGAAGCCTGGAGAGGTGCAAATCCACCATGCTGAATGAGCAGGCAACAACAAAAGAACAAATGAAGGGAGGCAAACAAATTAAAGGATGCTGTGAGGGCTGAGTGTACCTATGGTAGGGGGAAATAAGGGGCAGCACGGCTGGAGGCAGGGTCAGAGCAAATGTTTGGAAGTGCAGAGTGATGGAGAGCCATCAGAGCAAGGCTGGTTGTCGACATTTTGCCCCACTGTTCTCCTGGGAGAGATGGATGGGCATGGTCTGAGAAGAAACTGGACCGAAAAGCAGGGTGCTCTGAGAGTCTCAGATAAGGGCATGCAGGAACACGGCAGGAAGCATCTGGCAGGATGAGCCATAAATGGGCATTCTGAACAGAAAAGAAATATAAATGCCTGGGTTTGCTGAGGATGACAAGCTGTCCAGCTGGGCTCCCCAGGCAGAGAGCACAGTGTGCTGGGGTGAAGGCAGGCTGCCCTGGCAGCGAAAGGTGGAGGAGAAGGTGAGCAAGCCAGAGGCACTGGAAAATCCTGCCTTAAAAGGGTGAAATTTGGGAAGGATATTGATACATTAAAAAATACCCTCGCTGTAGTGTTAGCTCCTGCTGGGAAGGCAGCATCTCCCATGGCTGCTGCTCAGGGTGGGAAGGGGGAAGCCTGAACATCCGATGCCAGCTGTGCCCTGGGAAGTGTGTGAGGGAGCTGAAGGGGAGCTGGCTGCAGAGAGGCAGATGAGAGGAATTTCTTCTACTCCTAAGGGAAGGGCTGGGTGCTCAGGGCGCCTGATGGCAGTGCTAGAGATGCAGAGCTGTAACACAAAACTCTGCCCTTGCTGTTTGCTGAGTGTTTCCTGCAGCTCTGGGGCTGGGGCAGGAGCGCAGGGACAGTCCTGGACACACAAGGTGAGTTGCTGGCTTGCCTGGACTGTTAAATTGGGGCAGACAATCACAAGAGGGCTGATCCACTAAAGAAAGCTCGCTGTTGACTTCATGGGGAAGGCCAAAAAGCAAAACCCAAAGGAAATCAGTGTCTGAGCACTGGGGCAGGATCACCTGCCAACAGCCAGTGGGCTCGTTTGGTTCAGCTCCAAATTTGGTATAAAGACAAAATTCTTACAAAATGGTAATTATACTTGATGTGGGACATATGTCAGACTCCTCTCCCTCCTGCATTTGCAGACAGTGTCTGGTCTCTGGGGCTGGCACACAGATGTACACTGGCACAGCTCCTGCCTTCTCTAGGGCTTCACTTCCATCTTTGCTCCACTTTGGTTGCACCTTGGAGACAGCTGCCTGTCCTCTCTGCCTCCTGATTAATTCTGCTGATGGATCATAAGGTGGGGCTTGGCAGATGGAGATATCCTTCCTTCACCTAGAAAAGCAGCACATGCTCCAGAGGTGACTGACCCTTATTTACCTTCTCCACATCTACACCCAGTAGTTGTTTTATGCCTCCCTATCCCTCTATCCTCAGTATTTCCAGCATTCTGTATATGAAGTGGGATCCTTTACTGGATTGCTCAGGTGCCATCATTTGATATGTTGTTGTTGTTATTATTATTATTATTATTATTATTATTATTATTATTATTACAACAATATTACTGCTGTCCTCATTATGCACTGGAGATGCTGGCACAGAGAAGCTGTGGCTGCCCCATCCCTGGAAGTGTCCAAGGCCAGGTTGGATGGGGCTTGGAGCAACATGGACACATGGAAGGTGTCCCTGGCCAGGTGGAACTGGATGGCTTTAAGGTCCTTTCCAACCCAAACCATTCTGAGATTCCATAGTTATGTGAGCAGGCAGCATGTAAAACATGGATCAGGAGGGAAGGTGTGAGTACAGTGGCCTAATGCCAGATAAAACACAATTATGGCAGTGCAGATGAATGTGGGGGCCGTGCTAGTGCTTCCCTCAGATGATGTAAAGCCTCAGTCAGATGGGATGGTGTTGCCAGGATAGACACTTCAGAAGCCAGAATATGGATATTTTTAGGGATAATAAAGGAACAATTAGTATGAAAGTGTGTTTTTGCAGGCATAGCTGAAATGGCATGCAGCTGTGGATAACATATTGATTTATTACATGTGAACCCATCCATGCTCATTTTTAGAAGTCTGATGGTGTCTCTTACGCTGTCAAGAGGAAAATTCTTGGAAAAAAAGGAGTGTGAAAAGCAACCAGGATTAATTTGAACCCACACAGTGGCATTTCCCCCTATTTTTAGTGCAAATCAGCACAATCTGAGTGCAGACTCCCCAGAAGTGCTGAGGTGAGGACGCCTTGCCTAAGAAACACATTCTATGCTTAAAAAGCTAAATAGCTGCTTTGTACCTAGATGGGGAGACCTTAATGGGCTTGGATGAGGTTCAAGATGCCACTTTTGGTCCTTTCTTGCTCAATCCAGGATTACCACTGAATTGCAGCTCCCATTTTAGTTTCTCCAGAGTTTTGGGTCCTGGGGATGGGGACCTCACTGCAGTTCTTCCCTGAGGTGAGAGCTGGCTGCAGGACCTTTGAGCTGCAAGCTCAGACTTTGGCAAGGACTCTGCACAGTGTCCTTGAGGAAAGGTGGCTGGGTCTGTCCCCTGGTCCCTGCTGGAGCATGGAAGGCTTTGCCCAGGCTGCAGGCAGGGTGGTGTCTGGTGCCCAGGTCCACTCTGCAAGAAGTGAATAGTTTTTCTGGTTGTTTGCAGCACACTCCAAAGATGAGTCAAGGACCTACCCTCTTCTCTTGTGGCGTGATGGGTAAGTAACAGAAACTTCTCTCTGTGTTTCCTCTGCTCCTACTTCCTCACAGGGATGGGCAGGAAGATTGTCCTGACTTTTGGGTGTCTCCAAAACCACTCCCCTGCAGACTCTGGGGTGCCAACCCCACCACACCTGTGCCACTCTCCTCCCCAGAGGTGCCCTGCTGCCATTGCTGAGTGATTTGGTTATCTCAGTTCCCCTCCCCTTTGATACATCTGCTTATTTTTAGAGCTACTCTTTACAGTTGAGATTATAAACATTTGGGGTCTGAGGTTGTGTTTGAGTATCCAGCCTGAGACTGTGGTTCTTGACTGTTTGGATGATGCAAGCAATAAATAATAGCATTATCACTAAAGTGTTTTACCACCTGGCACAAAGTGGTTGGACAGAACTCAAACCATAAGGAAAAAGTCTCATTTTTGCCGTTGACAGTAATCATGATATAGTATGTTTGATACCTTTTATATCAGAGCTCGCTGAACTTTTTTATGAACAATTTTTGTGCTGAGCAGCCCCCAAAATGGATGGAGGATTGGTGCCTTGGCCCATCATTCTGAAAAGCTGATAGTTTTAGCACAGAGGATGTGCTGTTGTGTTGTGCTCTTTGGCGTTCGTAGCGGGGAGCCAATCACTGGGCGAGGCCTCAAAACCCAATTAAAATTGTAGGTCAAGTTTGAGCCAAGCTCCTTGCTGTGAAAGCCAATCCTTCACAGACAAAGAGGCTGCCCCTTTTCTTCATGGACACAACTCTCATTAGCGTTAATGAGAGCTGGGCACATGCACTGACAGGAGATGTCTCCCAAGCTCTCTGATAGCTCCAGCCATTGGCACTGTGGGGTGATAGAGAGCATTTGTGGTTTTTTTCAGATGAAAATCACAAGCTTCAAAGTCAAGAAGGGGTAGAGACAGCCCATTCCCTTTCTCCTGCCTTTCAAACATGAATGAGCAACAAAAAACCCAAATCAGATGGTTTTGTCTTGCACTGTGGCACTGGCAGGCTCTTCAGCAGATACACAGTCTCTGCCTAATTGAGAAGCAGCCTTAAGAGCTTTTACAGAGCCTTCTGCATTTTCATAGTGCTGCTGTGCTGGTCTTCATGGCTGCCAAATTATCCTTCTTCTGGGGGAACTGAATGCCACCTCCTTGACCTCAGCTTGCCCTGTCGTGGTCTCTGTCCTGCCCAGTCAAGAGGAGCCCATCCTTCCCTCAGTGAGGGCATTGCTAGGCTTGGGTTTCATTTTAGTTTCTTCCCTGAGTGTTCTTCTTGATGTCCCCAAATGTGGGTCACAATCACAGACTAATCCAGTGTGGAAACTTGCTCAACTTTTTAAATAAGTTTCTATTGAAATGCAAAACTTGGGGAATATTTCAGGTCAAAGGATCAAGTTCCTGTCAGTGGAAAGCACTGAGAAATAAACACGGTGAAGTTTGGACTGGTAGCACAGACAACATGAGGCAAACACTCACAGTCCTATCTATGCTGGAGGTTTGGAGTGAAGTTGGTGATTTTTTGGGAGTTTTAGACAAAAGGGGATCTTAGAAAAGAGTCCTGGTGCCTTTGGGGCAAGGGCAGCTTTGGGCAGGAAGGCAGCTTATTTCTGGACCCTGTGGCCATGGGGCAGCAGGGGAGAGGGAAGCCCAGGCTCTGCCAGAGAGAGCATCATCCAAACCCTAGAGCTTTTCTTGCAAGGTACTAAACACTGAAGAATCTGGAAATGGATTACAGATTGAAACCAAACTCAGTATATTGAGTAAACATTATTAAAGAGTTGATATATTGGATGATGCATGGCTAGCTCCAATTCTCAGGGTGACCTAAATAATCTTTTGGTTTTTAGATTTGTAAGAAATATTTCTGCTAGTGAAATGATAATATTACTAAAAAGATAGGGTTTTATCTTCATATAGCCCTTTGCCTGGAGGAAGATTAAAGGTGAAATGCCTAAAACTATAAATTCAACAACTACTGCTTTCACTTCTCCTTGATGGGTCCTTGAAACACTCAGGAGTGTAAGAATTGTCCTGTTGATGGATAGTTTGGGGGGGTTTTTTCCCTCCTTTTTTTCCCTTTTCATTTCTCAGCAGTCTCCGTGGCAGATCCCCAGTGAAAATATCAGTGACTGTGCTAGAAAAGGTGGCATATTAGAAAATTGTGGTATTAGGGTGGTGAGGGCCTGGCACAGCCTGCCCGGAGCAGCTGTGGGTGCCCAATCTCTGTATTCAAGATCAGGTTGGATGGGGCTTGGAGCACCCTGGGGCAGTGGAAGGTGTACCTGCCCATGTCTTTTGCTATCCACCCAAAGACAGAAAAATTCCAATACAGGAAGTCAAAAGTAATGGAATCCTAGAATGGTTTCCTAGAAGGGACATTAAAGATAATCTCACTCCACCTCCTGTCATGGCAGGGACACCTTCCACTGTCCCAGGCTGCTCCAAGTCCCAGTGTCCAGCCTGACCTAGTAAGATAAGCTCAGTAGGTGTGTGCTGACAGCCATGACCTCCTGCTTTCTGTGTAAGCAAGAAATTATCTCTGACGGAAGCTGTAGGCAGGGTTTTATTGAGGCAGTGACAAGGTGCTTTCACATGCAGGATCCCAGTCCCAGCCCTGATTGTAGAAGGAGGAGGAGGAGGAGGATGGCTTTGAGCCCAGTGGGGACAGATCCTGCACTCGTCCTCTGGGAAGTGCTCTTTTCAAAGCAGCCATCATTTCCATTTTCCCTTGGAGGGCTCTCTCAGAGTTTGTCCTCCTAGAGTGCTGCAGCAGAGCAGGGTGAGGGATGGGGCACACAGGTCAGCTTGTTTGTCCTTTGGCACTCTCACCTCACTCCTCCACCACGTTTGGCAGCGCCATCATTCCGAGCGTGCCAGGGCAGGGCTGCAGCCTTGGGCTCACTGCTGCACAGCTCTTTCTTGGAACTGGCTTTTCACCATCCTTGGGTGAAACCAGGAGAAAAGCCAGCTCTTGGAATCATTAAGCTTGGAAAAAACCTCGGAGATTGTCAAGTCCAACCCTGAACCCCTTTGTGGGGGTGATGAATCCATCCTGAGAGCACCTGCCAGCCATGCATGCTCCTCTTTCTGACCCAGGGTTTTCTGGAATTTTGGGGTGTTTTTTTGACAGGCCATCAGTGTGGAACATCTTGGTGCACATTTGAACACAGTCACCCTGCAAACAGAAAAAGCTGTGTGGGGAATTCTGGTGAGGTGTAGCTGGAGCAGGGACACCTCTCCAGAGGATCCCTTTGAAGGGCTGGGCACGTTTCACTGTGGAGATTGGGGATTTCCCTCCCCTGTGCAGGCTGTTGGCACAAGGAGCCCACAGCCCACAGGTGTGTTTAATCTCCAGAGTAGATTTTAGGGCTGTTGTTTTCATTTTCCATTGAAGCACAGCTCTGCCCATCGTATTTTCATTTTATTTCTTCACTAAGAAAGCTCCCTGGCACTGCCATCAGCTAATTACAACCATTAAATGTGTTCCACACTTAGAAATTATCTCTTGAACATAAATAGGGGATAGTGGAAAAAGCAGGCTGCCTCTTCCCCTGTGCACAGGGACTGTGAGACCAAAATTCAACTTGAACAACACGGGAAAAAAAGGGAATTGGATGTGCACCTGTGCGCAGACAAATGTTTGGGTTAGGTTCCAAACAGAATTTGTCTGCCAAAAAAGATAACAAAAATTGATTGAAACTCCTAATTGCTTTACAAGTTGCCATAGTAAATTATGTATTAATGTAAATTATTTCATGGGAAAAGAACGTAGGGGAAACTTGAGCAGAAGGATCATGCATTATGTATAAAAAGGAACTGTAAAAATATTATAGCAGCACATTTGTGTCGCTGTAGTTAAAGTTGTGTCAGCATTTTGGTTTTACACCCTTCTCTGTGGTTATGAGTGGTCGTTAAAATTTACTCTGTGTCACCAGAGGAGCACAGCAGTCATTTAAAAAGCCCAGGGCCATCACTGAGCTGCAAAGTGCCCGATGTGTCCATGTGCTGCTCCTGCAAAACCTGGAGCTCAGCCTTTGGAAACCTGGCTGTGATGCTCTGAGGGTGGCTCCTGCTCTCCCTGGGTCAGTGCAAAGCTCTCAAGGACGGAGGACAGCACCTATCTCCCCAGTTTTGGGATGTGACTCCAGTCCACGAGCACCACAAGGGTTTGTTTGATGTGGCGAAGGTTTTGTGAGAGAGCAGCTGGGCTTTGTTCAGGTGTCAGTGTTTATTTTTACAGTTTTAAGTAAAAATCCAGAAGTAAGATGCTGTTTCATCCAGGGACACTAAGAGCCAAGAAGGACCTGTTTAAGCAGGGCAAGAGCCCCTCAGGCTGCACTTACAGCATGCTCTGGTTGTTCCTTTGTTTTCCAATAGGCAAGGGGAGTTTTCCAGCCAGGCAGCTCACTTGCAGACCAAGGGGTTCTCGTGGTAGGTTTTATCCTGGAACAAATTGCTGCCTCAGGGTAAACCAGGCTGAGGTTTGTAGTTTAAAGAAATTAATACATGTTTAACTGCAGCAGAATTAATGACTCCAGTGCAATTATCGTTATCAATGTGCACAGGATGGGAATCTCAGTCTTTAAAAATTGAGCAGAAAACCAGCTGCTTTTCCTCAATAAGGCTTTCCAGAGTTCTTTAATTATACCCTTGGCCCTTAGACTATTCCATTTTCATTTTTTTTTTCAGGGCAACCTGCTTCCTATTTGCACTGAAAACCCATTTTCTGGGCTATCTGGCATTTTGGGACTGGTCAGTGATGGCTGGGGACACAGAGGGGCCAGGTTGTGCCAGCTCACATTGTGCAAGGGGAAAAGAAAACAACCCCAAGCTGGGGCTGGGGGTAGTGGTGCTTTTACCATTTTCTTTGCCAGGTTTGGAAGATTTATAGCTGTTTGTGCTGAAGCAGGGGTGAAAGAGGAAGGTGTCCCGTATCCTCCTCACCAAGGCCTTTTGTACAGTCTCCGGCCAGAGGATTGTGGCAGCTTGCCATGAAAAATCGGCTTCTATTTCTGTTTCTTTTGTCTGCTGACCTGACCCAAGAAATCTCTCTGCTGGCAGCATAGTACAGAGGAAAAATAATAAAGATCTAAACATAGATGGAGTTGTCTAGCACAGATTTCTCACTTTTCATTGTGTTTATTAAAATGAGGAGAGCAACAGTTGAAATGCCGTGTGGTTATTGCGGGCAGAGCCAGGCTGTTTGTGGCTGGAGCTGTTATGGAGGCAGGGAGAAATGGGAAAATTGGCCAAGAGTGGTGCAAGGGGGCCCCAAATCTGACCTCCTGACTCGAAACCTTCTTCAGAAACGTTCTGCACCATTGCATCTTCCCTGCCAGGCTGGTACCTGCAGCTGCGGGCTGGGCACGGCTTTTAATTCATCCTTCAGCTGCCTGAGTGGAAATACCCAAAAAGCCCCCCAAAATATTTCATGGTTTAGATACAATCATGTGAAACTTGGCAGTGACGCTTCTCCAGCACGGCTGGGCTGTGTTTGCAGCAGCCAACGACAAAAACAGGCCCTGGTGAGAGGCTGTTGGCTGATGACTTTTTTCCACTGCAGCAGCCGGCGGGGTTGTCCTGCCATGGTTTTCCTGTTGAGCGTTGAAGGTGTATCTGCAGAGAGCCCCGTGCAGCCCAGCCCTGAGGGTGTTTTGCTTTCTTCTTTTGCTGTCAATGGTGTGTGTGTGGGAATGAGATCATCCTCCTGAATCCTCTCTTCCATGTGGCTATCGGTGGGAAGCTGGGAGCACAAATCTGATAAAGACAGCTGAGGGAGCTGAGGGGGCTCAGTCTGGAGAAAAGGAGGCTTAGGGGGCACCTTCTCACTCTCCACAACTCCCTGACAGGAGGGTGCAGCCAGGTGGGGGTCTTCTTGCAGGTAAAAAAGTAATAAAACAAGAGGAAACTGCCTCAAGTTGCACCAAGGGAGGTTTAGATTGGGTTTTAGAGAAAAATTCTTCATGGAAAGGGCTGTCCAGCCCTGGCACAGCAGCTCTAGGGCAGTGGTGAAGTCCCCATCCCTGGAGAGATTTAAAATCCATATTGATGTGGCCCTTGGGGATATGGGTCAGTGGTGGCCTTGGCAATGCTGGGATAATGGTTGGAGTTGATGATCCTAGATGGCTTTTCCAACCTCAGCCATTCTGTGATTCCATTTTTTAAAACTTCAACTGTAAATTCAGGCAATTGACAGTTGTGGAGCCCGGGGCGAACCACCCACATCTGAGACATGGCTTAGCACAGAGATAACCAATAGCCACAACATTTTACACCACTGACTTCCCCTTAGCTAGGGCAACCTGGAATATTCAGAGGCATGTTTTTATCTTCTTCTAGCAGTTTTGCTCCTGCTGGGACTGTCACTTTGTCTCTCTCTCCATCTACACCACACAACCTGCTCTGCTGGCAGTTCGGGAAACCATATTCCAAGAGTTAATTAATTTGTACTGGAAAATGTCCCATATGCTACTCTTTTTGTTTATGGACGTCGAAAGCGAGTCGCAGAATTAATTAACGCTAATGCCTGTGCGTGTGTGTTGTTGTTGTTTTTTTTTTTTTTTCTTCTTTCCCTTTCTTTCTCCTTTCTGAACCAGAAAATGACAGATGGAGAGATCTCAGCAGGAAATGTCCACTCCAGCTCGAGCAGCCGGGCGCCAGCATCTGGGACTGCCTGTCGGACAAGGGCGAGGAGGGCTCACGGTGGCCCAGGGACGCGGCTGGCACCTGCTCCGTCACCAACCTGATCAAGGACCTGAGCCTCAGTGACCCCCACGGCCACCCCTCTGCCCCTCCCAGCAAGCGCCAGTGCCGCTCTCTGTCCTTCTCAGATGAGATGTCAGGCTGTGGGACATCCTGGAGACCGCTGGGCTCGAAGGTGTGGACGCCGGTGGAGAAGAGGCGCTGCTACAGCGGCGGCAGCGTCCAGCGCTACTCCAACGGCGTGGCCACCATGCAGAGGAGCTCCAGCTTCAGCCTGCCCGCCCGCTCCAACCCGCTGTGTGCTGGGCAGCCCAGGAAATCAGCTTCTGGAGGGCAGGGCGGGGACAGGGTGGACATCCAGAGGTCCCTGTCCTGCTCGCATGACCGCTTCTCGTGCTCCGAGTACGGCGCAGCCTCCGCGCCCGAGCTGGGGCTGTCCCGCAGCCGCTCCCAGCCCTGCGTCCTCAACGACAAAAAGGTTGGCATCAAGAGGAGGAGGCCGGAGGAGGTCCAGGAGCAGCGGCCCTCGCTGGACCTCGCCAAGATGACCCAGGTAAGAGGTGGTGGGGCCGTCTCACCAAAGGGCTCAGGTGTTCTGTGCTTTGCTCAAGAGCCTTCAGCACCCCCCAGGGTGGGTCTGAAGAGTAATGTGGGTGTTGTGGGGAAACACGTCCTTCTGGATGTGTTCCATCCAGGCAGAATGACCCCTTCCCTTCTGAATTGATTTCTTTGGCAAATTAATGTGTTTCTCTTCCACACTGGTTTTTGCACGCCTAGTCCACCATGTTGTCATTTCCTTCTGGCATGGGTTTTGAGCAGGAATTGTTAAACCCCACATTTTTTGAGTTCAGGGAGAGGAGCCTTGGGCCAGCCATGGTGAGATGAAGGTAGAACCCCTAGGCACCTGGCCCTGGCTCTGTCAGGTGCCGAATTCTTACTGCTACAGGCTTTACTTGCTCTTAGGCTCTGTAATTTTCCACTCTGGAGATGTTATCACGTTTCATTTTCAGTTGCAAACACAGAGCACAGCCTCCCTCTTCAATCTGCTGCACAGAGCCAGAGAACAGATCTGAAGCATGATCTGTTGGGAGGATTTTGCTCCTTGGTCCTCTCCCTGCTGGCCCAACTGACTGGACATTAGCAAGAGACAGAGCAAGAGGCTGCACTGAAAAACAACATTGCCCTTCCACACTCATAAGATTTCCTTCAGTTTTATGATTTGACATTTCCCACATCAATAATTTACAGTCACAAAGTCAATGACACCATCAGCTCAGTGTGGAATGGAGATAATGGGGGGTGTGAAGGCCCCAGGTCTCTCACTGTGGGAGCAGGGGCACCCTGGCCACCTCCCAGGATGGGCTGTCACCTTCTGCTGGCCTTAAAATTTCCCCCATGGCTTCAGTTCCATGTGGTCACCTGCTGTGCTTCATCCCAGAGTCACCTGTGTTGGGAGTGTTTGCCCTAAAGATTTTTTGTGGTGATGGGGCCAGTAAAGCCTGCCTGGTGCAAGGCATCCCCTTGTTGTCTGCTGGGAATCTGCTGGGAGAAGTTCAGTATATGGGTGGATCCAACACTGTGTGTGCATTTTTGCCTTACAAGAACATGATATTTTATGGTGCTCTGTGCTTGGCAGTGCAGAGGGTGTTTGAAGGAGTGCAGTGGAATTGGAGGAAGAGATCATCTTTTCCTCTTCCAGAGGAGCTTAGAGAATAAAAAGGGTGAAGGAGTCACATATTTGGGTGAGATCAGGCAAAAAACATTAGGATTGCTCTTGTCTTTTCATAAATCACAGCAACAATGTTTATTATGCCAAGCTTATTTTATTAGATAGTAAGCTGGATGGACAGTAAAAACCACGTACATGAGCTGTTATATTTTACTAGTCACAGGGCAGAATAGCACAACTGCCCCCTGATTTTCTCTGTACAAGCAGACAAGCATCATTTCACTTCCCTGGAGATGTTCAAGTCCTGGTTGGATGGAGTGTTGGAAAATCCAGTCCAGTAGAATGTGTTCCTGCCCATAGCAAGGGGTGGAATGAGATGGGCTTTAGGGATCCTTTCAGTCCAGACCATTCTGTGGTTCTCTGGTATGATGGACAGGGAAGGAGACTCTCCAGGTTCTGGATGCACAGACCTTTGCTGTGAGGATGTTCTGAGACAGCTTCTCCATCGCATCAGTCCAAGGGGGAAAGTTTGTTGGCTGGTTTGAAAAAAAAGGCTTGGCCAAGGAGATCCTGAGGGTCAGCAGGAACTTCCCTTTCCCTCCAGGGGAGGCTGAGCCCAGGCATATGTTTATAATTTGGATGGCCATGGTTTGGACATTGGTGGGTGATCCAAAGATGACAAAAAATCTAATCACTTGGATGTCCAAAAGCAGCTGAGTCCATGTTCCTGGAAAACCCTCAGCTTGAGGAATAGTTGTGTTTTCTCTGGCTGCTGTCCTCCACATCAAAACACCTTCCAAAGTGAGAAAGCAATGCCTGAACTCTCAGCATTGCTCAGCGTTGGGGTGGCTCCTCCTCTGGGAGCAGTGATATCACAAGGAAAGGGTTGGAATCCCCACACTGTGTAGCACAAGCCCTGTAGGAATGGGGAAGGGGTTGCCTGGTGCAGCATCTCTCCTAATGTCAGTAGGCACCCCCTCTGCCAGCCCCTCCTGTCCCTCTGCTCCAGGCTGGGTGGCCGGAGCTGCTGCTGAACACCCGGCGGTTGCTACAACCAACAACCAACAGCAGCATCACTAAGGAGCTCCCCATGGGATCCAGCCCAAGCAAGTCCCATGGATATTTTCAGTTTCCAGGCAGCAAACCCAGCAGGGCTCATGCCCAGGGCAGCTGGTGAATCCCCAAGGCAGGGATGTTCTGCTGGGTGTGGGGAGGCAGGGCTGGAGCAGAGTGGGAAGAAAGCAAAGCCGTGCAAGGGCCAGGGTTTCAGAGCTCAGGGTTATGGAGCGCAGTGCTGGCAGGTGGCTCTCGGCGTGGGAAGATGGCACAGAGGGAGGAGCAGGATGAGGCAAGTCATGGGGAGCATTCTTGCCTTTGGTGGAGCACTGTCAGAGCCCTCCCTGGGACAGGAATGCCAGGAAAACCAACTAATTCCTCGTGGGGAGTAAATGTGCTCGGGAAAACCCTGCATTTTTGGGTATCCCCCAGCTGCTTTTGATGCTTCCAGCCCAGGAGACTGCAAAGTTGGGTGATTTTGGAGGAAGAGCTGAAATAACAGCAAGTGTCTGTGTGGCTGCACTCTGTGTGCTCAAGTCTGGGTTCGTACAGAGTAGAAACACCTCGTGTGCAGTGGACAAAGCAAAGGACAGCCAAAGTGTCCAGAGTGGACTTTCCAGTTATCCACAAAGGATTCACTTTTCAGATGGAGAAACTGAGACGTGGGGCTTTCCCTGAGTCCCTGGGTGCTAATGTCAAGGTGGGAACTGAGCTTTGAGGTGCGGGGTACTGGATCAGTGTCTGGCTCTGGCAGCAGGTTGGTTAATTTTTCACTTGTGCTGGTAACCACATGTGTTTGTAGGCCTGAAAGCTGGCACCATAATCAAAATAAAAATAATTTGACCTGAAAGAAATGTTTTCTTCATACCAGGAAGGATATTTAGGCCAGGCAGGAGGGGAGGGAGCTGCTCCTGGAAGCAATTACATAGCTACATAACTGGGCTAATTAAGAGAGAAATCTAAATGTTGAAGTTAAGATGGGAGGGAAAATACTTAGAAAAATATTGCCTTTCATTCCTCAAAATCCTGGTTGTGTGTCTTCTGTCTGCAACTGCCATAGCCCAGTGAGGGAAGGCAAGCCTTTATCCCTCCCTTTATTATTTGCTCATATGGCACCAAACCAGACAGGCTTCAACTTCAGGCAGAAACCAAACCGTGCACATGGTTGTCATTGAAATAACATCAAATTTTAAAAGCCACAGGCAATCCTTCTGCTCCTTTTAGATGCACACGAACTCTTTGCCTTGTGCCTCTTTGCCTTCAAACTGGGAGTGATCCAGGGAGGTCTCAGTCAGGTGAGTGAGTGACCACAAGGTGTCATTTAATTATCCTGAGCCTGGAGGCAAGTGAGGTGGGAAGAAGCTGGTTTCTATTCTTCACCTCAATCAAGAAGAGTTTGGGTACCTGGCCTGGCATCTCCAACCTCCTTAACATGAGGACATGAACCATCCTCTCATTTCAGTGTAGGGTTTGGACTTGCTTTCCAGCCTCAGCTTTTATTCCTTCTTTCCATGTGAAGCACAAGCCCAAGGAGGACACATCCCACCTCCCTGATCCCAGCAGTTCTGACAGAGTGTTAATGAATCTGCTTCCCAGGCACAGTACTCTTGGCCTCACAGCCCCAGGGACTGTGTCTCTACTGGCAGGACATGATCAGAAATGGTTGGGATCAGATTTTTCCATTATTTGGGAGCTGTTTTTTTTTTCTTTTTCTGATGTGGGTGCATCTAAAATAAATGGGAGATGAGAAGTGTTGCAAAGGTGACAGGAGGTGGCTTAGACCCCAGGAGTCCTCCCAGCTGGTCTGATTTTGGCAGGAATGAGTGGTTTTACTCTTTGCAAGTCACTCAGAGAAACATCTGGGCGAATTAGATGAAAAGATGGATTTTCTAAAATAAAATCACACTCTGCTAGGGATGCTGTGTGGTGGAAAGACACCCGCAGGGTTTTCCTCCCCCATGGTGTGGTGGATTCTTCTCCAGAGGAACTTGACATGTCCCACCTCCACATCTGCTGCTTTCTGACATCCTGGTGTGACCATTTCCTGGGATCTCGGGTGTTGTGTGCCAGAATGTCTCGTGGCAGCACAAACATTGGGTTTGGTGGCTTGGCTGAGTCACTGACGGGAAGCCAAGCCATGGGCCAGCCCTGCTGTTGTTGTGTGCAGCTTGCCTTCCTTCACACAGGCTCTGGGCAGCTGCAGGGGACACATGACACTTCCCTCACACCAGTGACTGCCACCCTCAGTGGGAATTTGCAGTAATCCCCAGCTGTGGCCACACAAGCCCTCACTATCTCTTCCCCATTCTGCTTCCTGCCGTCTAAAATTTTGATGTGGTGGTCACTGAGAGATTTCAATTTGTGTTAGGATGGTTCCAAACACAGCTGTCCTTTATGCAGATGTGTTTTTTAAAGGGATAATTTATATATATAAGAATATATGTAAATGTTTAAGGCCAAGTTAGATACAGCTTGGAGCAGCCTGGTCTAGTGGAAAGTGTCCTTGTCCAAGTCAGAGGTTGGAACGTGATGGACTTGGAAGTTCCTTCCAATTCAAACCATTCTATTTTTCTGATTTTTAACGTATATATGTATTTGTTCAACCCAGCCGTGTTCCCAGCAGCACAAACCCCAAACAGGAGTAGCCCTGGCTGGAAATGGAGGGTGGTGCTGTAAAGTCTGAAAATACAACTTTCCATGAAAAGAAAGGCACAAATATCTCAGTGGCATGTAAGGCGTTGCACTGCTGACAGGAATTGTCAGATGTGAGGAGGTACTGGTTCCTCCCAGTTGCAGGATCTCTGTATTGGTAGCAAATCAAGGCTTGGAGGTGGCTCTTGCACCCCATTTCTGATGGCTCCTCAAGGTTTTAGTCCTTCTGTGAGCCTTCAGAGAAGTTGCAGTTTGAAGAGTTACATCTCTCCTAACAAGTACTGCACTCCTGGTCTTTTCCTCCTGAGTTTTCTCTAATATCCATTTAATGTTCTACAAAGGTTGTAACCATGGACACTGAGGATTCCCAGGTAGCTGTCAAAGTATTTCTCTTCTGTGAAGCTCTGTATTTATCATGTAATGTCTTGCAGTATATGAGACAGAGAGTAACTATTCTAGAATAAACAAAGCAATTAAAATACAATATTCCCCTCCATCTCCATGGCTTATAGAGAGCATCCCACAGTTAGGAGTTTATAAACAGCTTCTTCCCTGTGAGGGATGAGAGGGTGCTGGCAGCAGTGGGCACCAGCTGAGGAGGTGGTGAGGGTGAAGGCCTGGGTGTGCCTGGTGAGGGTGAGTTATAGAGAGGACTTTGTGCCTGTTGTGGGGAGGGTCTGGGCACAAGGGGACCATTGACGTTGTTCCCTGGCTGCCTGGACAGACAGAGCCTTTCACAGGGTGACTTCACTGCCCTACAGGGAGCACGTGCCTTCAGAGGATGGAGTCATCTGCACCAGGAATCACAGGAGCATCCCCCTGAAATGAGCATCTGTGGTTCTTGAGCTTTTCAGGGTTAAAATCAGCTCCAGCCTGGGCTGGAGATCCAGAGGGTCTCCAGACAATGATGGTTGGGAGCATGGCTGGCCCCTCTGCCTTGTTTTCCCTTCCAAATTCCCTTAGGAATACTGGGAGTTTCCATGAGGATCCATGCACAAAGGAGTTTGTACACTCCCAGAGCTGAAGTAAGCAGTGCACCACTTTGAAATGTTTCAGGCTGGTCTTGGCACTGAGTGGGGAGAAGTTTCAAACTGCAGGGTGGGAGAAGGGACCTCTCCTCTCTGAGCACTCAAGTCTTTCCTTGAGGTTAATTTTCACCTCAGAAGATTTTCTGTTTAAATTTTGGCACCTTTCAGGCTTGCTGGAGAGGGCAGGAGAGGTGGCAGTGATCTTGGTTGGCGTCAGCACCCACTCGAGCTGGGGACAAATATTTCCAAGTGTAGCGATAGGCAAAAAACTGGAGGTTTTAAATTCCATATGTATCCCAGGAAATAGTTTGCTATTGATGTAACTCCTGAGAGAGACTCCAGCTTCCAAGCCCCAGTGTTTTTTAAATAAACAGGAATGAGAGTCTGCAAAGGTCAGGTTGTGGCTTGGTGGGAAAAAGCCTTTGGTTGAGAATCAAAAGAAACTGGCTGGTTTGAAGGTGGGAGGGACACCTTCCACTGTCCCAGGTTGCTCCAAGCCCCATCCAACCTGGCCTTGGACACTCACAGGGGCAGCCACAGCTTCTCTGGGCACCCTGTGCCAGGGCCTCCCTACCCTCCCAGGGAACAATTTCTTCCCCAAATCCCATCTAACTGCCCTATGGGAGTATGAAGGCATTCCCTATTATCCTGTCACTCCCTTGTCTAAATTCCCTTTCCAGCTCTGGTGCAGCACCTTCAGGCACAGGAAAGGGCTTTAAGGTCTTTCCCAGTTCCATCCCATTCCATCCCCTGCTCCTGGCCCTGTCTCCTGCTCTTGCCTCCATCCTCCATCCCCTGCTCCCAGCTCCATCCCACCACCAGGCCCAGGGATGCAGGGTTGAGTTGTTCACACTCACATGGGAGGACAGGGCTGGGAACACAAACAAAGCTTGGCAGTGTCTGTCCCAAACATGGACAAAATCTAATTGTATCCCGAGGATGCACATCTGATTCACCACGTGCTGATTAACCCTCCCATCCCCAGGCTTGTATGCTGTGTGACTCCAAAAAACAGCTTTGACAAAGCACAGGGATTCACCCTGGAAGGAATCAGCATGCTCAGAAGTGGCATTTTGGCTCAAAAATGCCAAAAGGGATTTTTCATGATGGTTTACAAAAAACCCCAGCACTCTAGGAGCTACTGGGTTAGACAGGAACTACTGGGGGTTACCACTTGCTTTGCAAAAATCTCCCAAAGATTTCAGGAAGGCAAAGCATTTCAGGAAATGGTGCTAAATAACAAACAAACAAACAAATAAATCAATAAGGGCCCTTCATTTTTCCTTTCCAGAGAAAAATGCTCAGGGTTAGCCTGAGGTCAAGGCTGTGACAGAAAAGTGAGGTGTATTTCAAGTCTGCATTGGATTTACAGGAGGTCTTAGTGGGTGAAGGTGCCACACACTGTGGATTTTTGGTCATCCACAATGAGATTTTATCCCTTTACTTGCTGGTATTCTCTTTTCAGGGCTGCTGAAGCAGTGACATGAAGTTTGGTTTTAATTTTTATAAGGTCCTGTCTTATCATTTAGGCCTTGAAGTGAGAACCACAGTGGCATAACAGAAATGTTACTTCTATGCTGGAAATTATGGAGTATGAAATGGAATAGGGCTGAGAAAGAGAAATAATTCCATAATAGTGATGTTTCATTCTAACTTGGGACAAGTCAAATCGTTGAATTTCCCCAAAGATGGGCCACTCCAAGTCCTGGAGTTTTGGCAGCTCTGGGGACGAGTCAGGTTCAGGTTAACCTTTTTCCACTGAAATCCATGGCATTGCAAAACCATCACAGGGAGAGCAGCCCTGCCACTGTCCCCACTGAGCTCCTGGCAGTGCTGAGTGTTGGCATGAGGGACTGCAGAGCTCCAGGGATCTGCTTCCCAAGAGAATGCACAGGAGAAGGCAGAGGTGAAAGGCTGGGAAGGGAAACCAGTAAATAAATAAATACACAGTGATCACTAATGACCTGTCTGAGCAAATGGATTTTTCCAGCTCATAGCAAAGGCTTCGGGGTCTGTTAGGGAAAATATTTGTTCTTGGCAGGAAATGAGGGTTTCCTCCAATTATTATTATGAATAGGAATGGGTTTGGAGGGTGTGCTGGGATTGAGTCCCCACGTGTGGGATGCTGTGCTTGGATGGGACAGTGGAGCCCCAGATGTTGTTCTTTGCTCTCTGATCCCCTGCACTGCTGTGCCGGCTGTATTTCTCCATGATTTCTGGGGTTCATCTCTCCAGTATCTCCCTGGGGCTCTGTAGCATCAGAGGGGTTCCCACTGATGGGTCATGCAACAGCTTTTTCTTTTGCACTTAAGGAATCTCCCTGCACATCCTCACTGGCACTGAGGCAGCTACATACTCCAAGGGCAAGAGCAGAACTGTGGGTAAACCCAAACTGTCTCCACAGGCTCCAGAGGCAGCATCAGCACTAATGACTTAGAGCCTCCTTCTTGCTTTTTTTGGTTTTGTTTGTTTAATACTGTGGTGTGAAGTGACTTGGGAGGATAATAGATATTTCTGAGCCTGCTTGTGAAAGCTGGTTTTCACATCAAACAGAATAAAAGCAAAATTATCTGCTAAAGCCTTGAATGCACCAAATAAGCACTGGTGCCTGTTGCAAAATGAGGATTGGGGCTGAGTAGAGGTTGTTCTTTAGTGAGTGAAAAGGGAAAAGGTGGGAAGGCAGACCCTGAAAACCAGAGCAGGAATGTGGTACCCACCAGGAGCAGGGCAGGGAGCCATCCCCTGTTCTGGGATTCTGCTGCAGGCACGTTCTGTAGCACCTTGGCCTGGTGGAGCCTGTGGGGCTGCCTGTGAGCTACTCAATGGCTCCATAGATAAAATTTTTGAAGAAAATAGAGTAGCAGATGAGTTTGAGCTCCCTGACACGGCAACACTGCATCTAACCCAGCTCTCCTGTGCACCAGGCACATGGGCTCCTTTTGCTTTTCACACCCTCCATCACTGCCTCCTGTGTTTTCCTTCCTCAGGTATTCCAGCATTTCTTTCCCAACACTTCATCACTCAGAGGCTCCTTCTGTGAGAGGGCAGGGTCGGTGCAAGCCCCCTGACCTTCCCCCAGAGGCAATGTTGATATTGGAAGCCATGTGGGGCAGTGGTCACCAGTGCTCCTTGGGGCAAGGTGGCTGTGTCTCCCTCTTTTTGGGGAGGTCAAACTGCAGCAAGGGAGGTGCTGGTGGGACTGGGGCATCACTGAACCTGGCATGTGTTTGTGCCAGTGCTGCAGCCTGCACCTGCTGGCAAAGCTGCTGAGATGCTCCTTTGTTACAAAGAGGAGAATTGGTTCTTGGAGCCTCAGGATTAAGCCAGGCTTGTTGCAGCTCCCTCCCCATGTCCCTTCCATTTCCACTCACCAGGACACCAGCCTGGGATGGAGCTGGAGAGATGGTGGATGCCTTAAAGGCAGTGCAGAGCTTTGAACCCGAGTGATGTGTGTGTGTGTGTGTGTGTGTGTGTGTGCACGGTCCAAATCACAACAACTGCCATAATGAAGTTCTGCTGAGCTTAAAAACCAAATCAAACCCATTTTCCAGTCTCAAGCACCTCTCCCTCCTCCTCAGCAGCACGGATGAGCTCTTTCCCTGGCACAAATGCCAGGCAGGATTTACCACGATGCAAACAACCGAAGCATTTATATATAACGATATAAAGATAACAACTCAGCTGAAGGTGTTTTACAGGAGATGTTTGCCTCGGAGAGTGATTTAAACCTGAGCCAGGAGGAGAATCCCCCAGTGGAGGTGACTTTGCTGGCTCAGGAGGGCTGGCAGAGGCTCATCATTCCTGCATGGAGCTCGCTGCCCGCTTCCCCCTTCCCTTCTGGCACCGGGTTATTTTCATCTTTCTGAAGCAACTGTAGCCCAGTGTGCTAACAGGAGGTGATGACAGCTTGGGAGGTAGGGCCTGTGCTGCTGACAGCTTGTAGCGTTACACCTTTCCCGGGAAAATTGCGGCAATCACCTGGCACGGTGGATTAAAAAAAAATGTGTTTGAGCAAAAGCCGTGATCACTGCAGGGATCACAGCCCTGCTAATATTTGTTCTGGTAGAACCTCTGTGTTTGCAGGGACGTGTTTTGGGGAAAGGCTCACAGCTGGGTGTTCTACATGAGAAGAGTCAGATGGAGGAATGCTGCTGAGGGATTTCTCCAGCTTGCTGTCGGGGCCCTGCAGCCTCTGATGGGGACACGTGCCTAAGGGGAGGGAAACCTGAGGAAAAGGATGGATGTGAGGGGTCAGATGGTTCCTGCAGCCTTCTCTGATTGCAGCCTTGCTCCTTACACAGCGTGGAGCATCATGAAACCCTGTGGGAAAGAGATCTTGGTCACCAGCATGCAAGAAGGACTTTGTTCTGGAGCAACCCTGCAGCTTATTCCAAGTGACAGAGAATTTCTTATTTACGTATTTTTAGATGATTTTTCAAGTACTTCCATTATCAACGCTTCATTTTCTGTCAGAGGGCTTGCCCAGTGTGCTGGATTAAGGCAGCTTTGGGAAGACTGGGAGGAAGAAAAACCAGCAGCTCAAATGGCCAAAAATGGGTCAGTAGGGGTGGTTTGGGTGTAAGGTGTATTACAGGTGCTCACTGGGTGAAGTCAGGATGGCCAGAAACATCTCCCAAAAGCCATCTGTGTTGGATTCCCACAGTTTCCCTGAGACCAACAGGGTCTGAGGTGCCTGGTACCCCTTTTTGTCTGGCACTGGAGGCCGAGGTTGTGGAGAGGCTCCGAGTGGCCCAGGGCTGCCTGGCTGTGGGGAATAAATGCTCCATTGTGCCACCAAACCTGCTCTTTTCTGACATCTATAGAGGACCTGACTGCCTGGTTTCGCCAGCTCAGCACCTCGGCACGTGCTAAATTCACCCAGTAAATAAAAAATGAGCAAAGAGCTCTGGAAGGGTTGCAGACAAACACTGCATTGATGGTGGTGGCTGATCCACTGCTGCTCCACAGCCCATGGAATGCTGGCTTGGTGATCCCTGGGGGGACCCTCCTGACCCCTGCTGCTGACAAGGTGAGCTGTGGGATTTTGTGGCAGCCAGTGCCTATGAAAACTGGCTTTCTGAGCTATCAAACCTGCCTCAGAGGGAGCATCCCTGCCCAGCATGCTCTGCACGTGGCCTTCCTCCACCAGCAGCTGCCACAGCACTGGCAGCACTGGGACCATCAGGAGGGGTTTTCCATCCTCTTGCATTCCCTGAAATGGCTCAAGAGTTGCAGCTTGTGTAGATTTGAGTAGGGAAAGTGAACCCATTGGCTTGGTTATCTTGCCAAAGTCCCATAAAATGCAGAATTTCCCTGAAGGTCAAGTAACTTCATGGCTGTTCCCCGAGACATGTCTAAACTTGGAAATGTTTTTCTTTTGGATGGGAAGAATGTGCTGTGGACCTGTTGAGTTACTCTCCAGCCTGCATCCTCCTTCATTCACCACCACAGGAATCACTCATCTCCTCTGAAGCACTGGAGAGCACCTCCCATCCTCTCAGGATGCTCTGTCCCACCTGCAGCAGCCCAGCATGTCCACACCTGGGTACCAAACCCTGGGAAATGCCAGATCCAGGAGATGAGCTCAATTAAGAAGGAGGAAAGTTAACATTCCCCAAAGTGCCAGAGTTTTGTTTGTAGAAGGGATTTGCACTTCTGAGAGGGCTGTTGACTTTCAGGAGACCTAGGCTTTTCAAGTCCCTAAATCACTGTTGGAAATATGCTTACAGATTTTGTGAAGTGCTTAGAAAATAATTCTACTATGTCCTGGGGCCTTCTCCAGTGGTAATTATGAGTTGTCCATTAACCACAATGTGCAGCTCTCTGCCTGAAGCTGTTGCATGCTCAGCACCCAGAAGACAGAGGCATGGCTAGGATTAAAAAAAAATGACCAGAATGACGTGAGGACTGGGTGCAGTTGCATAATTAGAGAACAAATGCCCTTTTTTTCACACCATCTTGGGGCTTGTGGGTTTTTGAAGGTTTCAGAAACTGAAGGCTGTGTGAAATGTAGCTTCCCTCAGCTTGGGCTGTGGCCAGCTCCTCCTGGGGCAGCAGGAACTTCTCTGTTTAGATAGAACAGCCTCTGCAATGACATTTTTTATTGTGTGCATGGGGTAATGCAGCACCCAAAGCCTCTGAGCAATGGTCCACGGGTTCAACTCAGCACAAGGCCCTTTGATTTATTAAGAACTGCTTGTGGTGTGATGCAGAGCCCCTGAATCTGCCTTAGGGGCTGTGTAAATGGGTGATCTTCCTTCATTTACAGCCTGGGGTAAGTTATTTGGGTGAAATTGCTCCCAGCTTACTCAGATTTGAATGAAAAAATCCTAAAGTAAACATGCCTAATTCCCTGGGAATGCCAGTGGGGATGTTTTGGAACAAGGTTGTGTCTCAGACTGTGTGTTTGGTCCTGAATTGGGCCAGCCAGAGCAGATACGGCAGCAGCCCTGTCACCCTGTGTCACCAATGCTCTTTTGGGTACTGAAGTTCTCCTGGCTCCCTCAGCTGCTCCTCGTGCTCCAGACCCTTCCCTGGCTCCGTTCCTTTCCCTGGACACTCTCCAGCCCCTCTTTCTTGTCATGAGGAACCCAAAACTGACCAGTAACAGGTGAACATCTCCAGCTAGAGAGGGGCTGCCTTCCTCTCAGATATTTATTGCATTCCCATTCAGGCCTATCCCACGGGATGTGTCCAGGCCAAATGTCTGAGAAGTGAACACATCATCACACTCTGGCTTGATCAGAGGCTCCACAAGCTGCTGAGATCCTCCTCAGTCTCTTCCTACTCAGAGCACACACTCTGCCACTGGGATGGCCTCGTTATTTCCATTGGCACTCAGTAATCAGGGTTTAGTGTGCTCTTTTAAAAACCAACCTGGGCTAAAGGCATTCCCTGGCAGGTGAGCACACTCATGACCAGACTGCATCCCTGGGAGGTTCTGCCTGCTCTGCTCCAGAGGGTTTGGAATGCCTGCATGCTCCTTGTCATTCTCAGAGTTTGAAGCTGTTTAGAAGACGTGACAGTACATAAACTAAACCAAGTTTCTGGCCAAGGTGACCAGGCGTGGAGACTCGAGGAACAGACAACTGTGCTCGTCTGGTCTTTAGTGAGGGCAGCAGCCATGAGCCATCACAGAGGAGGGTTTAGCAGGACACAAGCTCCAGCTACTTAAAGAAAGGGCTGAAGTTCCTCTTGGCTGATAAAGGGAGTTGTTGGAAATGTTCATTCATTTCTAGTGAGCTCCGTTCTGCCTTACATGTGGAACAGGGTGATGCTTGGGGTGGAGATGGTGATGGGACAGATCCAGAGCAGGCCGGGAGTGGCTTTGATGCCATTGCCTTTTGCAGGGGCAGAGTGATGCCTTAAGTTTTAAGTTTTTCTGTTCTGGTTGGGTGTGCTTTTCTGTTCTGCTTGGGTGGTGAAGACAAAACAGTTCCTATTCCAGCTGGGGACTCAAGGACAATCTCTTCAAACTTCAGGCCCTAAGCATAAACAACGTGAAAAGAGGAGGGGGGGCAAGCAGGCAAGCAAGGAGGATGAAACTTCATGATTTGAGGCTATTAATTGCACAGCTGACTCCTGCATCCAAATGGATTAAAACCTATAAAGATGTGAGATCTCGTGACCAAGATCTCTTTTGCTTCCATCTTGGAGCCACCTGGGCAGGGCCATGACTGTGGCACTGGCACTGCCAGGGTGTGGCCTTTGAAGGCCTCTCCATAAATATCCATTTTATTGCCCTTAACTCTGTGTAGCCTCTCTTCCAGCTCCTCTAGGCATCAGGGGGGCCATGGATAGGGCGGTGGGGGGTTGCAGCATCTCTCCATCTCCTGGGATCCAGCTGAGCGTTCCTGTCAGGCTGAGGGAGCTCAGCTTTGGGGTCGGGAAGACTCCTAGCTGACCTGGCGTCACTTCCATCCCATCTTCAGGATTCCCCCCAGCCTCTACCTCAGCTGCCTCTCTCCCCTTGTCCCTGCAGAACCGCCAGACTTTCAACAGCCTCAGCTGCCTTAGCACCACGGCCGAGGACGGCTCGCAGCGGCTGGCGGGCCCCCAGCCATGGGCCGCGGCCCCGGAGGTGATGCCGGGCAGGACCCCCGCCTGCACCCCGGTCCCAGAGCCACCACGGGCCAGGCCTGGCAGCCACCGGGCCAGCAGGGACGACCTGTCCTGCGAGGAGGAGGAGGAGAGCACCGTGAAGGAGGAGGACAGGGCGGCCTGGAGGAGCGGGGGGACGGGCAGCGAGAGCCTCTTCCAGCTGGATGGCGAGATAGACATCGAGCAGATCGAAAACAACTGAGGAGGGAGCGGCTCTTCTCGCCCTGGGGTCTGCGGGCTGCCAGCAGAGCCATGGAGGGCTCCTCGTTGCCAGCGAGTTTGTGGGGTCCTGTCACTGCTCCCCTCCTGCCTGCTGGAGGGGACCAAGCAGCTTTGCCAAAATTTCATCAGGTATTTAGAGGAATTTGTGTGCATGCGTGTGTAAATCTTGAAATTCTTTGTAACTACTGTAGCCAGAGATCAGCCAGTGGGAGGAAAGTGCCTGTCCCACAGGGAAACCGGGCATGGGGATCGCCAAAAACTCAGTCCACGAGTGAATGGCTTTTCCAGGATAAAATGATGGAGCTGGCCATGTTCCCACAGGTCCCACCTGTGCTAGTTCAGAAAGGGGTGCACAAGGAGAAACCACCACCCCTTGGACTGGAGAAAGGGAATAAAAAGCAGGATATTGAGATTTGCAAACCGAGCACTGGCTGGTGGCTGCTGGGGTGGCCGCGGTTCCTTTTCACCCAGCACTCCCCTCGCTCCCTGGCAGTGCCATGAGAAGGAAATCACAAGTGAAGTGTTTTGCTTCAATTTAATAATGGCAAGAGCTGGATTTTTACTCCTTTATTTTTGGTTTTCCTTTTCCTGATGAGGAATTAAACAGATCCCTGGCCCATGTGGGGCAGCATCCACAGCAGTGCTTGCTGGGCGCTGGACAGGGATGCTCAAATGCCTTCCTTCCCTATTTTTTTTCTTCCCAGCCCCCTCTCTCAACTCTTTTGGGGAAAAAACCCTACTCAGGCTCTGTGCCACCCTCATTTGGGTTCCCAACACCCTGTTTTGAGCAGGGCTGGGCTGTTTACCCATTTACCAGCAGCTGTGCCCACTTTGCTACCCGGGGCACGGCTGCCACCCTCTTTTTTTTGGCTTTACTGTGAAGGGCTGCCTGCCCAAGGCACGTTGTGGAGGGGTTACTTGACAAAGTCAGCTGGCAAGAGGCTGAAAATCCAGGTAGCAGCACTGAAAGCTTTTCCTCTTCCTGTGCCTTTTTTAAGCACAGATAAAGTGGTGACCATTATGTTTGTATGATATGAATTCTCTTTGCTAAAAATAAGCTGTCCGCTTGCTAACAGGTTTAGAAGGACACCATGTTTTTTTTCTCCCTGGTTTTTTTTTGGGGTTTTTTTTTTATTATTTGTTTGTTTGTTTAAAGCTCTAGGAAAGCTGTACAAATGGCTTCCAGCATCTTCTGGATTCCTTCTGTTCGTTCCTTCAAGCTCAGGGGTCACTTCCTGAGTTTTGCAAACACGAGAAAGGAAAAAAACCTTTGATACCAAGAGCAGCTGAAGACAGGACAATTTTAATGGGATTCAGCACCCTTGCTGGCAATGCCTTGAGGGTCCACAACTCAGACAGGCTGAGAGCTGCTGGTACAGGTTTCATTCATCATTTCTGGTTATGTTAGTGCACTTTTTTCCACAGTGGTTTGGGATGCGTGTGGCATCTCCCACCACAGTGGAACCCATTGTTTGTTACCACTGTCCTGGCTCTGCAGAGGTTTTGCTGGTGGCTGTGGCCATGCCACTCCCTCCAGGCAAGCAGGACGAGCCCCAGGTATTTGGGGAGGGGATGACAGGGATGCCTTTTAATTTTGGGGAACCCTCCAGCTCTTTTAAAGTGTCGCTTGTTGCATCACTTAGAAGAAAATATATCCTGGGTTAATTTTTTATCCCTCCTGTTGTGGAGGGTCCAGCCATGCCAGTGTTTTCCCAGGCTGCTGCCCCTCTGTCCGTGCCCCTGCAGTGGCACCCTCACAGCACAGTTCTTGGCTTTCAGTCTTCCTGATGCTCCATCCATCCCTCCCCACCTCTGACACATCCTGATCTTGGGGTGCACAGCTCCTGCTGGCCACAGGCACCTCCTCAGCTGAGCAAAAAAGGGCAAATGCACCCAAATCCATGTCTGGTGCCACCACAGAGCTCCGGGTGGGCTCTGGCGTGGGCATCCCCAGGACTGGAATTCCTAAGGGCTTCTGTTTTCTTTCCAAGGGCTGCTCCTGGTGCCATGCTAACCCCCCAGAGTGGGAAGGTGGCCAATGGGCCACGGCCCAGCTGTCCTGGACCTGGTGGCCATTGGGCCATGGCCCAGCTGTCCTGGACGTAGCCGTAGCATTCAGTTTACATTCAGCACAACCCGTTTGCCTTACTAAAAATGCTTCTCCAATGAGTCATGGCCTTATACTGGGCACGTTGGCGTAGGCACAGACTACAGTTAGCGACAGTTTTGAGGCCACAGTGGTGTTCTGTTGGGTATTTCTTGTTGGGTTTGTATGATTTCATGTACTTATTCTCAGTTTAAGAAAGCCTTACTTTTAAATTTTTTTTTCTCTCTCTCTCTGTAGAGGTAAAACATTTGTGGATTTATATATATATAAATATATATATAAATAAAGTAATTAAAAATATTAAATATAGGATAGTATGTGCCGCAGATTCAGGGGACATCCTGTTGATTGTAAAGTCAGAAGTGGCGGAAGATCTCCCCTGGTGTCAGGAGATCTGTCCCCTACACAGTGGGAGAGCAGGGCATCCCCTGAGGGTCTTGCTCTTGGTTTGTAAAGAACTTCACCTGTTACACAGATGCTTTGGGAGCCCCCCAAACCCCCTGGCAAACCCCTGCCAGCTGCCAGAATGTGATACTAAAGTTATATGCAGACAAGGGATGTTATTCCTTGCTAGGTAGCTAAAATAGGCTCATTATTGTGAAGGGACTCAATGGATTGTCCAAGGTGTGACCAGTCTGGGCAGCAGCTGTTTTGGGATGACACCAAATCTGTGGCAGCAGCAATAAAGGTTCTTCATCCTGAAAAAAATAGGATTTTAACACAGAAAGTCTTAGCAGGCACACAGGAGTTTGCTGTGTGTTTTGCAAATGTAGCTCTTTGAGCCTGTCCTATGAAAGAGTACATAAAAAAAAAGAAACCAAGGAAAAGAAGAGTTTGTAAAATAGATTGTAATTTTTCCACGTGCTAGCATAGCCTGTTTGGCCAATAAAGTTGTGTTTCAAGTGCATTGTTTAAAGCTCCTGGCTGCCCAGGCAAACAGACTGATGTAGGATGTTCTAGGATTGTAGCAGTGCTTTGCAGCGTGTGTGGGTTCAGTGTTCAAGAAAGAAAAAGAAGAGGATGGCCAAATAAACAAAACAAAGCAAATGAATGGGAAGAAGAATAAAAACAAAGCCTTCTGAAGCTATGACCTGTAGTAGCCAAGTCTCGCTGGCAATTGCACAAGCGCCGCGGGCCGTGCGTGTCCCGGGAGGGGCTGCCTGAGGTGTCCCCTCCACATGGGCAAGGAGGCTGCTCCTGCCCCCTCCATGACTTGATTGCACTAGAGCAGCTCAATCTCAGGAAATTGCTTGTTACTTTTACTGTGTAAATAAAGCTTCCTGGTTCAATAAGCCCCGGGCTGTGTCTCGCCTCTCTGTGCTGTCCCCCCGCGTCTCCGGGGTCCAAGGGTTTGGGGACATTGCTGATCCGTGGGGTGGTGGCACTGGTTGGAGTTTGATGGGGTTGGAGTTTGATGGAGCCCCCTCTTCTCCTCTCCTGGTTGCATCTTCTTGACATCTCTATAGGTGCTGGGAAGGGATGTCCCAAAAAATGGGTGGGGGTCAGGAAAGCCCTCAACCAGGACCCTCCCTTGGGTGTCTGTGTAGGAAGGGTGTCCCAGCCATGAGTTGCACAAGAAAATGGACATTTTGTGATATTCACATGCAGACAGACACACTGCACCCTCCCCATGGTGGGGGGACATCTCTCATGCCTCCCCCCCAGCCTGACATTTAGCTGTAACACAGCCAAAGATATAAACAACAAAATGCAAATTGAAGTGCCAAATAGCACCTCCTTCTTTGTGTTTAAGGACAAACATAATTATCTGCCTTTTAAAATAAAATCTAAACTCAAATCTAAACTCAGAGCCCACAGCAGCCCAAGGGCACATGGGGGTGTCAAGTAAGTTCTTGGGGAAACAGGGCACGTCTCCCTGCAGCCTTTGTAACCCAAAAAGGAAAACGGCTGTGCTTCCTCCAGCCAGCAAACAGTGTAAAAAGTTTCATGACAGATGGCAGGATGTTTATCTCCCTAAACTTAATCAGATTGAAGTGATAGGCTTAGTATAATAGAACACAAAAGGAAGAATTAGGGGATAAAAAAGAAATTCTCAGTGATCCATCACAGCCTGAACGTTTGACCAGGGTTTACAGCATCCTTCCATGTGTGTGGACGCTGACAGCACCATACACTTTGGCTGAACCACTACCCAGAGGAGAAAAGATGCAAAAACAGACCAAAAAGAACGGCACGAAGGTCATTTTCCCAGATGTAGCTTATTTTATTAGAACTTAATTCCCAGCCCCCTTTCCCCTGCTGTCCCCAAGGGATGCTATGCAGCTCCAGAGCCAGCTGGTAACTCTAAAAAACAAGTGCTCCAACACTCCAGAAACAGGGAGCATCATTTTGGTGTCTGTCCTTCAGTGAGAGGGGTCATCTTCAGCTGTTGGGACTGCTGGAAACAGAGCTGGAATTATCCTTTACCTCCTGTTGCAGATGCAGAGAGCAGTGGCTGGATGTAGACAGTGGCCAGCACATGCTGCCTGAGAGTATGGATATATATTAAATATATGTAACACAAACTTAATTACATGATTTCCATGGTCCCGTGGAGACCTGAAGCAGGTTAAAGCCCAAATAGTCTTGCCCAAAGCCCAAGAGGGTACAGAGCTGCTGGTATGTTGATTAAAAGAGACTTTTGTCTCTAAAAGGTGACCCTTGCAAACATTACCATGTGTCAGTGAGGGTGGGCAGAGGACTTGATGGAACAACCCCTAATCTTTTAATTTTTTGACCCATTTTGAGCCCCTTCCATGCTCTTGCCAGGTGCAGAGTGGCCAGGTGCTACCACACACACTGCAACAGCTGCACTGCAAAACTGACAGGGAGAGAAACCCAAATCCCAGGGGAAGGGCTGCAATGCCTGGAGGCAGGGAGCAGGTCCTTTTAAAAATCCTTATTCTGATTAGGAAAAAAATGCAAATCTCTGCCTGTCCTGGCCCTGGACGTGCTGAGCACTCCTGGCAGCAGGAGGGGGCTGGGCTGGAGCTGAGCTGGTGCAGAAGATTCTCAGCAGGCCTGTGGGGCAGGATCAGTCCCATGGATGTTCTGTGAGTACAGAATCCTAGAATCCCAGAATGGTTTGGGCTGGAAGGGACCTTAAGGCTCATCTTATTCCATCCCTGCCATGGACAGGGACACCTTCCACTATCCCAGGCTGCTCCCAGCCCCATCCAACCTGGCCTTGGACACTTCCAGGAGTGAAGCAGCCACAGCTTCTCTGGGCAACCTGTGCCAGGGTGGGTATTCCCATCCTCACAGGGAGGAATTTCTTCCCAATATCCAATCTAAACCTACCCTTTTGAAGCTATTCCCCCTTGATCTATCACTACATGTCCTTGTGAAAAGTCCATTTTCAGCTGGAGCTGTGTCTGACTCAGCCCCGACAGCTCCCTGGCACAGGGACTGCACACCCAGGATTTTAATGGGGAGAGGTAGGGAACCCACACCCCCTCCCAGCCCTGCAGAGGGAAGGCAAAGACCATCAGTCCCATGGCATTTTCCAGCTTTTCCAGGTAGGGAAAGGCATTTCAGGTCCTGTAAACATCCCTGCCAATGCTGATCCAACTGAACACAATGACAAACAGCCCAGATCCAAAGGACAGGGTTTATTCCTGACAGGATGGTGCAGTTATTCCCTAAAGTGTTACTGGATTCCTGTGCCCTCACCTGGGGCTGCTCCAGACAGGCTGATCCTGGCAGAACCACAATTCCTGCCTTGCCAAGGCACATGGGGCTGTCCCCCTCCCCAGGGCTTTTGTGCCACCTGAAGCACACACAGGACCCTGGAGCTTGGGGGCTGATCCCCCAGCCCATCTCAGACACCCCAAAAGGCACAGGACTGGGGTTAAACAGGTAAATCCATTCATGAAGAGGTGCCCACGTTCCCTGTTTCCCACTTCCAGGCTGGGTCCCCAGTGTGAGCAAAGATAAAAAGGGGGAGCAGTCCCCCAGCATCACCCAGAGGAGACTGAAGCCCCTCACAGGCACCAAGGGCAGGACACTCAAGACCTGCCTGAGAACAGCAGGTTTGGTGTTCCCTTGGATGAGAGGTCAGGAGATCATTTCAGTACAATGATGTGAAGTATTTTGGAAGGTGGGTGCCCACCACCCTGGGCTGGGTTTGTTAAGGTGAGATGGAGGTGGGAGAGGATGAAATGGTTCCATGGAGGGGCTGCACGTGAGGGTTCACCCCTGCTCCTGCTGGGATTTACAGCTGCTGCTGCTGGAGGATGATGTCCACAGCCTCAGCCAGGTTGTTCACGTAGGCATCAGGCTTCACCAAGGGGTGATTTTCATCAGATGGCCTGCAAGGAGACAGAGGGGCACAGCTGAGCAAGGGCAGCATCCCAAACAGGCCCCGTGTCCCTGATCATCCTGCTGCCCACAGAGCCCAGGCAGTGCCATTGGAGCACCCCTGAGGTTCACATTCCTCCCTCTTGTGTTTATTTTACCCCTTTCCTACACTCAGGTCTTTCCCACATAGGTGGATCCTACGTCCTTTGTGCAAAACTTTACAAAGCCTCAACTGGAAGAGAATTTCCAATCAGTTAATTAACTAATCCAAGTCAATGCACTGCATTTTACATGGCACTTCTTCATCCAGGCAATAGCAGAACCATGCTGTAAGGACACCTCACTACAAGCCTGGGACCCTACAAAATGAGAAATAAATATTCTCCCACAATTCCCTTTCAATCTAGAGACACAGAAAGTCTTCAGAGAAAAGGAAGGTTCTGCCAAGGTTTTATTTTTCAGGACCACCATCTCCTGCAAACCCAGCAGTGGTGGTTTGAAACACCACCAGAAGAAGGTTCAGTCTCACTCTCCACCAGGTCACCACCCTAAAGCAGAGTGACTTGAAGCCATTTTTTGCCAATATTTAATTAGCAGCACTGGCCTAATGAGGCACAGTTGTACAATCCCACTTTGCTGATTCAGCAGCCCTGCTGGTGGGGAGGGGGGCAGATGTGGGAGGCAGAAATTTTCCAAACCTCGTGGTCCTGTTATGGCTCTTGGGCTGAGAAACCCAACAGCTGCTGAAGAGAAAACATATGTATTCTGTATGCTTAATGACCTTCCTTTGGGAAAGAGATGGGAGCCCAAATGTCCACCTCCCACCTCTGCTGCTCCCTGGGAAGGGCAAACCTTTATTTAGCACAGCCTCTCCGTGGGGAAGATGCATTTCCCACCGGATGCAGGGGAGGGCAGAGAGATGATTATTATTATTATTAATGATGTGCAGGATTTGGTGAGCACTTGTCTGAACAAGCACCAGATCATTTCTTCTGTCCCAGCACTGAAGCTCCCCAGGGCTGTTTCCTTCCTGCTCTTTTCTCAGCCTCATGGCCAAGCCCATGAGCTCCTCACAAAGGCAGGGCCTCTTTTGGAAGCCCACACTGTGTGCTTGAGGCTTTATTTGCTGCAAATTTGTGCTATGAACTAGGAAAAATAAAATATTTTTATGTTTCCAGCTGATATTCACCTTTCCTTGTGTCACCTGCAAAGCCATGCCCAGTGCCAGGCTCCATGAAACAGACTCTGCATCTTATTTAAAGGGTGGATGGGTCTTTAAATATCCAAATTCTATCTTGTCACAGGGCTAGGGGATCAATGAGAATAATAATTATGATGCTTTTTAGGTTTTTCTCAACTAAAAAAGAGTTTGCTGATGGAGAAAAATCTTCCCACATAAAGCCAGTAAAAATCCACTGTGTATCCATCCCTTCAGTGGTAATTATTGCTCACTCCTGATTTAACCAAGTGGCTTTGATGAACACAAAAATAACTTTGGGCATAGAGTAAAATATCAATTTCTTGTCACTAATTCTTAATTTGAGTGGAGAACTAAATAAAGCAAAGAACAGAACTTCTCTTTGCATTTTTACACCCTGAAAAATGTTCCTTTCCTAGATTACACGTTAGGAGAAAATTTTAAGAACTGCTTGAAAAAAACGCTTCTATAAGAAATTTTCAATTACACAGCACTCTTTGATCTATTAAAAGGATTTTGTGATTAATATCTGTGCTGACTACACAGAAATCCATCTGTAACTCAGCTGCTAAATGCCAGTCATCAAGGAAAGTCCTGTATACACTTAATGTGTCCTCTGAAAAGGGGGTGTGTGTATATACATGAAATAAGGTATTTTTACCTATTTGCCCAAATACCATGGGATCACAACAATGCTGGCTCCACTGAAGTTAATATTAAAACACAATAAGGAAAGCAGAGAGTTGGAATAAACACACTTCCCTGCTCTCTTGCTTTTTCCTAGAGCTGTGTGTGGAGCTTTTGTCCCTGTCACTGCCACCACAATTCCTGTTTTATGTGGCCCCTTCCTTTGTCTCACAGGCATTTTGTGGCTCACAAAAGCAGCCAAGGGATGGGTTTGTTCCCCCCCTGGCTCAGAGCTGCTCTTGAAGCATCCGATGAAGGGGAACTGCCAGCAACAATCCCCAAACTCTAATGCCAAGAAACAAAGCTCCAAATGCAGAAAAACAACTCAGGAGCCCAAGTCTGGGTGCCAGAAGAAAAGAGAGAGGTGGGCCATAAAACCTCTGGGCAAACCCAGGATGCTGGAGGCGAGCCCTTACTCTGTTGTCCAGAGGGAGCACAGACCATGGCTCTACACCAGCCTCTTCTCTGGGCAATCTGGGCTTTTTCCTAAGAGAAGCACCAGCCACTGAGAATTTTAAGATGCCCTGAGGTGAAGCAGCACTCTAGGGCTCAGCCCTGATGTCCTGGGCATTGCTTTGATGTGTCAGAACCTCCCTGGACAAGGTCACTGGGTGCAGGTGGAAGCCTGAGCCAAGAGCAGATCTTGGTCTCACGGGCCCAGCTCAGCTCCTCTCTCAGTGACAACAAGCCCATGGCAACTGCAGGTCACAGAACTGACAGTCAAGGTTACTTTTTGATACTTTCTTCTTTCCTATTCCAGAAATAAATAAATAAATAAATAAATAAATAAAACCCATCTAAAAATATCTTTAATTTGCTAGGTCAGTTGAAGAAGTTAGCATTGAGCTAACTTTAGGACAGACTCCTTCCGATTTTTTTTTTTTTTCACATGGGACTCTGGTTGCAGAGAAGAGCATAAATCAAAATGACAGAAAATTATACACTGCAGCTGAGCATTGAGCTGTCAGCACTCCTGGCCAGTGCACAAACTGGCTTGTGAAAAATCAGCTACAGCCTTGGGAAACACTCTCTTCTGTAAAGCAGGACTCCTTGGAGGGACTGAGCACCACGGCCTGGAAGTGCACACAATTTTCCAGCCCAAATTGCCCATGGCACTGTGAAATGTGACACTTCTGCCCTGCCTTTGGTGGCCACCTTGCTGGCATTACAAAGGGGTCAGGGCTTAGCACCCTCTGAAATCCAGGGTGGTCCCTCCTGGTCCTTATGGGGACACAGGATGATGTTAGGAGAATGTGTTCCTCAAAAGAAAAGCCACCCAAAAGGACATCACAGCACATGAACAATGTGAACTAATTTTAACATGATGCAGCTCAGACAGTGTTGAGGCTCCAGTTACTCGTGTCCACCGAGGAGATGAGTGAACATCCTCCTCTCCCAGGGGCCATTATCACTGTCAGGGCTGCAGCAGCTCTGTGGCCCCTTGTGCTGTGAGCCAGACCCTCAGGCCAGGCTAAACTGCTTAATTCAGATCAGTGCTGCACTTGGAGACATCAGGGTGCTGCTGCAGGAAACTGGCTCTGCAATTTTAACTCTTCACTTGGGAAGAGAAGCTCCAGCTATCAGGGAAACTCCACTCTCAGAACTACTGCCTGTTAGAAAGTGATGGCTTCCCTCTGCTGAAGCATAAAACCAAACTGTAAGGGGCTGATATAAAAAATCAGCTTCTGCAAGAATAACAAGGTTCACTTCCTGTGTGGGTAAGACTTCCACTTGGATAAGTCTGTTCTGACAGGCTGGACTCCCTGCCTAGACTCAGCTATCAGGAATGCTCTTGTTCCAACTTGGCAATTTTCTGGGATGGTTCACCCAGATGCAGCTGAACATCTCTGAGGGATCCAGGGATCTATGTTGGCTTGCCTGGTCCTTTTAGGCACTACTTGGAGTCTTTGAAACAAATACAGAGGAAAGATGACCCCAAACCCACAAAATTTGAGTTAATTCTTTTGTTTCCCACAGCAGTTGAAATTCCAGGTGTGGTCTGTGTGTTGAAGAGAGGATTGGATGGTGCTGTCAGCCAGTTTCACTGTCACAGGGAATCACTGCTGGAAAGGGAATTGGACCTGCAGAACCTGGAATGTGACTGAGTCTGTATGAGGTGGGAGCAAACCATCCCACCAGGAACTCAGAGGGGATGTCTGAGCTCCAGGGCCTCCCCTCCCCTAGTTTCCCCTCAACTAGGAAACTTCATACACCAGCATCTCACCTGTGCTCTTCTCCAGCAAAACACGTGGGCAACAAAAAGGAAACAGCTGGGTTACTGCATGGGCAAAATATTGAACAGAGAAAAGCCCAGGTGGAGTAGCTGCCACTGGACGGTCATGGACACAGGGATGGAAACAGTGTCAGGATCCAGCTCAGCCTGAGACCTGCTGAAACCTGACTTGGGAGAGTGAGAGCAGATGGGATTGATCGACACCTGATGGGTATCACAGTTAAAATCAGCTCTTACACAGCCCTTCAGAAATCGGGCTGGGTAAGGAAAACACCGAGCAGGGCAAAGGCAGAGCACCCAAGTGAATTTGAAAAAGACAAATGATCCCACATTGCAGTGCCACAGAGCTGCAGTCATTTGGCAAACCTGATGCCAGCTCTGCTGTCCCAACATCACCACTCTTGTCACACAGCAAACCCCATCCCACAACTCATCCTGTCTGACCAAAGCATCTCTGTGCCACCATTCAGACTTCCCACCAACTCCCTGATCAAACAGCACCTACTCCTGCTCCATAAAATGAGATAAAAAGCCTGAGACCATTTCTCCTGACAGTTCTTCAGGGGCTCTTACCAGGCCTGTAAAATATGCAAGACTGGGTTTAACAAGGTTTTCTTTATGAGGAATGCAAACAGACACTGTAACCTTCACTGGTTGCTTTGGAAAGATGCAATAATTAGACTTGGTACCATGAGTGAAACTCTCTTTTTTATTTTCTTTTGTGAAACATGCAATTCAATCTGTTTGGCACCGAAAACCCAGATAAATCACAGTGACTGACAGGTCCCTGATGGACAGCTGAGGGATGGTTGTAAAGCGTATTTCCTGATCACATAATTAGAGAAAAACCTGCACCAAAGTCAGTAACAGCACCAAGGGCTGGAGCAGCTCCCAGAGCTCCAGGAAACCCCATACCTGGACCTTCTCATGGCACAGGCAGATCCCTGGGATAGGAGGAGAGGCTTTTGTGGTTAAAAAACTGGATTTTAGAGAGCTCCAAGCAAAGCAAACCTGTGCTAGAGCAAACCAGCATCCTCCACTGCTCTTCTCTTGCCTCCCAGAACTTCACACGCCAGTAATTGTGCTTAATTGCGACTCATTTAAATTCAAGCATCCACAAACGGGTAGAAATTACAGCCAAATTGTTTGCTAACACCTGAAGGAAGTCTGTGGGCTTGCGACTTAATTGTTCCCATTTATGTTCAACTGCTGCAGTTTTAACTGAGCAGAATAAACCAGCTTAAGTCCAACGCTTCTCCAGGTAATACATCTCAATACGTGGACAATACTAAGATTGAGGGCACAGGGAGTTATCCTTCTGCATAGTTCACCTAAAAATAAAAATAAATTAAATTGCCCTATGCTAGAAATCACAGAATCATGGAATTGTTTGTGTTAGAAAGGACCTCAAAGATCATCTCATTCCATGGGCATGGACACCTTCCACCATCCCAGGGTGCTCCAAGCACTGTCCAACCTGGCCTTGGACACTTCCAGGGATCCAGGGGCAGCCACAGCTGCTCTGGGCACCCTGTGCCAGCCCTGCCCACCCTCCCAGGAAACAATTCCTGCCCAAAATCCCATCCAGCCCTGCCCTCTGCAGTGGGAAGCTGTTCTCCCTTATCCTGTCACTCCATGCCCCATCCAAATTCCCTGTCCAGGTCTCCTGCAGCCCCTTTAGGCATTGGAAGGTTGCCATTCCCCAGATCCTTGTTTTTCTGAATTTCAATACACTTCTTGGGGTAAACACCTGTACTTTTCAAACATACATGTGCTGAAAATTTAATTGGAAATGTTTAATTGGAATTTGTTAGTTTCTAATCAGTTGGCTGCATGGAGATGCTCTAACCAAAGATCTCAGATAAACAATTCCACGAATAACTGCTTAGAAGAGGGTGCTGAGAGCACTGGTAGGGCTAAAAGAGGTTCATGAGGAGTGCTTGGTGTCCCTGCTGCACTCTGCTCCACCAGGTTTTCCACCAGGTCTTTTTAAACTGCCAAGATCCGGTGCAGGACATCACTTTGAGAAGCAAGGAATAGCTTGGAAATGGGGATTATAACCACAGATATGAAGAGGCTCAAGGAGAGCAAGTGGGACTTTGTCAAAATAAAGAAGTTAAATGACCAGAGGTGAGAGAACAGATCAGGAGCTGGAGGCTGGCAGGAGCAAAATTCCATGGGTTTCACATAAAAAGCTTGGGAGAGAGTCAGCACAAGTATTTCCCATACTGTTCTCCATAGGCATGACAGTTACTGGTGGTGATTGCAAATGAACCCTTGGGCAATCCCAACTGCTGGCATTTCTGCAGGATGCAGTGCACCCTCCACTCTGAGCACACAGGCCTGAGGAAGCAGATGATGGCAGCTGCTTTCCTCCAGCCATCCCTATTTATTTTCTGTCTCAGGAAACCCTGCATATGTGAACATGCCAGATTAGGAGCTCTGGGGATTAAAAGTCCTGAAAGTCTGTGGAGAGGACATGCACACATCTATACAGCAAGAAACAGGCATGGAGGAAATCAGGATGGTGATGGGACAGAGGGTACTCCTGGCTAAATGCTCTCATGTCATTACACCAGAGCATGAGATTTTATCAGTACTGACTTCTTGCCCTTACCTCTGAAATCCCTCATGGAAAAATGCACTGGAAAGTCAAGCTGGTTTGAACAAATATTTAAACAAGCAGAGCGCTGGTGTTCCGGCATCTGGGCAGCAATTTTCCTGTCAAAACTGCAGAGCTCTCTCATCTTGCACAGCCAGAGCAGTTCAGCAGGGGCCAGGCATTAAAAGTGTGCATACCAGCATTATGGTGGAGGAGAGGGAGCAGCACACATGCCTGATCTGGTTTTGGACTGGTTCCCAGCCTGCTAATCCCAAAACAGCTGCACACGTGCCCTGGGAACAGCTGGTAGGGCAGGGAGAGCTGGAGCCTGGTGGGCACAGGATGGGGGGACACCCAATCAGCCCCTCCTGCCTCAAGGGGCTCTGGTCCCTTCTTCTCTGCCCATAATCCAGGTATCCTGGGGGCTCTGAGCTGCTGTGGTCCCATCCAACCCTGAATCCAAAGCTGCAGCCGTCGTGGCTCCATGCTGGGTGATGGATGCTGGATTTGACTCCACACAGGTGGAAAGGAGTTCCTGCAGCAGGGACTGCCATCCTCAGCCCCGTGGAAACCACTTCAATCCATCCTACACAGTGATGGAGTGCACAGGAATATTTGTTCAATGTACTCTGTTAGGCCAACCAGAACAGCCAGAGGAAACAGATAAATATTTGAGAGCACAAAATGCTTCTGCTGCTGCAGAGGTGAACATTCACCCTCAGTAACCTGAGGTTTCCCATCAGGCTGGCCCAGACCCATTTCACCCAGAGTAATCTGTCCAAAAACAAGATGCTCTGCCCAGGCTGGTGACCTGAACCTCCTGCTCAGGACAGACAGGTCACTCTACAAGGAAAGGGGAAAGAACACAGAACCATGGAATCACTTAGGTTGGAAAGACCTCTGAGATCACTGAGTCCAACCATTCCCCCAGCACTGCCAAGACCACCACTGACCCATGTCCCCAAATAAATAAATAAAGTCCTTTAAATCCCTCCAGGGATGGGGACTGCCCTGGGCAGCTCTTTTCATGAAGAAATTCCTGCTAGTGTCCATCCTGAGGCTGTTCCCTCTCCTCCTGTCCCTGTTCCCAGATCCCAAATCCCCCCGGCTGTCCCCTCCTGTCAGGGAGTTGTGCAGAGCCACAAGGGCCCCCCTGAGCCTCCTTTTCTCCAGGCTGAGCCCCTTCCCAGCTCCCTCAGCTGCTCCTCATGGGACTCATGCTCCAGACTCTTCACCAGCTTTCTTCCCCCTTCTTATTCATCTCATGTTCATCCCAGTTTCTTAGATAACAAGTCTGGATAGGAAACAACCTCTGGAAGAGATGATTCTTTTCCCTACTGACTCTATTTAAACCAGATGAGAAGCTCACACCCCAGAGCCAGTTCTTGGACAGCCAGAGTTAGGTGTAAAGAATCGAAATTTCATGAAGTTTAGATTAAGTTTAGTGAGATAAACCCAAGCCCTTGTGCTCCTGCAGGCTGTGAGCACACAGTGGAAATGAGCCATGATGCCAGGCACGTTGGTGTCAGTGCAGGGACCCCCTGGCTGGGCTGGGGTGCCCTGGGGGACCAGAAGCTCTGCCTGCACATGTGGATGCACCAAGGGCTGCAGTGCAAGCACAGCACAGATGTTTCCAATAAAAGCAAAGCCTCCCTCTCCCCCTCAAAAGTTAAACGCACATTTGCTTGTTTTCTGAGAAAATCTGAGAATTGCCCTGCTCTGCCAAACTATCCAGTCTAACAGGGTGTTTGCAAGCACCCTGAGACTCAGCTCTGCCTGCTTGGATTAATTATTGATGACCTGCTCGGCTCTGCCAGATGACCTTACTCAATTCAGTAGAAAATAATTTTAAACGCCCCTGAGAAAGAATTTGGACATAAATATTTTCTTTGTGCATACACACAAACATATGTGCATCTTAAATGGAGCTGATGCATTAGCTATTAATCAGATTTAATATTACACAGGAGTGAGAAAGATTAATTTCAAGGGTTGAATGTAAAGCTCACTGGTGCTCAGACATCTTACTCTGTTAGATACTTTTAAAGACCTTAGCCTAAGAGAATATTTCATTGCTTTCCTTTAATACATCACTTACCAAATCCCTATGAAAGGTGTAAAATGAATGCTGGCTTCTGCATTTGCAAAGCATCTCATGGAGATTTAAGTCACAGAACTCTGGCAGATGCAGATTCTAGCAAGAAAGGAGCTTTGCAGATTATAAAAGAAAGAAGTCTTAATTTAAGGTTTCAAATGCTGTGTGGAGAAGTTTGACTTAAAAAGTATTAGGCCAGATTGGCACTGATAATGCAACCCTGGAGACAAGACACTCCAAGTTACAGCTTTAGAAGACTGTTTCTCACCAAAGAAGAATTTGAGCTACCCTAAGGAGAATAATATTTGTCTCCAGATGCTGCTCACTAAATCAGCTTTAATTTTAAATGAGAATGAAACTATGAGCTATCTGTGCCACTCCCAGGAAACCCAAGCAGACAGACATGCAGCCAGCTCTCCTTCCAAAGGGCAGGAACAGCCAATTCACACACGTGTTGGGAACCAGCACCACCCTGCTCCAAAATCCTTCTCACGTGGAAAGCCAAAAAGGCACCTACACGGGAAAATTAAGGCACAATTTATATTTTTGTCTGCAAAACTGTTGGGCCTGGACAAGGCAATGGCATGGGGTCTGTCTGACTTCTATTCCCAGACCAGATTCCAGATAGGAATATTACATCCAACCTCCCTCAAGGATGTCAGGAACCCACCTGCTTCTAAATGTGCTCATGCTGAACTGATATAACAAAAAGGGAATATATATTTGGGCTAAACCCCCAGGAGTTCTGCCTTGGCTTTGAGTCAGTGCATGATTGATGCCCTCTGGAAGGGCTCAGAGACACCTGAGCACACAGAGCCACCCAAATAACTCAGCCCTGCTCTTCAGAAACTCCTGCCCCTTCTAAAGCAGGAACTTTACTAAAGCCATTCCAAATTATGATTCATTTGCTTAAGCAACTCTGCAAATGAGATATTCATAATCTTCTCTTTGGAAGTTTGCATGGCCTGAATGGCTGCCTGCCTCCCCTTCCATGACCATTCAGGAAATGAAACTCCATTTGCTTGGGAGATATATTTACCAATATCTGGAAGTGTTCAGGAGGTTTGGATGGGGCTTGGAGCCCATGACAGGGGGTGGCACTGGATGGGCTTTAAGGTCCCTTCCAATCCAAACTATTCCATGATTCTATGAAGTGATGGAGCTGATCAGGTTTGCTTTTTGCTTTGTTTCACAGATGAAAAAAACCCAGATTTGTTGAGCAGGTAATGAAGGGAACTTTGTGCCATGTGCAGCCTCCAGGATACTGAGTGGGGTCACTGGGGAGTAAGATCCTAAATCCAGCAGAAAACAATACAGTTCTGTATGGACCAGCATTAGCTGTCCCACACTGAACCCCTGCCATTTTTTAATGGCAATGGGGACCTCAGGCCAGGCTGCCTCCCCCAGAGGAAGGCAGGATGTCCTCTGCAGATGAGGCTCACAAAGGTGGGAAGCTGTTCAGAGGATGAGGACACGCTGTGCTCACAGCTGAGGACCCCAGGCTCCTTGGAAGCACTGCAGGAAACGTGCAGCACTGTGCCCTGGGAACACGAGTGCTGCAGGGGTGGCTGCAGCCTCTTCCTCCTCCTCCTGGCTCTCCTCCACCCCAGCAGGGGCTGAGGGAAGCCAGTGAGCACATTTTTCAAGGTGTCAAACCACATCCAGGCTCGTGCTTAAGAACAGATTACGGAAAGTGTGCTGAACCGACAGTGTTAGTGCAGGGATTAAATCCCTGCTCTCCTGGCACCCAGCCCTGTGCTGGGACACAGAACAGCCCAAGGTCTGTACCTGCTTCCTTCCAGCTCTGAGCTCCAGCTCCTCTGATGGAGGCTGCTCGTGTGTCTGTCAGTACAGACTCAGAGCCAGCCCCTGGCTGAAGCCTTCCGGAGTTTTGTCAAATACCAAGTCCCAGTCATGTCAACAGGGATTTTGCTGTGTGTTGTCAAGGAGATAACCCCAAATTTGCAACAGCCGAGTGATGAATACTTGTGTTTGGGATGCTTGGTTTCAGTTCAGGGAGTTCCACAGGCTCAGTCCATGTCCTGTGCTAACTTGCACATCCTCCAGCATCATTTTCTCTGTCAGTCCCCTCCACTCTCATAACTACAATGGTTAACAAATACTGTGGCCACCTCCAAATATCTTTTTAAAATTAGCTTTTGTGGGACTGACTGGACATTTCCCATGTCAGTTTATTGCTGGCTGTTATCACACATGCAAACCTGGAAGCACAAAATCATCCAGCAGGATGAGTTTGTACCACACCTGGCAAGCCCAGAACAGCACCAGGCACCACTGCTGCTTTCAAACCTTGCCACACTCACCCTCCTAGGGCTGAGATGGTTTCTGGGTCAGCTCTTCATGAGCTCCAAGGCCCAGAAGCCAAGGACCAGGCTGTGCAAGGTGCCCAAGTGGGCTGGCAATGAAAGGGGTGTCCAGGAGCTTCTCCACCTCCAGAGTAGCTGGCAAGGTTTTCTCATTCCTTAGGATCAGACTCAACTTGGGACATTTCTTAACCATGAAATCAATAAAAAAGACTTAACAGCTTTAGAACAGAGAAGGAAAAACCCCAAACAAACAAGAGCAGTGGCATGGTAACTGCTTCACCTTCTTGGTATCTGCAGTATTTGCTTTTATCTGAGCACTGTGGTTGAGACCAGTTTCCTCCCTTTGCATCAGCTTCAAGTGAAGACTGATCCTTTGTAGAATGAACAGCCCATAATACTGGTTTTAGCTGTGCTTCTGTAACCCAACCTGGCTTAAATGAAGTTTATTTACATAGCATGCTCAATACCTTTGAGAAAACCTAATACTTAAAATACTTCAAAGATCTACTTTGTACTGGAGGTGGGACAGCCAAGACTGTGGTCTGCACATATTGCTAAATTCCAAAGGCATTTCAGGGTGGAGATATTTGTCTATGGAGTTAAAAACAACCCAACAATAACTCAATCACCTTCAAATTGCATTCAAAGCAGCACAGAGCAATCTGTGGAGGGCTGATCAATCCTCTGATGTTTTTTCTCAGTCTAGAATGCAGCAGTGGCTTGGGGGGTGTGTGCTATTTAAATATAATACATATAAATATAATAAAGAACTTTTTAAACAAACCACCCAAGCCCTTGCATGGAAAGGGCTTTAGCAGATCATAAGGGGACAGACTTCATCAAGTAAAACATTAAAGGAAATGTTCTAACTTACAGCACTATACATTAATGCTCAGCAATGTTAAGAGTTTAATTGCCTGTTGCTTTCCCACCATAAATTACTACCTGCAGCTAATGGAAAACCTTCCTCCAGACCTGTTTATGCACCTCACTCTCATTTCATACTCTCACATGGATGGAAAAAACAGCAAGGCAGCCTGGAGTTGTCTGAAGTCCCTGCAAATGGGCATGTCCTGAGAAAACAATGAACATTTAAGAATACCACATGTGTTTGGTACAAGTTACTTGAGCAGCTCATCACATATGCAATACTCTGCAGGTTTTATGATTACTTGTATTTGAATTTAATAATTAGTCAATGTTAAACCATGCTGCCACTCACACACAGCTGTTTCCTCCCCAGAAAAGGGCACTTACTTCTTTTTGGGGGAAAAAAAAAAATCATAGAACCATGGAATGGTTTGGGTTGGAAGGAACCTTAAAGACCATCCAGTTCCATCCCAGAGAAAGGGGCAGGTGGCTTGAAGGAGGAAGAAAAATTACCCATCAGAGGGAGGCAGAAATGCAAGGTGACATTTGGACCTGGGTTTCACTCTGCATCTGGGAGATGCTAGTCAGATACAAACCCACAAGAACAAGCCAGAGTCCCAACCACTTTCCCCAAGGATTAATTAAGGAATCCTCCCCCCATTCAGAAAAAAAAAATCTGGCTGGAAACTAAGTAACAGCAACTGTTTAGCCCATTAGAGCTGTGCAGTAAGAAAGGACAGCCTCCTGCAGCTTCCCACAACTTCGGGCAAGATAAACATCTTTGTTGTAAAGCAAGAGCCTCTCCACTTTTATTGATGGAAACAGAAAGTGCCAGAGAATGGGAGAGCTGCTGGATCCAGCCTCTGATTAGCAATTAAGCACTTGGAGAGGGGCAGGGCTCTGGGCACAGCGTCCTCCCCACTGACTCACAGAAAACCTTCTCACATAAATCAGCCATCCCTGTGGTTTTAGTGATTGGGTATGCTCAGGACAAAGGAGCCTCATGGGGCTCTGTGCAGCCATCAGACCCAGCCTTTCCAGCCTGCAAATGTGGGGAAGGTCCAGAGGGCTGTGGGTAGACCTGTGCCCCCTTCACCAGGTGTGGACAAGCCCCAGGGTGACAGGGAGCCTCCAGGATGTCACAGTGCATCAGGCAGGATCCCTTTGGAACTGCCACCAGCACGGAGAACAGGATGGGAGACAGGCAGGGTCTGTGCATGGCTCTGTGAGTGACTCCCTGTTCCAGTCCCTGAGCAGCCTGGGCTGCTGGAAATTGTCCCTGCCCATGGCAGGGGCCTGAATTAAATCAGCTTTAAGGTCCCTGGCAACCCAAACCATTCTGTGATTCCATGGGCTGGGGTCCAGCCTCATGCAGCCCTGGGAGAGCATCACCAACCTGCACAGCAGTGCTGTGACTGACTCTGGCACATGGAGGAGAGATCACTTCAGGTATTTTCTCTACAAAAGGAGTGACATAAACTCCAAAGGCTGCTCACATCAACAGTCCATGTCCCAAATTGAAATCTGCAAGGGGACTGAGCCCATGGATCCTCCCGACATGATGTGCCCAGAGAGGTTTGCAGAACTCATCTGACACTGCTGAGGGTTTGGCTTCCCCCTACACCTCCTTCCCCAGGAAAAGCTACAACTCAAAAGTCCTGGTCCTTGGAGGGATTGCTGGCTTTTATCAGATGGTAACAATGAGTACATCATGAAATCATTTAATAGTTCTCATTAAATGCCTTGCTGGAGAGCAGCCCTGATTTATGGACACTATGCTGTGGGTATAAATAAAGCTGCAGTTTTGCTTGTAACACAGCTGGTCCCGAAAATTAATGTTTTGCTTTCCATAACCTTTGTACTCTCCCCTTCCTCTGCTACTATGGCAAAGCTCAGGGCGTGTAACTCGATCGCTCTGGGGGAGAGGAGGCACATCCCAGGCTCAGCCCTGCCTGGGGATGCAGCTTCCCAAGGACAGCCCTGCTCTCCCGGAGCCACCGCCCTTACACGTGGATGCACCTCCCTGTTCCAAAACAAAACCCTCAAAAGCTGGAAGTGCTGCTGGAACAGCCTATCTCCGTAGGTCCAGCTCCAAGAAATGCTGATATATTTAGCACTGCAGCATAACTTTCCATCCTTAGAAGCCCAGTGTTATTCCTTTTTCTTTCTGTGGCCAGGGAATAGGACAAAAGCCACTCAAAGCAGATGTACATCCGTCTCCAGAGCAGAGGAAATATGAGGCTGCTGTGACACAGGACAGTGGCCAGAGACATTTTTTAATGCCTATATTAACCATGGCACCTAAGCAAACACTTCATCAGTTGCACAGTGTTTTTTTTTTTTTTAAAGACCTTTTAGTCTCAGCACAAGGTGTTCACTGAGCGTGTGACTGTGCACAGGGAAAACTGCACTTCCAGGCCAGGCAGATGTTGAGGAGGCTTAGCAGACAGTAATTTTGAACAAGGATGGGGAGCAGGGCTTTGCAATCATATGGTTTGCATCTGGAATTTACAGTCATGATAATTTTATAACCCTCTCCTTGCAGTTTTGAAGCAGTGCAATATTCTTTGCTGCTGCAGGAAACATCCTCCTGCATCTGACAACTTAATGTGGCCCTGAGCCTGCACTCAGTTCTGTAAAACAGGCAGTGGGAAGCTGGCAGAGCCAGTGGAATGCAAATGGGCACTTGTAATTAAAACATAAAGTCTTAAAATTGACCAGTTTACTTCTGCTCACAGCCAGGCCTGTTAAATCTGATTGATTTTATATGAGTGTGTATGAGCTTTTCTACATAAAAGTTGCTTTCTAGTGACTTCATGTACTTCTTTTCTGGTTGAAACCAAGAAACCTCTTACTCAACCAATGTCTTTCATGTGTACATAATACATGAGGCTGCAAAATGATTGCAAGAAGAGACTTTTGGGCAGGAGGACTCAAAGCACTGACAACAAAACAATGAGAAAATCACCTCTAACCATAGCAGGAAATGTGGGAAAGATTAACTTCTTTTAAAGAGTAATATTTTTACATTTCCACAGACACAGCCCCAGCACAGTCCCAGCTGTGTGCATATTCCAGGCACTAACTGTACATGGACTCACAATCTGCCCAAAACCAAACCTTAGCTATCATCAAGCTCAGTTTAGCCACATATTTGGCCTCTAAATACGATGAAATTAAGAGTTTTTCCTTGGGAGGCAACGCAGAATTTGGCAACCGCTATTGAGTTTCAAACATTCGAAAGTAATTGCTAATGCACAAAGAAGCTGGAATTGAGGAGAATTTTCCCCAGGTTGGAGATCAGTGCTGGTTTCCACTCCAGCAGCTATTGAAGTCAGTCAGACTCAGTCCAACATGCCCTACACAGATGTCAGCACTATCCTCAAAACACAGATACTCACAGACACCTACATGCATTTGGATGTCTATTTCTCTGTAGATGGAGAAAATTTATATTCAATTACCTGCCTTTAAAATGATACATAAAGCAGGAAGACAACTTGTTTCAATAGGAAAAACTGACTGGACTAGTTTCTAGGGTGTATTTATTCGTAATATAAATTTTTGCCAGGTGATAGATTTAGATGAATCTGACCTAAATACTCTGGCTCTTCTACTAGTTAATGTCTTGATAATTAATAAAGATTTAATTTTTTCTTGGAATTTAGTACATAAAAATACATCACTTTTGCAGAGATCATAAACTCCAACTGTGGTTTCTACTGAGCCACATGGTTGATCTTGGACTGCTGCAGGTTCCAATCCAATTTTTCTTCCTATGAACCTTTGTTTCATTTTATTGCTCTTTGGGTTTATGAGAGAGGCTGGGAAGGAGCAGAGGACATGGAGAACCTACTTTTGCTTCTGACACTGGTGCGTGACCTTGGGTACATCACTTGGCCTTTCTGGGTTTCCACAACTGAAAAATGAGAATAACAACACCTTGCTCCTTTGTGTCAGCACTTCAGAACTTCATTAGGGGAAAAACAGACACAGAAGAGTGAGGTGTTTCCAAACCCTCCAAGATTAGGCAGGGAGAAGATTCAGAGGGATGGATGAATCTGTGGCCAAAAAGAGAATGGATCAGCCACAAACTGTTTGGGATGATGCCCTGGCCAGCTGGGAACCAAAAATGGATTTTGGCATTGACTTCAAGAATTTCAGAGTTTGACCTTCTACATTGCAGGACCTCATCTGTAAACCAGAAATAACAGGATTTCTTGTCTTGCCATTCCTTCTCACCAACATGGATTTTGCACCCCTTAAGGACAGACTGTGTCTTACCTAAGGTGTTAAACTCAGTTTTGGCAGGAACCTGGAAGAAGATAAAGGCAGTGAAACAACCCTGCAAGGAACACAACCAGCAATAAGAGGAAGAAGAGTGAGAGAAAATAAGGAGGAGTTGTCTGTGAGTCAGCATTGAGCCCCTCTGGGCTGGAGCAGCCATGGGGTGTGGGCACAGCAATTCCAGTGATGAATTTGTATATAAGAATGGGATAAACCCTGGTCTCTCTGAGCAGCTTCCTCTGAATTGAGTGGGAATTGCTTCCTTGCAGCTGAGAGCAGGATCTGTCTATGTGCAATGATAAAAAAGAGGGAGGAAGAGCCTTCTCAGATATCACCACAGAAATTATCTTGGCCCTTGTAACACTGATACCAAAAATTCAACTGATAAGCCCCCCTTGTGACTGTATTTCTGCCAGAATAAATTCAGAAATTCAGGTTGTTGGCTTGTGTGCAAGAATGTTTGCACAAAGCTTCTACTGAATGTATACAAGAAAGCAATAGCCCTGACTTCCTTCCATCCACGCCCATGGAATTGTTAAGACTGGACAGGACCCTGTGCAAACCCCTGGTACAGAAACACATCAGGTGCTTCCCCCTGGACAAGGGGATGGCACAGCTACTCCTCAGAGCAGGTACTTACAGCCACTGCCCCAAGGAAGGGAGCTGCTGCCAGGAATTGAAGGTAGCCAGCCACTCCTTGCTTGCTGTATGTAAATATTTTGCAGCCAGTGATTACAGCCTGTTTCAATCCTCCACACTGGAAAAAGCTCACTATTCCCAAGGCAGGGAATCCAACTGGGACTGCTTCTTCCAACACCTCCAGCTTCCTTCTGGAGTTCTCCAGCCTCCAAGGGACCATGAGCAGCAGTCTGGCTGTCCCTGAGGGAGGTGGCTTTGGTCTCAAACAGGCCACTTGCCCAAACAAGAGAATCACAACAAGCAGCAGCCTCAGGAAGAGTTAAAACCAAGAGTCCTGCTAACACTTAAGTGTTACAAATCTTTCCAGTTAAAATAAATTATTCAGGAGATGTCAGCCTCCCATCAGCACCATATGAGCTACATTTTTAATAGTTCTGTGCACTGAACACGTTCTGTCATAATATCAGTGATCCTGAGCTGTGAGACAAGGAAAGGGAAACGGCGTGAACATGAAAGGAGCTGCTTTCTCTGAAACACACATTGCTCCAGGCAGAGTGGAGAGGACTCAGACAGACAGAAATAATGCACTGACTTCAGGAATCACAGCAGGATTTTCCCTCAGAAGCACTGTCCCACCTGATGGATAATTCACCCACTGCCTTCCACTGTCTTAGGTCTCATTTATTGTGAACAAATCCACTCTGTGGCTCCAACAGATTTTCCAAACATAGGCTGGAAACAACACCTACCCTAAAATCTCCTAACTTAACAATGAAGAGTCTTCTGCTCCATGTCTCCAGGTATATTAATAAAAGAAGGGAGCATTTCTCTTTGCTTCGGATGTTAAAATAATAAAACAGTAAAATAACTATCTGCCCACTGACCCACGTATTCATTTATTTGCCCAAATCTCAATCCATGAGGCCAAACCCTTTTATCTCCCATCCCTGTTTCTGTCCCAGAAGAGGGGAAGAGGACCAGACTTTTCACATGGAAGCTGTTTGGGGTAAATAACCCAAGAGTAGAGTCTCTTGTCCTGCTCAAGGGAAACGGGCTGTTGAGGAATGACCCCAAATTCCCACCCTTCTTGCTTCTGAGCAGGAAAACAATTTTACCTCCTGTGCTGCAGCTTTGGCAGGTCCAGCTTTTAACTGAGCAAGGAGGAGACACAGTGAGCCACTGCAAGGCTCCTGCAAGCCAAAGGAGAGAAAAGGGATGGGGATATGGGAGGTATCCCTGCTCCAGCAGCACTGGGAGGCACATCAAATCCCAGCTCCTGAGGAGCAAACACCACCTGTGTCTTCTCTCTTACAAATGAGAACAGCTGCTGACACAAGTGTAGCTGCACCTCAGTAGGGCTGGTTTGCTTTTAGGCTGAACCCAGCAAGGTTAATTAAGGATGTTTTACTAACTGGTTCTCCCAAGACAGACTTAGATTAAGAGATGGCTGCTCAGGCCAACAAGGCAGCATATGGAGGATGGAAGAAAAGAACCAAGGTTTGGCAGGAGCTGAGGAAAAAATGCAGCCTCTTGTTCATGGCTGGAAGGATGAGTGCAAGGCATGAAATCCCTCTGGATGCCCTCACACACTCCCACTGCTCACCCAGCACCTCCCTGGGGCTTGAAAGAATTCCAGAGAGCACAAAAATGCTGTGGTCAGTCCTGAGTGGGCCTGGTGGCTGAGCAGCCAGCAGAGAGAACCTGAACGTGCCCAGGCTGGAATGAAGAAAATCCAAATGCAAATATGCCCAAGGATCACTTGCAGGAGTCACGTCCCCTGGGGAGTGGCAGGATGAGCCTTTGCCAGCACGGTGGTTTCTGGGATTAAAGCCTGTGCCCAAAGGAGAGCTGAGTGATGCCATCGACCCCAGGGAGTGCAGGAAGGGCACTGAAGCCTGAAGGTACAAGTGAACTACAAGCTTGGAGCAGCAAGGCTCCTGCCTGTGTGACAAAGAGAATGACAGCCCCTGCAATAAAGCCAGAACTCCATCAATTTCCCCAGTTTGATTTATGCCTGCTCCCTCAGCTGTAAAACAGCTTAACTCCACTCACCTACAGCAGATGGGTTTCATCTGCCATGGCTTTGTACCTCGTAAACTTGGATGCAAGGAGGATGAGCTGGCCCTGTGGTCAGCAAGAGAATGCTTGGTAAAGGCTGATCTGCATCCCGGAGAGAATCCATCACCCAGGCTGGAGGACACAGGAGTGGGCTGGGAGTCAGCTCCTGTGTGGATGCACCAAACATTTGGTGGATCAAGGGTAACAAGAGAACAGGAAGCCTGAGCCTGCTTGCCCAGAGACAGGGATTTTAACAGTGCCTGTCCTTACAGCACACAATGCACGTGAGGAGGGACATCTGGGGAAATACTTTCCTTTGGATACCTGGGAGGGTGAGGAACCTTCATCCCACCAAGTGTGAGGTGAGCAGGGCACCAGGATGGAGAAGCAGAGCTGGGGTGGGGAGAGCCAGCTGCTGTTTTTTGGGAGCAATGCTGCCCAAGGTATCAGGGAGGTCAATTCCCTTCTGCATCTCCTACTCACCCCATGGAAAAATAGTTTATCTGACATTCACAAAAGAAACACTGATCTTTTCCAGAAGTGCTGAGCAGTGAATCAGAACCAAGATCTGCCACAATTAATTAATTCTGGACCAGGTCCAGTACTGGTTACAGTTATGGTACCTCCAACAGGAATTGTGCTCTACTAAATGGAATTTCTGGCAAAGATAAAACTGAGCCCCTGCAGTACTCATCTCCCCGAGAAAAGCACATTTCTGAGTGCCCTCTGGAAAGCTGCTCCTTGTCCTGTTACTCTCCATCCACTCCAGCAGTCCCACTCCTTCCCTGGGAGGCTGAAGACAGTTCTAGGTATTTCCAGACCTGGTCTGTGTTAACAAGAAGTCAACCACAGTGCAGCAGCCAGAGGTGCAAAAACACAGTGACCTTGTGAATAGTGAAGACAGACCCAAGCCAGAGCAATTTGTGTTGTTTGGAGCCAGCCTGGCAGTGGCTGCATTAAGAATGCATGGACTTGAATGTGGAACATGTGTTTACTGAGAGTAATAAAGCCTGAGCAGGAAAGCTGGGGCTGTTGAGCCTCCTTCCCTCACTTGGCAGCCTCAAGATTGGTTCTAGTGTATGACTTTCGGGGTGAGAGGTGAGCATGGGTTTATCCTGCCATCTGTCCCCAGAAACTGTGTCAGAAATGACTGACAGCGATGGAAGCAGCAGGATTCAGGAACATCAGCAAAGCTGGGGTCAGGTCTGACCTGGTGCCCACTCTGGCCAAGCCCTGTTTTTTATTTAAACCCCTAAAATCAGTTGCTGCTAACCTCTGAGCAGCTTTTCTGGATGCTGTGAAACACTGATGTGCTTCAGGCATCCCGTGTGATGTGCAGCAGTGGGGACCACGAGGGTCCCAGGCAGAGAGGGCTCCCCAGGAGCTCCCAGAGCTGGGTGACTGCTCTGCAATCCCAGGAGATTTTGGGGCAAAGCCAGCCTGGTTATACCCCAGGGAGCCAACCCCAGACAAAGCCCTTCTGCTGGGGGGCAGGAGGATGCACAGGTTCAGGCCCTGCCCAGTACATGAGGCTGCCAATGTGGGAAGGGTTAAGGTAACCACAGTCCCAGGCTTGTTTACCCCAAGCATTAGAGAGGGATAGTTTGCTGTGAACACACTGATCAATATCTCCCAGCTGCCAGTTTAATCAGGATTAAGTGAGCAGCTATTAATTCTGCTCTTTTCCAACAACATTTAGCCACCATGTGAAAACATTTCTTCCATCACAAACAAATTAACCTTGATATCATCTATCCAGACATCTTAAAGGGACTTAAAACAGAAAACCCCAAATCAAAACACTAGCAAGCAGGGCCAAGACCAATAATCTGGCTTTAATTAGAAGCTTTCCAGCTCACAGCTCCATGAAGCAGCAGTGGGGGTGCTTGCTCAGAGCCAAGGTGTGCTTGCCTGGCACACAGAGCTGGAGGCTGAATGGACACCTGCAAAGCCACTTTTGGAGTGTTTGGAGTCCTAAAACATTGTGAAGGAGCAGGCAATGGCCACCAGGTCCCCAAGGATCCTTGCAGAGCAATGTCAGAGCAGAGACACCTCCCTGGGACGTGGCCACACTCAGGTGTCCCCATGGCAGGACAGGTTTGACTCCTCAGGTGCTGTTTTGGCACTAACAAGGCAAACCCCACGGCTCTGCCACCTCCAGGAAATACTTTAACAGCCCAGTCTGCAGCTCACCCACAGGCACTGAGCATTTTTATCAGTGCAAACTGCTTTTCCTCTGAAGCACATCCACCTTGGGTGAGGGGTGGCAGGCGGCCACCCGGCACAGCGTGCGGCCACGCATACAAACACGGAGCAATTCAGCCTTGGGATTGAACTCCCCGGGCTAAAGATGACAGATGCTTCCAGATCCATGAACAATCAGCCACGGCACGGCCTCTCTGAAGAGCCAGCTTCTGCTATTTTGTCTTCTTTCCCCTAAAAAGTCTCTTATTCTCATCCACGGGTGACTCACAGAGGAAGAGAACACATCTTAGGAAGAAGGGAAGCAGGACACGCAGGAGCCCAGCTCTGAGCTTTGCAAAAGCCCTTTCTCCCAGCTATTCTGCACATGGCAAAGGCACCAGAAGTTCTCTGAAAAAAAGGATGACAGACGGGGCTGGACTTTCTTTCCAAGCTTCCTCTGAAATCACACTTGGCACAGCAGCCCCGGCCTGTTGAAAGAGCATGGGAACGTGCGTGGCAAGAGCTGCTCTCAGGTTGGAGCTCTCTGGGCTTTTCTGAGCCATCTGGGCTCTGATTTAGCTTGCAAGTCTGTCAGTCCCAAATAAAAAGTCAGCTCCTAACCCAAGGGTTCAGCTCAGGGTCGACAGCTGAGGAGTGTCTGAAGAACTCACTCTTTAATCCTCCTGGTGAACAGCAGTGGGGAAAAGCCTTTGCCACTGCAGAGGAAAACTCACCTGATCCTTTCCCATTTCCCAGCTCCTCTGCCTCCTCTAGCTGGAAAAATTCTGCAGTTTCCCGTCTGCTGGTAAAGGAGGGAGAGACCCAGTGCAGGCAGAGCTCAGAAGCTGATGGTTTTTGCAGTGCTGGGTTATACAACCCTTCTTCCAGCCAGCAGAGCAAGGCAGTGCTTGAAAGGCTGGTGCTCTCCCTGCAACCCTGACCTTCAAGTCCCACCTGGATTAAGGTTCCTGCTACTATTCCCAGGTGAAAACCACAATTCCCAAGTGAAAACCATAATTCCCAGGTGAAAACCACCATACCCAAGTGGTGAGCCACCTTAGACCAAACAACTCCAGTGCAAGCCCCATCTGCTGCAAATCCTAATTTTTTTATGTAACTCCAAAGTTTGTGAGATGCAGGGACATCTGTCTCCCTCCTTCCCCAGGTGGATCCAGACAGGTCCTTGAAGAAGGGACAAATTTCACCACAACTCACCAGCTGGTGTGCATTCTGCCCTCTGGGTTACTCTATGCCAGCCAAAAAGAGCCAGCCTTGGGGTGGGGAAGCACGTCACGAGTGGTGACAAGCCTTTTCAGAGCAAACCTCAAGACTCTTTCACTGCAGAGCTCGGCTTCCTTCCGCACAAACCATCTCTGGATGGCAGAGTGACAGCCAGCCCTGATTAATTGATGTGTGGCTCTGGGCCTCCACCCTCCCCACTTGTGTCAGGAACGATGCTGATATGGATTGAACTGAGGAGCCATTGTTCACGCTGAGCCATATTTCACCCAGAAAAGCAGAGATTGGAGGGAGGTTGGCACAGGGCAGAGCAGGTTCAGATAGCACTGAAGGTCAAGCCAGCTGCACCACAGAGGGCTGGAAGCTTTCAGTGCCAGGTAGGATTGTGGATCAAATCCTGCTCTCCCAGCACTGGCTGTGATCCTGGTGACAGCCGTTACCCAGTGCTGCCCCTGGGAATGTTAAAATAAGGCTTTGCCGTGTTCTGGAAAGATCTCAGGGAGTTTTACAAACATCAGGGAACCAAATCTCTCAGTGCTCCCAGGGTGCAGTACAAACCAGCTGGGATAACCCACCAAGGCAGGTCTGAAAGTGCCAACAACTCTTTCATTTGTTTTACTGAAAGGGAAACTGAGGCCCCAGGGGACTAGAGCCAACATTTCCTAATTTGCATGCCTGATCTTAAGCAGCTCATCTGCATGGAGAAATAATTTTTAATTTTTACTACTACCTTTTTTTTTTTTTTTTTTTTTAATAAGATTAAAGTATTACAAGGTTGATCCCCTTTCAGACAGCTTGGTTGGCTGCATTGTGTTTCAACATTTGGATTTTTCCCACAAAAACACAACCACTATATTGCAGAAATTTGATCGTAGGCCTGCACATGCTTACACAGAGAGCAACACCAAATAAGTTTTTCCCACAAATAGAAGAATTCCTTTTGAATATTACAGCTGATAGATAAAATATATACTTACTACTGCATAATTAAGAAAGCCTCAGCAACTTTAATACATATTGCCCTTGATCATGTGGAAGCAAGGAAGAACAAAATCATCAGAAGCTGAATTATTCTAAGAGCCTATTATCATGGTGTAATCTTATTAAAGAAAATTCATGCTGGCGTAGCCTCTTACCTTCACCACTTACAGAAGAGCCATGTGGTGTAGTTCTGAGTGCACAGAGATAATAAAATTACAGTGAATTATGTGGCCTGTGTATGGCCAAAGGAGCATAATTCCATCCCTTCGAGGAGAGTGGCTGATTTTTCTCAGGGAGGCGACACCAGTACTGCTCAGTTACTGTGCATAAAGGGACTATTCATCATTATCTGCAGACAAGCAATTTTGGGGAAGATCTAAGGGCTGCCAGTGCAGAAAGGCACAGCTTGCTGCCATGGCTCGGCCAGCAGCCAGTGCTGCCCTCCTCAGCTTCCACAGCCTTGCTGGCTGGGGGTGCCTGGATCTGCCCTCCCAACGCTGCCAGTGTCCCCTGACACAGCCAGCTGGGCTGTGGAAGGTGTGGAATTAGATGATCTTTAAGGTCCCTTCCAACCCAAACCACCCTGTGAGGGAGGACAGTGTCCCCAGGGCTGTCCCTGCAGCTGCCTCAGGATGGGAAGGGAAATCCCACCTGCACTGGGGTGACAAAGGATGCCACAAGAGCCCAGGCACAGCAGAGGGCCAGAATAACCTGTCAGCAGATGTGGGGGAGCTGGACTGGCCCTATAGTTCCACCAAAGCACTGCTGGTGAGACCTGAGCTGGTCCAGCCCACCACAATGCCTGCACAGCTCAATCCAGCTGAGCCAGTTTTTGGGGAGAGGATGGGTGGCACTGTGGGGTTTGGGGTTTTGGGGCCAGCTGCTCTCTTTCCTAGCCAACCTCTACAAAAGGAGTTTAGCTGGTCATAAGTTAGGGACACACAATAGAGGACACATGAGGAGAGAGCTCTGCTCACACCTCCCTCCTTGCATTGACAAATGTGAGAGGTTTGTTGTAAGAGGATGGGATTATCCTGCTCACTTAACTTTATGTAAACTTTTCAAATCTAACATTTCATTTCACCCTTTTACTAAAAGAAACATTGGCTTGCATTCCTGTTTGGCAGATGATCACACTTGACACTCTTGGGAATGAGGAGCTCATTTAGCCTTGTGAGATGCCTCTTGTCCTTTTGGGTCTGCACATGTGTCCAGGTTCAGTTTATCTCAGCTCAAGTGGATTTCCTTTGTTTTATTTTTCTTTTCCTTTTTTATAATATCTAGTTTATGGATCTGTGAAAACAGCCATACATGGTTGGCTGCAGCTCTGTTAAACACTTGAAGACTTTCCTCAGCTCCTCTGCTTCCAGTGGAACTCTAATGCATTTATTCTGCTTTAACAAAGCCTTAATTTTGCCCTTCCTGAATCTGTGCAGAGTTCAGTGTTCACCATAACTCCCTGAAACAGCCATGACACCAAATAAATTTGTCTGCTCCTGCTTGGTTCTCAGCACAAATTGCAATTAGTGAGCAAGGGCTTCACTCAAAATAATTTTTCTCCCATTGTCTGCCCTGAAGCTGGAGGGGAGCAAGAGATTGGAAGAGATTGAGTCTGGCAGCAGTGTAGTTGAGGGCACATCCCTGCTCCCTGCTGTGCTCCTTGAGGATGTGTGCTCAGAAAGCAGGAGGCTTTAGCCACGAGAGCCATGTATTATCACCCTTTGAATAGCCTGCATTGCTGTTCTCCTACAAAAACCCAGGGAAGGCTCTTTATCTGAAACCAGAATTGCATGAAAATTAGCTGGGGCTGATGAAGTAGCATCTGTGGTATCTTTTTTTTTAACCCTGCTTTACCTCTCCTCATCTCAACATGTAAATCCTGTCACTAACGAGATTATTGGCGCAGAAACCTCAGGAGCAAAATCTGTGGCTTTTGGAGGGACACAGAGCTGGAGTTTTCTCAGTAAATCATACTCAGGCTGTTCAGCTGCAGCATCATCCTGCTCTCAGGTGCCTGCTGACTTCCCCAGGTCTCCCCAGGGTTACATGGCCAGGTTTCCATACACAGATACACACTCACATGCATCTGAGGCTTCTCAATATCCTTAAGTCCTGTCTTTATGTTGAATTAGACTCAATCACCTTAGAATCACAGAAGCATTTTTAAGTTTAAAAAGACCTCAAAGAGTACAGCTCCAGCACTGCCAAGCCCCACCTGAACATCTTTTAAATCCCTCCAGGGATGGTGACCCCACCACTGCCCTGGGCAGCCTGTCCCATTCTTCTCCTTGTCTTTATTTCAGGGTGTTGAGCTGTTTGGACATGGCCTCTTCTGGCTGCAGGCTCTCTCCTCTCTGTGCTGCCACAAAAATGACATTATCTTATGCTAATGAGTTCACCTTACAGCATCTTCTGTCCCTCCAGCTCCTGGCAACCTCTTTGGCACACAATTAGGTTTACTCACTCAGTGCTACTCCTCCTCTCTGCTCAGTGGGTTGGGGACCTCTCTTTGCAGAGATGGTTGCAATTCAGCCCTCACTGGGCTCAAACCCTCTCTGTAAACCCAAACCACAGACTTGGACATCAGGCAAGCACGATTCGTAAATCAACCTCCAAATTCTAGTGTAAAATCTCTTCCCTCTATCAGTGCAGGACACACCCAGGTCTGCACAGTCAAGGACTTGATAAACTGAGTAAACAGCAGCTACTGAGGGTTAACAAGGCCAGGTAAGGCTCTCTAAAATGAGATTACTGTGGAACTGCAAACCTCACAGATGTCGTGCCACTGCCATGGCAGGGCTCAGCAGCTGCAGAGCGGTGCCAGGGGGGGTTGGGATGATCCCAGATTTACCATTCAGGCAGTGATTTGGGTAGAGAGAGGTGAGCAGAGCTGCCATAAAAACAGTGATATGCTGTGTCACAGTCTGGGGGGAGCTGTATGGCCCCAGTTCCAGACATGTCACTGGAGGTGCTGTGGCACCAAGACCAGAAGGGTTTGCAGTGTCAGACTTGTTGCAAGAAGTCCCACACCTCAGTCCTGAGCTGGTGTGAGGTGCTGCTGTGTGGCTGTGCTGAGCTTGGTTTGCTTCAAGTGTGACCCAGATGAGACGTTCTGAAGACAGGAAGCCTTTATTTAGTTCAGACTGGTCTAAGTGTCACCTCACAAGCTGCTGGGTGACACCCTGACTCATAACCACACGCTCTTCCTGAGCTCACACATCTTCCTCTCAGCCCTGCCCTTGAGCAGCTGCTGCTCTTACAGAGCCTCATCCCTGCTCCTCATGGCCAGGAGAGCACAAGGGAGCTGCACATTCCCAGCTCTCCCCACAAATCTCTCTGTCTTTTGGGGGGAAGCCAGCTTAGGGAGCAGATCCCTTCCACCAGCTTCTGACCTGTCAGTCTGTCCTGACCACACTGGGGGCACCTGGAACATTGACATCTGCTGGGCTGCTCCTCAAAAATCAAGCCCTGGCATCAAATTCATAGAAATGATGCACAGCTTGTCAATGCCTTTAACTGCTCATGTCTCCCTGGTAGTTTTGGGATCCTGTTCCCCTTCAGAGGTGAGTTTGCGTTTCCCCTGTGCCCTCCCAAGGACCTCCAGGTGGTTCAGAAACAGGAAGGGTTACTGAAGACAGCTGAAGGTCACAGCTGAGAGAAAAGGGATCACAAGACATTCAAAAATACTTTTTTGGGGGGTTGGAGAGGCCTCAGAAGCAGTGACTTTTTGACTTAGCAAACATGTCAATTCTGCTAGGAGCTGGGTGGAGACACCACCTACAGCAAATGGCTTTCTCCTGCCCCAGGCAGCATCCAGAGAAAAAGAAAGGGCTCTTGTCTTGTGTTTTGTCTTAAAGAAGTGCAGAAACAGGTGCTGCCAAAAGAGTGGAAGAAATTAAGTCCAGTGCTTTCCAGGGAGAACACCCTGTGTGCAATCCCTTCTTCATCTGGCATTAAAACATTGGATTAAAGTAGGTCAGTTCCTGTAGAGCTGCAGAGGTGAAGCAGAGCTGCAGCATGGCCCAGACAAGAGCTGTGAGCCCTTCCTGACCCCCTGGATTCCTGACATTGCAACCTGAGCTCTGCTTCACTCTTGTGAGCACAGCTTTCCCTGGCCACTACTGCTGTACCAACACTAAACACCTTTTCCCTGTGGCTGCTGGTAGCAAAGTGTCTTGTTTAATCTCTGTCCATCTATTGCAAGGTGACAATAATCTTCTGGCTCTACTCTTTGTGCCCAAAGCAGGGCAGAAAATGGTACCTCTTGCTCAGCAATATATATAATACACAATATATTATATATAATATATATAAGTTAGATAGCAAATAGATATGCAAAAGGCTCCGAATTACAAACTCCCCCTCTCTTCCACAGAGTTGGAGGGGACTGAGGAAGTCAGGATTCAGAACTGGAGAGCAAAGGAGGGAAGTAACATGGAAGTCACAATCCAGATCTATATTCCCTCTATTTCTGAAAGCACAAGAAAATCTAATCTGGATGCATCCTTTGAAGTAACCTGAATTCCACTTGGATGAAGAATCTAATTAAGTGCTGCAGGCTTTAGACAACATTAATATTTTCAACAGTTTGATCCCAAACAGCCATTAAAACTCTTTCTGATATGTGCTAATATGTGTTACACGTTTTTGTTTTAATTAGAACAAGATTGTAATCCATACTTCAGTTAAGTTCATTACACTTAGAATCTTAATGCAATCAAAAGACCAATCAGTCATTAGCTAAGTCCATTTTAATTAGCATTTACAGAAAACTTTTAATTGTGTGCCTGTCCTTCACAGCAGGTGATGAGGGGAGTGAGGCCTTTCTCCCTTATAATGAATCATCTCAAGCTCTGTATTTTGTGTCTCTAACTCATGACCAGCTAAACTCAGTTTTTAGAGGTTATTTAGGAAAGACAGCAGCTGGCCCCAAAACCCCAAACCCCACAGTGCCACCCTTTGTTCCCCAAGCAGCTGGGCTGGGCTGTGCAGTGCAGGCAAGGATGGCATGGTCAGATCAGGCCAAATTCTTGGTGGAAAGGGGAGCTGCAGGGCCAGGGCAGCTCCCCCACATCTGCTGACAGGTTCTTCTGCTCTTCTGCTGTGCCTGGGCTCTGTCCTCTCATGTCCCTGTGCTCCTGACACCCCATCATGAAATCTGGCTCTGAGTCATCTCCTGCCCCTCGCTGCACTCCCTGGCACCAGCACAGAGCAAACCTTCATGTCAATCTCTGCAAAATCTGAAATGTAAAGGAGATTGCTCCAATCAGGCTGAAAAGCAGCATCTTCCCAATGCCCAGCATTCCAGCCAGGAGATGTGCTGCCTTTGCTGAAACAAGTAGATGAATTTTCCAGATTTCCCCTAAACCAATGGCCAAATCTATGAAGCTCAGAATACACACACACACACACACATATATATATATATGTGTGTGTATGTATGTATCTGGGAACAATGTGGAAACCAGACAAGAATAAGCCAAATTGGAGCTGCTGTTGGACAACTTCCACATGGTTTTTGTAGAGCACAGATTCCTTTTATCTTTCCCCATCAGACTTTGCCCAGTTTTTTGGACAAGGCTCCCCACAACAGGGATGGGGAGAATGCCCCTCTCCCTGTCCCCACCATCCCCCAGCTCTCTGAAAACCAGAATGCAGGATTTTGTTGCAGGACTATAAATGGTGAATTGCATAGGCCAGGAAGAATTAATTATTTATTCCTTCATTCCTCAGTGCAGGCAAAGCCAAATTCTCCCTGTTTCCTGGGACTGCATGGGACCCCACAAGGGCTGTGGACTGATCCCTGGAGTGAAGATCCCAGGTATTTCTGAATGAGGTGTTTTATTGTGCAAACCTTCCTGAAACTACAGATGAGGAGCAATATGTTGGGACAGAGGGTTTGCCATTGCACAGCAGCATCCTGAGAGCACACTCACCTTTCTTTTCTCAGCAAAATTCCTAATACTGCATTTTTTATAGACTTCAGGTGCCTGATAAATCCCTAAGTTATAAAGTGGCACCTGGAGAGGTCCCTCCCACCTCTCTAACTCTTCTCAGCTTTCCAGCTCTTGCAACCAGGATAACACCTGAATGGCCCCAGGCACTGTGATCCCTTCCTGCAAAGCATGGAGTTGGTTTTCTCTCAGCCTCATTCCTTTAATCCCCATTCTCCCCATGACACCTGCTCCTCAGGCTCTGCTCACTCATTCCCAGGGAACAGGATAACCAGTGACTGGCACCTTGCATTATTTCTCCTGGGAAGGAATCTTTCCCCTGGCACTGGGCAGCACAGCACAACCCACCTGGAAAACACAGCCCAGCTTCACCCTGGGAAAGGGATTTAGCTGCTGGTATTGGAAAATTTGCCAGGATTCTGGGCTAAGTTTGTGCCTTAAAAGCCACGTGCTAAATCTGCAATGATTCCCCCCCTCACTGCTCTGCAGCAGGGACGTTTTAAGAGCAGCACTGATGGACTGCTCCTCCTGGAGGATGCTGTTCCCACCTGAGGTGGAGGCCAGGGGCACACCTGAAGGCTCCTGGCCCTGGTGGGCATCAGCCTGACAGTCCCTGCAGCCTCAGGGGTCACCAAGGCACCAGCACCCCCTGAAATGTGCCACCAGTGCCAACACCACCTCAGCACTGCAATGGGACCATGCCCAGGAGCATCCACTGGCCCAGCTGAGCTTTCTGTTTGCCACCTCAAAGCCCCCAGGAGAGCTTAATCCTGTTTTCAGTCCTAATCCATTAAACAAATGCATTATGCAGATTTGCTTTTCTCCTGGAGCTCCAGCAAAGCTCTGTGTCACATCTCTCTGTTACACAAGATTTTTGCAGTGGTCTTGCTCTGAGCACAGAACACATCAAAAATCTGCCTGGGACAGACCAACCATCCTGCAATTTCCTTTGGAAATTTTGGCTGGAAACAGGGCATCCAGCCATGGACACTGCCATGTGCCAGCCATGCTCTCCCTCCCTCAAACCTCACCCAACAGCCCAAATCCTGTTTATCCCAGCCTGAAGAAGCCAAAGTCACCTTGAGCAGGTCAAGACTGAAGAATGCAGCCCAAAGTACATGTGGTATCTATGGCCTAGTAAAGAAGGACAGATTTTTTTTTTCTTTTTGAACTTACAAATAGAGCAGAAGACAAACCCAGTGGGAAGAAATTCCAGCTCTTTCCTTTTAATTGAAAATAGATCCGTAAAATCCTGCTAAGTCTACTGGCTAATGCAAGCACTGGGAGGCAGCTGGATTACACTTCCCAAGGGCAGGGTATATTACAATCATTACATTTAAAAGTCACAGGGGTCTAAGTTTAAAAGTAAAAACTACACTGATATTCCCTCCTCCTGTACTCACTCACTACTTCTGACCTCCTTCTGCTAATGTAGGGAGACTGATTTTGGAATGCTCCCCAAGAGATCAGAAATAATGGTGAGTCAGTGATCCAGTTTTAAAGATGTGATGCAGCAGTGATTGGATTTTCCAATGCCATGTGTCAGCTGAAGTCTGGCTGTGTGCTAGACCTGCTGATCGTGGGAAATCCTACAGGTTGCAGTCAAGAAGAGGGATTTCTTCATGTCTGGTAGATCAATGACCTCCAGCAACTATGAGGTCTCTTCACAGTTTATAAATAAGTAAAGAAAAAGGAAGATTTAATCTCCCTACTATGCAGGGTATTGCATATGCAAATATTACACATATGAATATAAACTAAATTCAGACATCAAAACCTGCACCTGAAGGTCTATAATTAATTTTTCAATGCATTCTTCAGGTGAGATTATGGCTGAATGGCCAAAGGTGAGCAAAAACCACCCAGTCCCTGCTGCTGGGTGGAAAACCGGGCATGTGTGACATGGGACAAGTCACTTAACACTGAAGCAAAAGAAAAGCAATGCACAGGTTACTTTTTTTACAGGAATACCTGCTCCAGAGTTGCTGGGAAATGGGACTGTGGGGACTGGAACTGTGGGAAAAGAGCCCTTGGAGCCGGATCCAGCAGAGGAATGAGCTGTCTTTGATGCCATCTACTGGAATGGTGGCTCCAGGGCCTGGGACCTGCTGCTCTGCTGGAGAACACAAAACTGGGGCTTGTTCACATGTGAAGCTGGATGCTGCAAGTGGGATGCAGGCTTGGAAAGGCTGCCAGGCCAAAGTGATGCTCTGCAGGAGCCACAGATGCAAGAGGTGTGCTGGTCCTGCCAGCCCACAGATGTCCAGGAGAAGGGGCAGGGAGGCAGAGCCCAAGGAATGCTGCAAGGCTCGATCCACAGGAGATCATGGCACTCCCAGGAGTGGAGAGCAGGGACACAGCAGCTCTTCAAAGGAGGAAGAGCTTCCTCCATTCCCAGCTACAGCCCAGTGCAGGTACCAGGCTGAAATCACACAAGGCTGGGCTGCTGCCTGTAATGACAGGAGGAGCAAGATTTGGATGGAACGTCAGAAACTCCTGCATTTTCCCATGAGGATGGGCCAATCTTCATCAAGTCACTGCCACAGTACTAAGTCTTCCTCCTCCTCTGTGTGCCTTCTAGTGCCAGACCAGCTTTGACAGGAAAAGCAAGGCTCAGTTCTCTGCTTATCTCACTTATGCTGGTGCTGCTTCCCCTCTAACAGCACCAAAATCACCAGATTTTGCTTTATGCAGACACTCTGCAAGACAGAGAGACAACACCTGGGTGCTTTTTGAATCCTAGCTATTTTAGAAAGATGCTAAATGCCATATTTCACTTCCTGGGCTGATTATTTATGGGAGGTTGTGCCTTTTCTTTAAGAACCACAGAAGGTAAGACCAAGACTGGCCCAGGGTTGTTTTTTACCCTGTCCTAGTAATTATGATTTGCAGATAGGAAATTGCTGACGAGTGTCCCCTTGGATGGCAGCCCCAGCAATCTCAGGATAAAGGACATTTCTCCCACACTACCTCCCAAAACAAGCTTGACAACATAGTGACAGCCACGTGGCTCCTCCACAAACCTGCCAGCTCCAGGGAGTATCAGCCCCGTGCTGAGCCCTCCTGTGGCTCCACAATAGTGCTGGGCCTTTGGAAAGGTCCTCTTTCATCTGTTGTACAAAAGATCCAGGAAACAAAGCCAGGGAAAGAGTTTGCTGCCATGGGGAAGAAGCAAAGGTGGTGGCAAACAACAAAGAGCAAACTGCAAACTTGGATAAACCACGAGAATAAACTTTCCTCCCTTCTCCTGTAACTGCATGAAACTTCCCTGCTATTTGAAAGGACAGGTGGCCAAAGCAGATAGAGGAGAAGCCTGAACTAACAGCAGATCTTCACAATTCCACGCTGCCAGTATCTGCAGTCCAATAAATACACAGTCCAACCAGCTGGCCCCTGCATTCCCATGCCAATAGGTTGTTCTTTATCACTATTTGTTGCTTGTGCACAGCTTGGACAAGCAGCAGAACTGAGAGTTTTCAAAGGGAATGAAAAACAAGCCTGAGAAAGGCACTTATCTGGAAATAAAAGCCCTTTAAAACAACAGGGATCGCTAGGATTTGGGATTTGTGTGTCACCCCAAGGACAGGGCCCACCTGCACAGCCCACTGCTGCTGGGGGGCTCATTCTGCAGCATGTCACATTCTCCTGAAGGGACATCACAGAGCTCAGCATCCCTGGGAACCCTGCAGGACCCCCAGCACGTTCATCCTGTGTCCCACAGGGAGCAGGGCTGCAGAACATCACATCCAATTGCCTCTGTGGCCTCCCAGCACACACTGAAGCATAAGAGGCAATCAAGGCACACACTTTATAAATAAATAAATAAATTTTAAAAACCAGGAGTCTGAGGCAAAGAGATAGAGAAGGGAAAAAAACGAGGAAAATTACAGGATGAGTGCAGACTGGACATACCTGAGGTGTAATAAGGGAGGAGGGGTTGAGTGAGTAAAAAAAAAAAGGCAAATTCAGTATATTCTGTTCACAGGGCCACACATAGCCCTGTTTAACAGGTTTTGTTGCCTCCAGCATTTCCTGGGCATCTGCCATGGAGATCTGGGCTGCCTCTCCATCCAAACAAATGGGATTGATTAAATCCTATCACACTCTCAAGGATTTCTACAGGCAGGCTGTTCTGTACATTTGCAACGCAGCAATCTGACCAAATTCCCCACAGAGCAATTGCTATAGAAAACTGTTGTTTTACTGCCTTGTCAATCCTCTAGGAGTTTCCTATAAAGGCAGCAGCTCCTGGATTTCCTTGGCAATCAGCCCCTTTCCCAGGGATGGCCACCTGGGACGAGTGAGTTTGCCTTGCTGTCAGGACAGCACGATGCTCTGTGCAGGGGGTGAGGAATGGGGTTTGTCTCCAGCATTCCTGCAGGACTGACCCCAGAATTCCCATTTTCTGTTTGGAAAACACGAGTGCACATGAGCTGGAACAAGCACTGCAGCTTTTTCTCTCTGTTTTTCCTTGAGTGCTGCTCTCTTGGATAAAACCTACCTGGCTCTGTGTGTGTGTGGGGGGGGTCTGGCTCAGAGCAGGGCCAGAGCTCTGCTTCCAGCCCTGGATTCTTCTCCACCTACAGAGCCCAGCTTGGTTTGCTCTTCCCCCAAAGGTCTCCCTGCACCTTTCCCTGGAGCTGGCAGCACAGCCACATTCCCCAGGTGAAGTCAGGAGGGTGAACACAGCCTGTCCTGGGGGTTCTGAGGAAAGCCTGGCTTTTCCTGGGAAGTGATGCCTGTGAGGTGTCCCCTCAGCATCCAACAGGGATTGAGTGGGAACAGCTCAGCCATCAGCCAGGGGAGTCCCTCTTTAGCAATGTGCAGGAGGTGGTCTGGGAAGGAGGGCAGAAGGGCACAATGCCAGCATCAGAGAAGGACTGAGGGAAGTTTTTGATTTTCCTGGTTTGCCCAGAGCCTCACAGAGATGATTTCTGCTCCCAGGAGAAGGGTATAGGAAACCTAAGAGCAGGCAGTCAGTGCCAGGAGGCAGCTGGAGCTGCTGGCACTGGTGATGTGGCTCTGCAGACCCTCCTTGAACTCAGCAGGAACAGCTCATGCTGGGCTGGGACAGAGAATTCCATCAACACCCCTCAACAGCCAGGATTTGGGCTGCTCACAAAATCCCCTCCCTGAGCCACCTGCAGCCAGGCAGGGACAGTCACTGGGACAACATCAGAGACCTGAGCTGCAGAACCTGGGGGCTGCAAAGCTGTTTATCCACTCCCATCAGATCCCGTGGCTCCTTCCAATCCAGAAGCATCTGTATGGAATGACACTCTGCATTCTTTTCAGCCTGGGTAAGGTTGAAACTTTATATGGCAAACTCCACTGTTCCCTTTTAATTGTCCTTTCCTCCTGGTGACAGGCTGTGCTTGGGCAGGGACAAAGATCCCTGGAGTGGCCACACAAAGGTGTGGGAGGAGGGTGCCACAGGCAGCACCTTGGAGCTAAATGAGGCTCACTGCAGCTGGAACTGAGGGCCCAAGGCACTGATGGAAGGTGAGGAAGTTACTCCATCCCACCCTCCTCAACCATCCTCTGTAACATCTCCTATAATGCCCTTCCCAAAACCTTCCAAGAGCGACTTCTAAGACACTCCATGCTTACACAGAATGAAAATCCTCTCCCAAGACACAGAACAAATATTGCCACAGCATTTTGCAGCTGAAAACAATCACAGGTCAGGATTTCAAGAACAACCCTGCCTCTTGTGACTGTGGGGTGTGATGTTTAATAGCAAAAAAAAAAAAAAAAAAAAAAAGAACAGGAAGCAAGCGATACATTTGGGAGGTGCAAGGAGTTTTCCATTTCCTCAGGAATGATGGAAAGGCTCCCACTGGCTTCAGACAGGGAGGGACCAGAGCTCACCAGAGCCTGGCCAGGCTGCCACGTGCAGATGGCAACACTCCCTGGTGCACAGCTGCTGCACAGCTGGCAGCACGAGCCACAGCCACTGCCACACCCCTCACTGGCACCATTCTTTGCCAACGCTGCAGCAGGAAACCTGTGAGATAAAAAGACCTCAGGAAGTCGCTTGGATTTCCTAATCCTTGGAGCTGCTGTTGGCTCCCAGGATCAGCAATCTGCCTCCAGGAGGGTTAAATGTGGAGCAGAGCTGCCACTGAGGGGACCTGCTCTGCTCTGCACAAAGGGAAGTTCACTTTTTGTTGCTGCCCCATCATTTTCCCAAGCACATGCAAAGATTCCTTCCTTTGTCTCAGTCACCAACTGTTTTGTACCCCCCAGGTGACAAAGCACTGATGTTCCCCTATAAACCACCAGTCCCACACCACCCAGCAGCTCACCCAAACTTTCCAGGGCTTGGATGCCTGCAGAAATGGGAGTCAGGCACCAAGGGATGGCAGCACAAGATGTGAAGATACAACTTTGGCAAAAGGGCACTGAAGGCTCCTGATACACCCCCAAGAACATCCCAACCCTTCCCAGTGACAACACAGCAATCCTGGGGACAAGGTCCCCTCTGTGTGCTCCTATGGAAGGTGCAGCAGGAAAAAGCTTCCACACCAGTCCAGACAGGCAAGCCTGAGCTAATTGTGCATTCCACCTTCAACAGTGGCCAGTTTCTGACAGTGGTTTAGGAAAATGGGAGAGATTTTACATTAGAATTTGTGCCCTAAAGGAAAAATGCCTTTTGAACTTTATTAGGGAGAATTTGGCTTGTGTCTTGAAGCATGAAGGGCTGAAGTGCTACCAAATCCCTTGGACTAAACCCAGCTCAGAAGGAGGCAAAGGAAATTTTCCTTCTGTCTTCTTTGGACCATCATTTTCATCTTTCAGGGTTTGTTGTTTGGGGTTTTGTGAGGGCTTGCAAAAACTCTTAAAATCTCAAATGCTTTAGACTTGAACAGGAAATCAAGACTCTGTTTCAGCTCCTGCTGCACTGGAAAGACACTGGTAAGAAAAAAGTAAATATTCATCCAAAAGGCAGCACAGCTCATAAAGCCACAAATGCAGACAGGCCTAGAAGTTATGAACTTATTACAAAAAAAGACCAGAAACAATTATTAAAAGCCAGCCCAGGCATTTTCCTCTATTATTAAATGATGGCAGCAAATGAAGCTTCCAGGTCCAGAGCTCTGCTCCTTTACCTGCCTTTTCACAGATTCTGGATAACCTCTGTTCTTTAACAAAGCCTCTTTTTTCCCAAAGGGATTTTCCTTCTCGTGCTGCTATTCCTGCATCTAGCAGAGGTTTTCAGTTTTGATAGGACTCTGTGAGGGACAGGTGATACCCATGGCTTGGCACAGGGTAACTGCAGCCACCTCTCCAAACACCTCCAAACATTTGACACTCTGACCTTCCCTGCACGAGGAATTTCTGAATGCATCTTGCCTCTCCTTACAGAGAATCATGGAATGGTTTGGGTTGGAAAGGACCTTAAAAACCATCCCAGACACCAGCAGGGACACCTTCCACTAAACCAGGTTGCTCCAAACCCCACTCAGCCTGGGCTTGGACACTTCCAGGGATGGGGGAAACATGCAGAGAAAAAAAAATCTAGAAAAAAACCCAAATATTCAGGAAAGAAAAATGGGCAGATCCTGAAGAAGGGAAGGAAGGAGCTTTGTTCCCTTCTCATTCACAGCTGAAGCTGGCCAGGTCCTCCTCACCTGCAGAGCTCAGTGGAAGGAGAATGTTTCGGAGAATGTTTTGAGTGTCTCCAGCTGATTTTTGGCCCCTGCCTTCCCTTGTGCTCCCATCTGCATCCCCAGTTCCCACGGCCTCCAAGTGGTGACAGTGAAAATAACCAGAGCAGCCAAAGGGCCAGGCAGATGAACTCCCAAGTATTTAGATTACCAAACTGCACCTCCATAAAGCTATTGGATCCCCTGCTGTAGGAAAGGGTCCGGGGTGTTAAATAAATAAGCAATAAATTTCAGAGGACTTGGTAAAATTAGGGCTGTCGTTACTTTTCCATTCCAAGAAAACTAATCTGGGTTATAATTATCCCAGCTACATCCAGCTTTTCAATAGCTCATACACTGATAAATGAAGCGTTCACTCTCACAAATGCCTCTCCTTCCCCTGATGGATGCAATGTGTTCCAGATGGATGGAGAAACCTTTTTTTTTCCTTTTTACACTTGCTAAGCTATTTCCAGGCATCCAGAGCACCACAGGTGTAAATCAGCAGAGCTCTTCTCATTTTCTCCACTCCTTGGAGCAGTTGAGGATCCAGCCCCTTATTTCTAACCTTAAAACCACAGCAGACAAACACAAAAGGCATTAATTGCACAAATCACTTCGGGCCTGCCAGCCCTGCAATAAGCCACTTTAATTAGGCTGATTGAAATGCAGACAGGTTTTTTTGTTTTTGGTTTTTTTTTCTTTTTTCCCTTTCCACTGAGGTCTTTGTACCCATTTGTATGAACCTGAGCTGGCTGCCACATCCTCAGCCAAAACCTGTCCTCTCACTCCTCTCCCAGGAGCCAGGACTGGGAAGAGTCACCTCAGCAGAGCCTGTGTGAGCCCCCAGAGGAGAGCAGCACCTCTGGCTGATGCACTGATGGAGGCAGACAGAGATGCTTTTGTGATGAGAAATGTCAGTGCTGCCCCGCAGAGGAGCGGATTCTCCCTCTGCCCTGCCACACTGCTCCTCTGTGATTCCCAGGCTTTCCTCAGGGCTCTGGGATTTTCTGAGTGCCTGCCCAGGGCCAGCTGGGAGTCCATCTGCAGCAGGGCTGAGCCCACACCATGGCCCTGAGGCGGTCAGGAGTGGCATTTCCAACATATGTTTGCACAAAATGCTCGAGTCCTTTCAGGCTGAGCATGTGAGCACCCAGCCCTGTGGCCAGTGCCAGCTTTAAGCTGTGCCTCTTGGCCCTGTGTGCACAGGGAAGGATTTCCAAGCTCTGCTCCAGAAATAAATGCATTAATGTTTGTATTTAAAAAAGAAAGACATGGCAGAAAAATGACATGACTGGGGAGGGGAAAATATTGCTCTTTGAGTTCCTCACGAGTGTGCAATGGGGAGATGAAGATTCAGCAGAGGGAAGAGGATGCAAGTGTTTCATCAAGCACTGCTCCTCAGAGTAAATGCACAGTGTGGCTCAATTCATGCTGCAATGGTCCCTTACTATGCAGTATTTTTATCTGAATGTTATTTGACAGCTTCTGCTACATGCAGCAGCGCTGGCCAGTGCTGTGTGTCTGCCAGCACCTCCTGCCACTGTCTCACAACCCCAGAACCCACTCCCTCCTCCCAGGGAAGCCCCATCTCCAACTCTCCCTTAAAACCACAGGACAGACATCTAGGGATGTGTTTTCACAGAGCTCTACAAGCTTATGCACATAAAAATACAGCTTTGTACAAAACTACTGTATCACAGAGCTCAGGGGCTGCTGGGAACAGAGAGATCAGTCATGCCAAAAACTGCAGGAAGGGACTTTTCAAAGCAGAAGTCCATTTGCTTGGGTAAAAGACAACTCCCCACCTCTCCACATAGTTTAAGGATGACAAGGAAGTGGAGTGTTTGCTAGAACATCTCAACCAGCGAGGAAAAATAAAAGTGCTCCGTCTGCAGGAATGAGAGCTGGCTCATGCAGTGTGTGCTCACTCTCACGTCTGTCAGCTCCACTAATGCTCAGTGAAATGAAGGGTCTGTGCTGGAGCTGCAGCAGGACTGGCATTCACTCCTGGAGTACCAGATTTATCCCAGCTGCTCAGGTTCAGGCCCCTGCCACTCACCCAGCTGCTCCAGTCAGGCTGTACCTCATAAAAAGTGCCAGGGATCAAAAGCTAAGAGGTTTCACAGCCTGGCTGCAAGTAGAGATTTGTCCCTGGGTCAGGGAGGCTTCAAGCTTTCATGCAGAAAAAGGTAAAATCATGGAAAAACTGTTCAAGCTCCTGTCTGGGCCAGGTACTTGATGCTGGCATGGGAAGGAAATTCCTGACCCTGCCTGGGCTATCATCTGCCTGCCACAGGCTCAGCCAATGCCAACCCAGCACCTTTGCAACTGCAGCCACATCATTTCCCAGCAGACAACCAGAAATATCCTCATGCTTACTCAGATAAATCCTACCCCAGGCTGACAAAGTGAGAAGCAGCTCATCAGTGCCTGTTGCTATCTACAAAGCAGCTTGTCTGCAGGAGAAGTTTCACTGCTGTGATGATCTAAAGGTGCTAAAATCCCAAGAAGGAAGGGCTGGCATGCCTGAACCCTATTCTCAGTCTCTAACCAATAAACTGGCTTCCTATCAGATGTCTACGTTGACGTGGTAAAACTCTTTCCCTCTTTTCATTATCAGAGTTGGATGAAAATGCCCAGCAGCACACATGAAATCAGCTCTTGACACAGTGTTTACACAGCAACAGCAGCTTTTTCAGCTTCACTGGGGACCCAGAGACCAAACAGTGCCCCTGGTTGTGCTCCAGGCATCCCTGCTGTAACAGCATTATAAATACATAATGAGAATTTAAAAGACAGAAGGAAAACAGATAAAGGAGACTCCCTGTATCACACTCGGCTTTCATCATCTGAGAAGAGCTACAAATTTCAGCATGTGCTCATCAGCACTGAGGGAAAGATGTCCTCGTTAGAGGATGAGCACAGGAGCTGCCTGGCAGCATCCAGAGGGAAAAGACATCAAGTTTCAGAGGAAAGCTGCCACCACGTTTTATACACACTGTCACTTTTAAAGAAGAAAAAGCAGCTTAGCACAGAAACATGAGGAACTGTGCTCAAGCACAAAACAACAGCAGCAAGGTCATCCATGCCATGTGAACACAGCTTTGGATCAAATCCCTGAAGGCTGGCTTGGGAAAAGCTGTTTTAAATATCAGAGATCCAAACCCAAGGGAGTCAGTCAGCACCTGGCCATCTCAGATGCTTCCATGGCCACCTGGAGCAGTATCCATGAACTTGCAAGTCCAAATCATGCAGAATAAAACCACAGCTGTGGCCAATGTCACCAGATACCTCTGGGTGGCTTCACAGTCACAACCTCGAGAGCAGCACAGTAACTTTCAGCACACTTCAAAGGAAAGAAAAGTGTCACCTTTACAGGACAGCTCAGCCTGAATGGGACCTCATCATCCATCCTCCAGTTATACACAGACAACACTCCCAAAACTCCTTCCCAAAATGCAGCTCCAGTCCTGTTCCTCCCCCTTCAGGCCCTTCCTTCTCCATCCCTCTCTCCCGTGATTCATGGCCACAGCAAATGTGCTGCTTGATTATCTGCTGACACATGCATTTAGCACTTCTCCACGGAAAGCAACGAGCTTGGAAGCTTTTCCAACTTCCCCTCTGGATGATGTCACCCTGGGCAGGCGCCAGGCTGGGTTTCAAGTGAAAATCCTTCACTTTAGGGTCAGACATCCTCCTATTTTTAGGCCTGGACTCAATGCTGTGCAGCCAGCAGCTGAGCTGGACAGTTCTCCTTATTCCACCAGTCTGCTGGCTGTGTCCTGCCCCACAGGGCCCTCCAGAAATTGAGAGTGAGAAATGTGTCCCCTCCAGTCTGCACTGGGAATGGGGATGGAGAAGGGCCCCATGGCTGCAGCCTGTGGGCTTCCATCCACCCACCTGGCTCTGACAGCTCCATCACCCCACCCTGCCTCCCCAAAATCTTGTTAGTGCCACTGCCCTAAGTCCACAAGGGCCACATCCACATGGCTTTTAAATCCCTCCAGGGATGGGGGCTCCACCACTGCCCTGGGCAGTTTTTCCAGGGCTATACAAACCTTTTTGTGAAGAAATTTTCCCTAATATCCAACCTAAGCCACCCCTGGCACAGCTTGAGGCCATTTCCTCCTGTCCTATTGTTACCTGGGAGAAGAGACTGACCCTCACCTGGCTGCACCCTCCTCTCAAGGAGTTATAGAATAAGAAGGTCTCCCCTGAGTTTCCTCTTCTCTAGGCTGAGCCCCCCTAGCTACTCCTCATCAGACTCATTACACTAATTTCCCTAATTGCAATATCTGGTCAGCCAATGCCTGTGCTATGGCCATTTAAGCAAGTGATGTGTGCTGTGCACACCGAGCAGTTATGGAAGGAAAAGCTTTTGAGATGAGCTGCAGATCCACACAGAGAGCAGCCAGGCTCTTCCTCTGCTCCTCACAGACACAGACCCTATGTGTGGGGCAGGCTGATGGCTGCAGTTCAAAGGACAGGCTGCAGATCCCACATGAGAGCACCAGCACTGTCCCTGTGTGCTGAGGGAGCTCATCTCAGCAGGGCTGAGGTGTGACCATGCCCACTGCTGACAGCGACTGAAAACCCCAGGCAAGTGACAAGTGCAATGGTTTTGGGGCAAAGTGTGAATGTGAGTCACAGCTGCAGGCTGTGTGCACCCAGCCAGGAGCAGGGGCAGTGCTGCCAGCCCTGGAGCTGCCCTGCACCCAAATCCTTTCTCTCTCACTGCACTCACACACACACAGCACACCCAAAGCTGGCACTGCTGGTGCTTTGTTTTTAACTCTGGGGGAGTCCCATCCCACGTTCCAAATGGGATGAAACCCAGCAGAGGCTGCTAGAGGGCAGCAGTTGCTGTGTCTTGGGGCTGTTCCCTTGTCCTCAGCAGGCTGGCAGCTCCTGCACCCCAACAAAAACCTGTCTGCATCCCCTCTGCAGCTGCTGCTACCACTGAATGGTTTGGGCTGGAAGGGACCTTAAATCCCATCCAGTCCCATCCCCTACCATGGGCAAGGACATCTTCCACTGTCCCAGGTTGCTCCAAGCCCTGTCCAAACTGGCCCTTGACACTTCCAGGCAGCCACTCTGGGTTTATTGGTTAAACCTACTCATGGAGAAAAAAATAAATGTCACTGGCTCAGCCTGTAGAGACCCTCCAGCATCCATGGGCACACAGAACAGCATCAAAACAGGAATGCTCAGGTGTTCTGTGCTTGCTGGGTGCTAGCACAAGGCACTGTTCTGGCACTGCTGCTCCTGAGCATGTTTACAGCATGAGCAAGGGCCCAAGCCAGATTAAATTCCAGATATTGAACCATTTGCTTCAAAGGAGTTACAAAGGAGTTACATCAACAGCTGACTTGGCCTGTCTCTCTCGTTTGCTTCTCTCTGCCTTTGAAAACAACACTCTGCCTTGGTTGTACCAATCAGAGCAGTCTCTCTGAGAGGTCTCCATGCACCAGAAACCCTGGGCGATATTTAGCTACAGGAAAAAGATAAGCAGAGAAGAGGAACCTTTGCTTTAAAAAAATAGGAAATCTCTAGTGAAACCCAAATCGTGCAGCTGTCCCAGCTGTGCCCTTTCTGCAGCACATTTCAACACTCTCATCTGCATTTTCACAGAAATAAAGCGGTTTTTCCATGGGTATGGAATTCATCAATGCTGTCAGAGGCTGGACAAGCTGAAGGAGCTTGGTGCTCTGCAAGGGACAAGTGCTGAGAAAGGCTTCACTGGGGAATGTTTCACTGCAGCCCTGTGCAGGTGCTAAGAAAAGGCCTCTAGGATGAAAATAAGTGAGGACCATCTCCTGGACTGCCCTGCTTGGGTCACAGGGGCTGGTGCTGTGCACATGAACAACCCTGTGGAAGCTCTGGACAACTTGAACTCACCAGCACCATCTCAGCTCAGAACTGTGTATGTGCAGGGAGCAGGGAAAGGAAACACTCCGGGCAAGCAGCTGCCAAGGGCTCTGGAGCTGCTCAGGCAGGGCAGGAGCACACGTGGCTGTGGAGGGAGGGTGGCTGCCAGCCCAGGCTGGAACAGCACATCCTGCCAAGACATCGAGGCACCAGAGCAAAAGGGAATGAAAGAAGAAAGGCCACCAGCTTTGGATGCTGTCAGAGAGGGCCTGGAAGTGGTTTAGTGCCATGCATCAGTCCAGCTGAGCCATGTGCCCCCCCAGGTCCTGCTGCCTCTGGCTTCAGGCAGCAGATACTGGCACCAGCTCCTCCTCTTCCAGCCCTTTACCAGCTGCAGAAGAGCAGAAATGGAAACCTGAGCTTCCTCTGCTGCTGCATGAGCTGGGTGGATGTGAGGCAAGAGGGGAAGCAAAACTGCAGCTGATGTGGTCACTGCCACCCTGCTCTGCCAAGTGCACACTGCCTCCCTTCCCAAGGAGATGGGAGTCAGTCATTGGACAGGCAGAGAGCAGAACTGTCAGACTCCTGAGTAATATTGCTTTTCCTCACTCACCTGATCCATTTGTCCTTTATTTATCCCACTCTCATTGCAGATTGATCTCTTTTCTGATATTCAGACTAATTTTTTTTCAGACCAGCACATTAGCACACAGCATGGCTGTCCTGAGCACACACTGCTCCCTCGAGGTTTATTATGCTGCCAATAAATAAATAAATTACCTGCTAATAAACCCCCCTCAAACTCACACTGCTCTTTTAGACTGAAGATAATTAAATTTATGCATGAGTTACTAATTTCTGTGACTGAACACTGGTACTGGGAAGATGGAAGGCTGTGATCAGATGTGCACGCTAAGGCACTGCAAGATTTACTCTGAGCTTCCTCTACAAAGCTGACTCAAATATCACGGTAACCAAATTGTGGTCAAGAAATTGATAAAAAACATGTGAAGAGCCTCTCACAGTCAGAGCAAACCATAATTTGAATATGCAATAAAGGGTGATAAGGCTATGCCTGCAATCAGCTATCACAACTAGCTGACACCAGCTTTAGTAAACATTGCTTAAGACATTAACCAACATGAATTACAATACAACTTTTCACAGTGCAAATATGGGCTGGAACTCTTTCTATTTAATACTTGAAACAGGCTTAATTATCAGGATGTGAGGCCCTAAGAATGCCTCTGGTTGTATTTCTGCACAAAGGGAGTGTCTCTGCCTGCTTGTTCTCACTGCACACTGCTGGTACCCAGGAGATGGGAAAGAGCTCATAAAATTGTTCATCTTGGCTGGGCTGGTAACACAGGGAGCAAGAGAGGGAGGGTGGAGGGATGCTCCTTCTCTACAGAGCAGCAAGAGGTGACTGTTTCCTCACAGAAGTTGTAATGAGCTGAATTACACAGTGACAGCAGAAAATGTATCTATGTGTGGAGATTTTTTAAAGAATATTTTTATAACTTCATTTAATGACACAATCTGCTTTTCCCATTCCTCAGTCAGCTGATGATTGCAGCCTAAAAGACTTCTCTGTCCCAACTTTTGTCTTGGTCACATCTTGATTTCTCCCCTGGCAAGCCAATTTACTACAAATTCTGTGTGTTTTCTTCAATCAGGCAAGAGGAACAGATCACAAGCCACTTTATTAAGGAAGCCAGGATAATTATTCTCTGAGGATAATTAAAAAGTAGGGATAGATGAAGTAACTTGACCCAGTTCTCCTGGAGAACAGTAGCAGAGCTGGCAGGAGATGGCAGCTCTTATGGGGCTCCATCCTTTAATCCTCCATCCCTGGAGATTCCTTGATGTTTGTAATGAGGCAGCTCAGGGATGTTGACTCTGATGTCAGTATCAGCCATGAGATAAATCCCTAACCAAAGGAAGGAAACCCCAGGTGGGCACTGAGAGGGGATGAATCCACTGTGCCACATTCCAGAGCCATCCCAGAGCTCTCAGGTGAGCAGGGGCAGTGGGCACTGCTGGAACCCTGGAAACCAGGAGTTTTACACTTTCTGTGCTGACTGCTTTTGACCTGAAGCTGTGGAAAAGGCTTCCAAAATTAAGAAATAAAACTAGAATAACAAGTGTGTAGTTTGAATAGAAGTGTGCAATGTCACATGGTGAGAAACTTAAAATTTAAGGTTTTAGAATATAGCAATATGCAAAAAAGCAAAATGGAAATTTTAGGGCGGAAGTTTCTTCTTCACCTGTCTAAGTGAGGTCTTACTTAATTAGATAAAAAATGCCACATTACAGATAATAAGTAGTTAGTTATTAAGTTACAAATAAAAATAATTTAAGTGTTAGTTCTTAATTAAACAGTCCTTAAAAGACCTTGTAATGACAGAAATAAATCACCATTTCACAATTTCTAACTTGTTAATTAGAAGTGCTGTAGCACTCACTGTAATATAAGTAAAAGTTAATAAACATCTAAGTCCAAACACAAAATACCATCTCTCAAGTTTTTAATCCCAACCTTAGCAAAAGGAAAAAAAAAACCATAAAAAGCAATAAAGTGGTACCTCGTGTGTAAAAAGTGATAGGCACCATTGCCATGAATATTCCTGGCTGCTGCCACACACCAGCAATGGAAAGTTCATTATTTAAAAACCAAGGCCTGTAAATAACAACAAGGAGAAGGGGAGGAAGCAATTCTTATCCCCTGCCAAGATCCAACTGCCACCTGACACACCTGGAAGCTGTTTCCAGAGGTACTTGGACACTTGGAAAAGCCTCAAAGTCATTTCTCTCTGCTCTAACTTGCAGGCTACAAAGAGGAACGAGAATATTACACAGCACTGCAGAATCAATAGTTATTGTGGGAATCATTGGTTTGATGTCAAGGCCAATTAGCTGCAAGTGGAATTAGCACATACCCTAGATGGGGAAGATGTTGGCCAGGTGTGCACAGAAACTCTGGAACTGCTGTCACATTTCCCAATGCTGACAAATCTCACAGCCCTCAGGAGCCTGCAGCAATGGCCTGATCTGTCCTGGACATGGGACAAACTGAGAGAGGAGAAACCTGCAGCCCAGACTGACCCTTTGCATCTGGAATTTACACCTAGGAAAGGCCAGACTTGGCCAACAACTCTTCACCCCATACCAGGTCACCCCAATCTTATCCCCTCACCTTTCCACTTTGGCCCTGACTTGTGCAGAAGTTTTATTCCATGTTGCAGACAGGATTTATAGCATTTCTTGGACTAATCTATGTCATCCCTGCTTTGGCTACTGAGAAAGAGTTCAACACTTGAGATCAAGGAACAAAGTCATATTAAAGGAAATAGGATGCACAGATTTTAATTAAATATCCAAGAGAAGCGAGACAAACTTGCAGGACTCCATGCAAGGTGATGCAAAACTGTTTTTGCAGCAGCTTAATCCACATTTTGAATCTCATGCTGGGAGCAGCCAGCAGTGGAGAAAACTTTGCAGAGGTCAGGAGGGTGAGAGCCTGGGGAGGAGGCAACCCCAGGGCATATCCCTGGGTGGGTAGCAGACCTTAAAAACCACAGAACTGTAGAATCACAGAGTATCCTGAGCTGGAAGTGACCCACAGGGGTCATCAGTGCAGCTCCTGTCCCTGCACAGACAGCCCAACAATCCCACCCTGGGCATCCCTGGCAGTGCTGTTCAAACCCTCCCGGAGCTCTGGGGCTGTGCTCATTCCCTGGAGAGCCTGGGAAGAACCTTTCCCTAAAATGTCCATGTGAACTGCCTTGAGCCCCAAAATCAGGAGAGCTGCCCCAAGCCCCCTTGTGCACTGGAGGTGACAGTGCCAGCTGGGGACATCTGGGTGAGGAAGGAGGGGGACAACAGCTTCCCTTCCAACCCAAACCATTCCGTGGTTCTGTTATTGAAACCTGTGGCAATCCCATCAGTCCAGCACTCCACCGACACCTGCAGCAAAACCCTGACACCTTAGTGCTTTAAAAGCCTTTTGGAGAAACAGCCCTGGACGGTGGGGAAGCCCCAGGCTGTGATGTGAACGAGCCAACGATGCCATCCAGAGGTGCTCAGGTGCAGCACAGAACTCTGTGTCATCAATGGCTAAAGGGAAAGACAGCACCTCTGTGTATCTTATAAATCAGATTTTAAACTAACTCCACCACCAAATAATTACATTTTGTTTATTTTTAATTTATCCTGCCCATTGCTTATTTTCTGCTGCTCCTCACTGTGTGGATTTTCTAAGTACACTGAATAAGTCATTCTTAAAAATCTAGATACACCTCTGACCTCTCCTGGCAAACAGGAGTTATTTCATTTTACTCCCAGTTGCTGAGAGCAGGCCTGGCACGACATGGGGAATTGAGAGAGACACTCATCTGTATTTCACTGCTCTGCAGGAGTGCCTGAGCTGAGAAAACACCAACCACTCACTGAAACAGGAAACAATCTTTGTTCCCCATCTACAACAGCTGGTGACTCCCTTTCAGCTGTGAAATCATGACTCAAACTTGATAGAAGAAAATGTTTTTCTAGCATATGATTATAGATATTTATGGGTGTTTGTGTACACAGAGTTTATGTGCCTGAACAGCGTGGATGCAACATCACCTGGGGCATATTTTATGATGGGCAAAGTATGGAACAGGAGAGATCTGGTCAGTAGCAAAGACCTAATTCACCTTTGTGTGCAAAGATACCTTCTTCACTGGCACCTGTATCTGTGTGGCAACAAAATGTGGATTTGCACAGTGATCCCATTAACACCAGAATAAAATCAACCATTGAATCCTTATTGTTTCCATTAGGAACCTAATGGGATTAGAATCATATAAAGTCCTGAGTTGGAAGGGACCTGCATGGATTATCAAATCCAGCTCCTGGGACTACAAAGATTACAGGCAAACAATCCCAACAGCACAAACTATTTAATTACTTTTTAATCTGTGGGATCTCCCAAGCTTTATTCAGATACATATCTGATTTTTAGATGTACTGTCTTAAAATCATAGAAAATACAATCTACTTGTACCTGACTTTTTTTCTTCAGAAACCATCACTTACTGGTCCATTAGAATTAAGGCACAGTGTATTATTTTATCATCTTACATAAACTAAAAAGAAAAATTGAGGAACAGATTGAGTTGAAAATGAACAAAATAACTTTTCAGATAGTTTATGGCAAGCATGATTTCCATGTGTTGTATCCCTCCCCAAAGGAGCATCCTTCTTTTACAGTTTCAATACTTGAAAATGAAGAAAAACTGTGAAAATACAAATGACATCAGATGACAGAGGGTGTGGCTGGACCATGCTACAAGAAGGCATGGAGCTGGGTAAGAGGAGATGGTTAAAATGAGATTTTGAACGTTGGGATCAGAATGCCAAATGGAGGGAGAGATATCTGAACCTTGAGCTGATCTCAAACCTAACCAGGCACCTGTTCAGCACTGGGCCATGTTTAGAGGTGCACTCAGGGTCCCCCCCAGCAGCTGGGCTTGTGACAGCTCAGAGACAGCACAGGACCATGGGGACACCGGCACTAGGAGGGGTTTGCATGCGGAGCCATGAGTGACCCTGCAGGACCCTGCACTCTGGGAAGGCTCTCGTGTTACAGACACCTCAGTGCTGAATGTGTGTCTGGAGGGAAGGACAGACACATGGAGCCCTTCCTAAAGCTGTGAGAGATGACCCACAGGAATGGCTGAGTCAACAATCTAATTTTATAACCCTAACCCTGCCATGGGTTTCAGACACGTCTTATATCAAGTGTACAACACTTTCATGCAGCAGCAGGAAAAAAATAAGCAAACCCCAGGAAATATACCAGTTCTACGTGCTGTGATGAAAAAAAATACAGCAGGAGTTTAGCAGAAAGTGTTTCTTCAAAAGATCAAAGACACTCTGTCCTGCCCTTCCTGCTACATTCACATGTGTTTTCTTAAAAGAAAATATCACCATCCACCCAAGTCTCTGCTGCACAGTGAGGTGCTTGAGCAGACAAGTGCAAGGCTCCATTGACAGCAGGGGGAAAGGATGTGGAGAAGGCATGGAGAGCCTGGAGGCTGTGCTGGGAGGGGCAGGGGTGCACTCACCTGTACTTGCCTGTCCGCACCTGCAGCGCTCTCATCCCGCACTGCTGCGCTCCCCCAACGTCACTCACGATGTCATCCCCGATCATGACGGCCTGGCAGGGCAGTGAAACACAGCAAAAGTTCATTTCTGCCCTTTGTCACCCTCCCCTGACACAACAACCAGCTTGATTTGAGGTCTAATGCTGCCACTGGACAAATTAAACAAGATAATATTGTCGTGGTATTGATTAGAAGTCATCCCACCTTGAGGGTAATTCACTGGCACAGCACTCACCTGTACAATTTGTAATCAATCACAGAAATCAAAGGGATTTGGGGCACAGTTGTAAGAAAATCGTGAGTTTTATGAAGTTAGGCCTCTTCTGCTCCTAACAATCCGTTCCTGCTACGCTCCAAGCAGCTTAAATTAAGCTTAACTTCTTAAATCTGGTGTTCTACAGGCTGGTCAAAAGCTTAAGCTTGTAATCACTGAGAGCTTGATCCCAACCTGTTCTCAGGTTGATACAGAAATTTGGGAAACCACTGTAAAATGGAATTTATTCATTTTTGCACAGTATGACACTATGTGTACAGGCCCAGCACTGTTTGTGTTACCATCAGTTTATGCCAATTTTAATAAACAAAAGTGAGTAGATTACCAAAAAAGTAACTGGTTGTGCTAAGATTTGCCTGGTGTTTGATAAAAACAATACACAGAGCACCTTCCTGCCTCTGTTAAAGGTATTTATTAGATCAGAGTCTATGAACCAAGGCATCCTTTCTGTTGACAATCACATCTACAAAATTTCAAGTGCTTATCATCCTGCACTACAAATCACTGTATTTATTCTATTCTTCAAATTTAAAAGGATTGGGAGATGCCATTTCACAGTTTCAACAAAACCCAGTATATACACAAAACAGTAATTTTCCATCAATGACCCAAAAAATCAGCTTTACACCTCCCAAAGGTGTTCTGGATTATTCTGCAGAGAAGAGAGGCAGCACAGATTTGATTCTGTGATGTGGTTTATCAATCAGATTTTTTCACCTTTTGTATTAAAGTTGAATTTTGTCTAATACAGAGTTAGCTGCTGTATTATTCTCTTTATCCAACTTATTTTCATCTTTTATATCAGTCTTTTCCTTCATTTAACTGCCTGGCTTTCCCAACCATCCAGACATTCCTGTCTGAATTTCCATCACTTCCCCAGATGTTTTGCTTGAGAAAGAATAAGAATACTAAACCTCCTGAGCTATTTTTATGAATTATCTAATTGCAACAGGATCTTCTCCCATGTATTACATTGCATGTAGAGGAAATCTCAGGATATACCTGGATTTTCTGGGAGGATTCATAAACCAAACTGAGCTACAAACAAGTAGATCGGGGACAGCTTCTCCTGTAGGTAGTTCACCTTTCCTTAGTACTCTTCCAAACCAGCAATTCAGCATGAAGTGGGGAGAAAATGATGGGTTAGATTTAAGTAATTAGTGAATAAAGCCTGGAAATGTGGATAAGGAAAAGAGAATAATCCCACTTGCAGAGCTGCAAGAACCTGGCAACACCATCCCCAGCCAACCACCATTACCAACTCCTCCCAGGCTGCTCCAGCATATTTAACCATTCTCAACCATTGGCTTTAAGAGATTATAATTCCTTTTTCTTACAAAATTCCTTCCAACACCTCCCTGAGGGTGAGAGGGAACAGACCTGCATGCCCTTGCTCAGCCCAAACCCTGACATTCAGGATGTAAAGACCACTCCAATCCTGTGTCCTAACAACCCTAAAAAGAATTTCCTCTGCCAAAGGAAAAGGGCAGAGCACCAAGCACTCTCCTGCTCACCAGGGCTGTATTTTAGCCCATCCAGGGAAGTTTTCCAGCAAGACTCTGGCAGCTCTGGAAGTGCAGCTGCAGCTGAGCAGTGATGCCTGTCCAGGCCAGCTTGTGGCACACGCATACAAAAATGTGCTCCAGCCCCCAGGGATTTCACAGATTTACTATCGGTGAAGGGCAATAATCACTAAAGGAGGAGCAATTATTCCCAAATCATTTAGGATTTAAAAAATCATTGGCAAGAAGATAGAGGTCAAAAGGTGCACTGTCAAGGGAAATAAAAAAACTCTACCTGTCAAACCTGGGTTTAACTTCCTCTCTGGCTGCAATATGGTAAGAAGAGAGAGAAAGATATAAAACTGAAAGGTCACATACCCACTGAAAGCAGGAATTAAAAGATCCCCATTCGTGTTCACATTTTACAAAGGGATCACACTAGTAATCTGCTCAATCCTTGTGCAAAAGTTCCTTTTTTTTTTTTAGATTGGCTACAAATTAACCAAAAAGAAGGAAAAAAAAAATGGAGTGTCTCTCAGTTTTAAGAAAATCGTCAAAGAAGGAGGATGGGTGTAATTTCTATTTCCCTAAGATGGTGAGAGGTGGTGTGTGGTTGTAGACACACAGTAAATAAAGCACACGTGCCAAAGCTGAGGGAGAACACTGCTCTCAATGGGCTCCCATCAGACTCAGCCCAGAGGGGCAGGGAGAACAGAGGAGGTCAACATGACCCCCAGGAATTTGGGGTGGAAAGGCAAAATATAACCCCCATAGTCACTGGTGCTGCCTGGGACAGACCCTGAGCTGAATGCAGGCGAGCAGACAAAACTAAAAAATCTTTAGAGATGCTGTTGGGGTGGTGAGTGGGAACCCCAGGTAGTTTTTGCCTGCAAACAGAGTTTCAGCATTCATTAACTGATCACAGAAAAATGTCTGATCAGAAAAGGAGGTACAGAGTGAGGAAATGAAGGAGGCAGAAAGATGAGAATACCCTGATTGCCCCAGCCCTGCTGGTGGTGCAGGCAGTGTTTCTCAGGACGAGCTCAGATTTGGGATTTTGGAGGCTGGAGCCCATGCAGGGTGCAGAGATGCACAGAAGGCAGTGTACTAACTCCACCAGAATATTTAGCACAGAGAGTGATTCTAGAGTTAGACATATTTATGCCTAAAGAGATTTTTGCTAAAGATTTAATGACCTTTACCAAGCTAAATGTGCCAGGACCATGAAGAAATAAAGCTTATACACCAAACCTTGATGTATTAAACACCTTTACACAAGAACTACAACACATTTACTTTTCTCCCTGTTCTCCTTCACCCAAGGAATAACACTCCAGGCTTCAGGATCCCACATTATGTTAATTTTGTTTCTATCTTAGAGCTCCAAAGGTGTGGGGCCAGAGAGTTCTCACTGTGCCTTCAGCTGGATTGAAGCCTGACCACTTCCCTTGGCCACTTTTAATTTGGGATGGAAGATCTTGCCCTGCTGTGGCTGGGGAGCAAGAAGGGGATGTTGGCACAGGAGCAGGTGCCCTGTGCCACCCCTGGGTGACCTCTCCCTGCTCTCATGCACCACTAATTCCCACCTGAGGCTTGCAGGTGGCAGCAATGGGAATTGCTTAACTGCCAGTGGTTTATGGACTCCAGTACTACCTGCCATAACTCCCATTAAAGCAGGATAATTTGCTACAGAGAGAACTTTTTATGATTATATAAAACTAGCAGAACCTTAACATTATTTAGGTTTTATTGTAAAGCTGTAAAAATCATCCACTGTTACAGCTGCCTTAAAACACATGAATTAGGCATTTCAGTAACCTTTAAGATGTGTTATTCTTTGTCATAGTACTGAACTGTAAGATAGGTCTGGTTACCTCTAAGAGGTTTAAATTTCCAATCTATTAAAGTAATACTGGCAATCTGTTATTTCTAGGCCATTGAGGAAAGGTTAAAATGAAAATTGGACTTTAGGGAGTTCCTCTTATTCTAAGTGCAGGCTGAAAACACCTCAGCAGCAGAAGGCAAAGTCAGGGTCTCAGAAAGAAGCAGTTATCAAGGGAAACGACTGGTGATAACTTTATTGATTAAAGCAGCTTGAGGAATTTCAGAATTGCCACTGTCTCAAATTACTGTGCTAAGACAGCTTTATTAAAAAGGTATTTTTCATTAAAAGCCAAGTGAAAGAAAATTGTCATATGTTTTCAAAAGCACAGCTCATCTAAAATAGTTGAATGATGGTGTGGATTAAATTCATTCCACAGGTGGAATAAATTATTGGGATAAATATTTTGTAAAAGCAAAGGCAAGTAAAACCAGCCCCTGTCATGTCACTACAAATGCAGAGTTCATTCAGGAGACAGATTAAAATGTAATGCAGAGCATTACAGGAACTTACTGAAGGGACTATACTGAGGTTTTAAACTGAAAATAATGAGATTTTATTACTGTGTACCACAAACTAAACCAACCTGCAAATCCTTCTCCAAAAGTGCATTAAAGTCACAGGTTGAGCACTCAAAAGTCAGGAAAAAATGTCAGAATTAAGGCAGTTTGCCTGTTTGGAATTTGTTCCTCCTACCCATGTGTCAATCATGATCCAGGCTTTAACTCCAGCAGTGTGGATTATTTTTTTCCACAGTGGAAAGCATGGAGTGACTGGTGCCATTATCCAGTGGTGTCTGCTGCACTCCTCCTTGGTTAGGCACACACTCCCTTCATCTCCAAACTCTCTAAAAATAAAATACTATACTGACAAACTAGACATATCATTACAACAGATTGATGGCATTGAAAATTATAAACTATATTTTAAAAAAAGCCAAAACTCTGACAAAATATAAAGTTAGGCATGAGCAGCAGACATGGCAAACAGCAGAGAATGAATAAATATTCTCTGCTGGGCACCATTCCTGCTTTTCTGTACCCAAAACAAATATTCCTGAAGCTGATGGGAACCCCTCACCAGGGCTCACCCTATGGGACTATTTTTGTCAGCCTGGTGATACATTACACCAGATTTGTTTCCTGGGGCAAGGATTTAGAGACAGGAGTTCTGCACCTGGGATAGTCCAGACTGGGCTGTCTTATTCCTGGGAAGATATGGACAGACTGAAAGGGGTGCAGAAAAAAACAGGGGGACTGAATAGAGGGAAGCAGCAGAATTAAACCACAGAGTTTTAATAAAAAACTGTGGAACCTTCTGGAATGGTAACAAGTGTAGAGATAATTGGATGGAGAAAATATCCAGGAAGGCAAGCAGTTATTTTGGTTGTTAACTAGAGTAAAACTAGAAATAAGGGGATGCAGTTTAGAAGGGAAATATCCTGATAAATCTCAGGAAAAGCTGCCTCTCACAAGACCCACTGGGCTGAACACCATCCCCAGGGTACTGAGAGTTGTTTGGCTCTCTGAAAACTACTGTGGACAAAACAATTAATAACTGTGGAGCAGGGAACATTCCTGCATGGGGAAGGAGATGGATTAGATGGCCCACTAGGTCTTTTCCATCTCCCCACTCTATAATAAAGCAAAACCCAAGCACACACTGAATTACAGGGCCATAATTTCATCTCCAGGCTCCAGGGACCTACAAGCCACCCCAAACTTCACTCCTGTTGTTTATAATGTCACCCAAACCCCCCTGATGGAATTATTGTGTTGTAATTCACTGCTGTTTGTGAGGCTTCTCATACTCATCCTTATGTCCTGTGTGACAGAACAACAAATCAATAAAGAGGAGCTGGGAACAACTGCAGAGAGGGGGGAAATGGGCTGCACTGAGGAAGCACAACACATCCAGCATGTTTCTGGAAAGCCAGAAACACAGGAGGGTGTTTTGGGGTCAGTCAGTGCTTTCTATTCACTAAAATTATAAAATATTTTACTTTTGCCTTTCCCTTTTACTAAAAAAAAAAGAGGTAGTCAAGTGTGACAGCACAGGAAATAAATGACATTTTGGGATCAATTCCATCCCCCTGCAGCCTCCAGTCTCCAAGCAGACTGCCAGGCATTTGGGCACCACTTCTGCCTCTGCCAGGCATGGAGTCCTGGTCACATTCTCCTTCAGCCTCTTTTGTAACTTTTCAAAGCAGGAAAAAGGCACCAGTGGGAACAAATGTATGGCACAGCCTGTGGTCGTGGCACCTCAACCTTACCTGCTCTGGTGGAACTCCCAGTTCTGCCAGGGCTGACTCAAAAAAACTCTTGGCTGGTTTCCCCACCACCTCAGCCTGGACATCACAAGCATACTGGGGGAAAAAAAAAGAGAGAAACACAAAAAAATGCTGATTGGAAAAGGATTTGTTCAACTCTGTAACTCCAGTTATAAAACCTTTGTGATTATTGATTTTTTTTTGCCTTTAAATAACACAATGGATTAGCAGGTGTAGGTGAGTATCAGAAAATTTGGATAACAGAAGTGCTTAAAGTTCTCTGGCAGGAGAGAAAATGCTCTTGAAACACCTCAAGGTACAAATCTTTCACATTCTCCATCACTGAGTAATCTTCACACTTAATTCCAGTACTGCTCATTTTGTTAGGAGCATCACTCTTAGAGACATAACAAATATCCTTTATGTAAAACTATCAAAAGCACTGGAGGGCCTTAAAAGATACAGAGAATTTCTTCAGCCATCTGGCATAATTTTAATCATTCAAGTGAAAAACTGAGTTTCAAATCTGGGTTTTGAAAAGTTACATTTGACAAAGCAGATTTTAGAAGTTATATTTTCCTGCAAGTAAGTATCAGTGCTATGCTGAAGAGAATTGTTTCTTGCTTGTTCCTAGACAAATAAAAACATAACAGATAACGTGGACCTTCAGGTTTTCCTGGGTATCTTGCACACAATATTCAGCTTTTTTCTTGTCTGACTCCTCCTTTCAAAGGCCTCACTTGCAATAAAGGTACCACAATGGAAAAAGTTCATGGTTTAAGTAAAACAAATTTAAACTAAAAAAGGAACAAAGGCAGAAAATAAATGAATCCACCCATCTTTAGAATGCAGCAGATGAGTTTCAATGTGTGGAAACTCCCTTCACCAAGGTGAGTAATTACAGATGACCCATATTTATCTTTTAACAAGGTGCACAGGGCGAGTAAGCATAATTCCAGCTATAAAATACCTCTAATGCCTTCATATATGCTCCAACATCAAGTTTCAGACCATCAGTTTCTTTATAGTAGCGTCTGGAAATGAAAGTGATAAAGTTCCCATGAAATGAAAGTGCTGGCAGTTAGAGACAAAGAAACCACATTTTATTATTTCTGGGCCTTTATAGATGTCCATATGGCTGCATAAAAAGTCGAGTAATCAGAAAATCCCAGGCCTTGGTTTAGCACCAGGAGTTAAGGAAAGGACAGGCTCAGGGAAAGGATCCCAGGTGCCCATCTGGGAACAACTCCACGGGTTCAAAGGGATTTCAGTGTGCTCAGATCAGCATGGGCTGGGCTGTGTTTCACTGCACAGTGACAAAAACCTCCTGGCAGGTCAAAGATCAGGGCTGGCACCAACCAGAAGCTGTGACCCCTCCTTAGTGTGTCTGCATGGAGACCCCAGACAGGACCATCCCTGCTGTCTCAGCCTCCCAAAGGAGGAAACCCTGTTTATCAGGGCTAAGAAAGCTCTCCAAGCTCAATTTTGTTCCTTCTAAAAATGCTCCCTTTGCCATGGAGCTCATGGAATTAGAAGATGTCTTTAGAGAGTTTTTCTGGAATAGCAATTCACATTCATGCAGGTCTTCCAAGCTCTGGGCAGAGCAAAGACAAGTTTCTATATGACAGGAAAAAAAGGCAGGATGAGCAGTCAGCTAAGATTTTATGCCTTATCCTTCTGCCATTTTCGATTATTCAGCATAGCCTTCCTTTAAAATGACCACTTGACCTTTGCTGGAACAGCCATTAACCTTCTATAGTCTGGCGTAAACAGCTTAATTTTCTGACAGTGCCATGACAGAAGAAATTACAAAGCCAATTCCCACTCTCAGCCCAAAACAGATGCTAAATGTAAATCACTCCATTTCCAGGAGCAGGGCATTCTGCTTCAGTGACTCTGACACTTTTGTTTTCTGTGGAATGAACTAAAACTTCCACCAAAACCAACCTGCTGGCCCAAGGCAGGCACCTTGCTAAGGTCCACCCAGTTGTGCTGCTTCTGCTGGTTAAAAATGAAGCTGGGATTTGTATTTGAACCTTTGCATCAACGAGGCTTCTCCAGTCAGAACAGTTCTTATAATTTATAATCTTCCTCCTTCAAGTCAGAGAACTCACCAGAGAACTTGTATTCACATTACCTCAGTGACCAGCCATTAAAAAACAATATGCTCTTGGTGAAAACTGAGCTCTGAATATCCCAAAATCTTTATTTTTTTAAAAAAAGTACTATTTCAAAGAAGCAAAAAAATTTTGTTTCTACCAATGAATGGCCAAATAAATACTTTTACATGCACAGGATACAAAGCATTTTTACATTGACAGCAGAACAGTTCCTAAGCAAAGGTTGATTCTATATTTAATTTTGAAATATTGTGAATATTGAAATATTGTTAATTTGAAATATTTTGTGTTAGGCATTACCTAACACAAAAATTGATTATTATATGTAAAATAGCCATTCTCCTGTTGGCTCAACATTTTCTCCTTATCCTTCTGAGAAACAGGAAGGATTTCTCACCCCTGTTGGAGGATTAGAGCATGAGTGTCAGCTAAGGCAACACAAGGAATTTAACTTCTCCTTCCCACTGATAAGTTCTCCCCAGCTGGATCAATAACCCACAAACTAAGAAGGGTTTTCATGCCCATTACAGTCTATTGAACCACTGAGCAAAGTTGTCACTGCACTTTCCCCAAGATAAACATGCAGAGTCTCTTTCAAACCCATGCATCACACAACAGATAAGAACAACTCCTTGGAGTTGGGATTTGTTATTATTCATCACAAGAATTAATAATGTCCTCTTTAAAATCTCAGAATATATCTAAATTAATTATTTTCAGGAAAACATTCAAACTCCCAGACTGGATTTTTTTCTGTGTATGAAAGAGGTCAAAATTTACCTTTAATGGGCAGAGAATAATTAAAAATGCTGTCTGACATTAAAACTACCAAAACAATTATCTGCTACTTCAAAAGCACCAAAAGCATCAAACTGCATCACAAATCTACACCAACAGCTCTTTACCCAAGCATGGCCTGTAGAAATTTTGGGTTTCTTTCACAATGAAAAATCATTTATATTCAATTCAGAGAGGAACACGTGGCTACAGGCAGCAGTTAAACCAACAGTTCTCAACTCTGAGATACTAAATGCTCACTTGGGGGTCACACACATCAAAATCCAAACTCTCCATGATTCCTATGAGGTTTCAAGGCTCTCCTAAAGCACCAAAAGTCTTCATTGACACCTGATCAGATCAGGCTCTCAGCCCAGGTACACAGGTGAAAAACCAGAAAGTTGGTACCAGGAGTGACCACACTGATTTCTCCATTACAGACAGTATTAAAAAATGCAGGGACTTGAGGGAAAAACTGAGCTGGACTCACCCTTTCCCAAGGGAGATCAGAACAGGCTTCTCCATCCCAATCAGAAGTCGGAAAGCCTCGTTAAGGTTTGCATAGGTGAAGTTTTCTGCTGCATCTCCAAGAACCACACAGTTTGGGTTTGTCTTATCAATCTCAGCAAATTCAGGGACAAGATCTACAGGAGGAGGAAAAAAACCAAAAAATCACAAATCCCTCACCATTTCAGATCCCATGAAGCGATGGCTTTTCCCCAGATTCCTGCTTCCCTTCACTCATGACAGTACGTGAAAAAATAAATAAATCTTGGTCTGAATCAAGTGCTCTTCAGACACCTATTTGTTGGAACCCTAAAACTTGGGAGTTTTGAACTTTCTGTGATTTCTGGCACTGACCCTCAAAAGAACACTGCTTTTGACCTGAGGCCTTGGAGAAGGCTTCCAAAATTGAGTGATGGAGTTGGGATCACTGGTGTGTAGTTTGAAAGAAAGTGTGCAATACCACATGGTGAAAGGTTTGGAGTTTGGGGTTTTAGAATATAGTAATAGGTATGGGACAAGATGGAGGTTCTGGCTTCTTATTCCTTCTTCTTCTTAGTTTCAGGCAGTAGTTCTTGGGGATAGAAAATCCTGCAGTGCAGGTCACAGGTGTTTGGCCATTGGGTCAAAAGCATAAATAATATAAATGTTAGCTTTTAATTGGACTGTTTGCCTTTAAAAGACCTTGTAACAAACAAGATCCAGCTCCATTTTTTCACTTTTAACTTGTGTCTTGGGGTGACTTTATGATGCTTGTATCCTCAATTGTCTGTTCTGTTTCTGTTGAATATTGAGTTCTGCAGCTTTAAAACTGGTTCCAGGAGTGAAGGGGGAGAGTTTTGTTGCTTAATATTGTTCATTTTGTGCTGAAAAGTACTTTGCCTGTTAAATAAACAGTCAGGTATTTTTCCACTTCTCTCTGAGAAAATATTTCCCTGAACCAATTGGGAGAAAAACGACTTAAATCTGTTTCCTAAAAGAACCCCATTCAAATGTTTTCTCTCAAATTTGCCCTAAACCAGAACAAACACAGCTTGTTAGCTAGCAGTGCTGTAGGAATTGCTGTACTATAGATAAGAATTAATAAACAGCTGAGTCTGAACATGAAAACCCATCTCTTCTGCTTCAATCCTGATTCTGACCGAAGGCAGAGGAAAAAAGAAGCTAGCCACTAATAAGTGGTGCTGCTATTCACCTGCCCTAAAACAAAGAGGAAAAAGAGCATTTTCCCTCCCTCCCTGTGTGCCCAGGGCTGTCCCACCATGGTGCACCAGCAGGTGAGGTCTCAGCCCACGCTCTCTCAGCAGGTGACAGGCGGCCGGCGCTGGCGCTGTCACCTCGGACACCGAGATGTCGAAGCCCAGGCCCCGCAGCTTCCTCACAAAATCCTCCCTGGTCGCTTGGGTTTCGTTGGTGCAGAGCTGCAGCTTCAGCCCAGAGGCTTTGATCCTGCAGAGGGAAGGCAGCAGAGGGGTTAAATGGAGGAAGGAAATGAGACAGGAGAGGTGGAGATGGTGTTCTGGACCAGCAGCAGGATCCTCTGCTGTGACTGGATGCACCTGAAATCCTGACTGGGCACTGCAGTGATGTGTATCGACATATCAGTGATGTCCTATCAACACTGGGGTGCTTTGGACCCCAGAAACCTGGGTTTTTGAGC
>VXBI01005343.1:10805-27451 GCA_013397375.1 Toxostoma redivivum
CGGGTTTAATCGTTGTGCGAGTGGCTGCTGGTGAAGAGGTGACCCGGGCTGGGCACGCGGCGGATAAATCGCGATAATCGGGATAAATCGCGATTATCGGGAGGTGCTGGAGCTGCCGCCGGCTCCAGGCGCCGCTCCCGCCCCGGTGTGCCCGCAGCCGAAACGCCGATCAGGGGCGTTTGTGCCGTCTGAGAGCGCGGGGGTTGTGATTGAAGAGCTGCTGCTGGATGGGGGTGCCAGGCTGGCGTGGAAAATCCCAGAAATCCGGGGATCCCAGGATTTATGAGATCTCCGGATTTATGGGATACCGGGATTTATGTCATCCTCGAATTTTATGGGATTCCCCAGTTTTCTGGGATCTCCGGATTTATGGGATTCCCCAGTTTTCTGGGATCTCAGAAATCCTGGGACACCATAAATCCTGGCATCCCATAAATCTTGAGATCCCAGAAATCCGGGAATCCCATAAATCTTGAGATCCCAGAAATCCGGGAATCCCATAAATCCTGGCATCCCATAAGTCTGAGATCCCAGAAATCCGGGAATCCCATAAATCCTGGCATCCCATACATCTTGAGATCCCAGAAATCCGGGAATCCCATAAATCCTGGCATCCCATACATCTTGAGATCCCAGAAATCCGGGAATCCCATAAATCCTGGCATCCCATACATCTTGAGATCCCAGAAATCCGGGAATCTCATAAATCCTGAGATCCCCTAAAGCCTGGCATCCCATAAGTCTGGGGTTCTCCTAAATCCTGGAGATCCCAGAAATCCGGGGATCCTATAAATCTGGCCATGTCACAAGTCCTGGATCCCATAAATCCAGGGTTCTCATAAATCCTGAACCCCAGTCTTTACTCTCTCTGCACACGTTGCTTCCCCCCAAATCTTGGGGTGTTCCAGAGGAATCTTTGGGAATTTTGGCAGGGGCGTGCTTGGGTGAGTGACACTAACCCCAAAGTGTTCCCACCCCGTTGTTCCCTCTCAGAGGATGCAATGATCCATAAAAGCTCTCCTGGCTAATTTTGCCTTGAACACAGAGATTTCATTTTGGGCATTTCACAGAATTCACCCTTCTCTCGTCTTGCACCCACACTCAGCGGAATGGGTTTGAGCAGGGTCACTGCACAGAGAGAAATAAAAGGAGCTTTTTTCCTGAAAGAAAGAGGAAAAAAATGAAATCCATTGTATAGGTTAGGGGCAGGATCTAAAAGGAGCTGCTCCCTTTGGGACTCCTCCTCTTCCTCCTGTGCGTGTTACAGTCAGGAACAGAGGAAAGGAAGATGAATTTGTCAAACAAATCGGAATTATCGGGTTGTGTGTTCCCTCAGCCAGCAGGATCTCGATAATTTAACGCTGTAATTAATTAAGTGCTGCTCTCATCCCTTGGTTTTTCCCAAGTGCCCAGGCCGTTCCTGTTACAAGCTACGTAAAAGATTAGAATGGGTGGTGACTTCTGCTTGGCTTTTATCTTTTGGAAGTTTTGTTTTAATATTTAACCATATTTTAATATTTAATAGGGCTGGAGCTGGTTCTGCTGGCCCCCCTGGAGCTGCCAGCTCGGGCCATTGTTAGAGGTTGATGAGTTGGTGTTGGGTGTTGCTGATGGAGCCAGAGCAGAGCCCTCAGGGGCTGCTCCTGCCCCCCAAAATCCCCTCCTCAGCCTCCCCCTGACAGCTCCGGGCTTCTGACAAAGGGTGTGAATAAAAAATGGGGCTGTTCATCCAGGGGAAACAGCCTGGGGAAAACTGGAGGTGTGGGGGGATATTTCCTGTCTGGAAAATTGTGGTTACTGTCCTGGAGAGAGGGAGACAGCAAGAACAGCAGCACACGTGGACTTTTTTAGGGAAAAAAAGCCAAATTTATTGAATGGATAGCTCATATTTAAAAAAAATTGAAATTAAAGCTAATTGAAAATAAAGCTAAAATAATGATAATATTAATGTTCAGTCTTTGGAAGGATTATGTGCATAATAGCACAATAAACCTTCAGTTTTAGGGAGTTATCTTTTATTTTCTGACTAAACATTATTGATGCTTTTTTGGGATAACACAAATCTTGGACTGACACAGAGAACACACAGGACAATCCCAATGGAAATCACAGGATAATCCCAATGAAAATTAGAATTATTGGAGGCTCTCCTGTCCCTTCCCAGCTTTTCCAGACCAGGAGTGGCCCCACCCTCTGCTCCCTTTGCTTCTCCTCTCCAAAATATGAAATGGTTTTCCTCCTTGACTTGTAACAAGCCACTCTTAAATCTCCCTTACAGTCAATTAAATTCATTAATTAAAAGCAGATAAAGATCAGTGAGTAAAGGCTGAGCTAATACATGCCTAATATATTGTTGTATCATGCTTTGTCAAACATACCAGTAATTGCTCATTTAATTCATTCAGCATTACTGATTTAAATATCTTTCTGGACGTTTTGGAGTCAGTTGTCATTTCCTTAATGTCTGCTGGTTGCATATCAAAGTGTCACTTCATTATTTCAATGCATTATCTGTGACTTGGCTTTCCTCAAAACCCCTAATTGCTGTGACAGCGCTCGCAGCAACACAAACGCTGGGGATCACTTCAATCTCCACGGAAAGGCAGCTCCTCCAGCCTGGAGGTTGTGTTGGTGTCACCTCTGCTGGTCCCATGTCCTGGGGCTGTTCCCTGCAGGGCTCGGGGGTGGCTGCAGGTGACAGTGAGAGCGTTGAAAACACAAAATCACAGAATTATTATAGCAGGTGCTTTATTGAAGAGCTCTGGGAATCAGGGGTGCAGCCCCAAATCTGAGTCTGACATGTTTTTATACCCTTTCCTTTATATAACCATGTCTTAATTATTAAACCCATATTGTTCTATTGTACACTATATATATATTGATCTTATCCAAGCATGAATTCTTGTAATTTCCATCAGCCCCCACAAATATCCTTTCTCATGATTCCTGTTACGATTCTATCGTTTCTCATGATTCTTATTACGATTAAACAATAATTATATTCAATTACCAAACAATTGTTACATTTAACAATTATATCATTTATCATATGATGATTACAGGTGTAGCTTCACATGATCTAGAAAAAACAAATCTCAATATTCGTTCCCAGGGCCTGGATCCCTTTCCCAGACCCAATCTTCCTTTCCACCCCCTGAACCCATTGCATGCAGTTCTGGTGATTTCAGGAACATTTCAACCCTGTGCTGTCAACATCAGTGCCACCATGGGCTGTCCTGGTCCTGCTGCTCGGGCTGCCCTTGGCCAGCAGCTCCTGCAGCCAGGGGGGTTTAGGGGTTGTGGTATTTGAGGGATTGGGTGTTTTGAATCGTGGAAACACTTTATAGAGAGATATAAAGTAGGAATGCATTTATTCACTGAGGTGCACGGGGATAATTCCTCCCAAAGTTTGCACACTGAGACTTCAAACCTCTGCTCTGTTTATTCCCTAAAATCCTAGGAGTACACAATACCCTAATCCATATTCACATCCTAGCTTCCCCCTCCCTGGCTTTGTATTCAAATGAGCCAAAAGTCCTTTAGCACTTGTGCCTCCCCAGTTCAGGGGCTCTGATGAAGGCTCCCAAACTCTTCATCGCACTTGACCTCGTCACCTTTGTCTCCAGAGCGTCTGAGCCCTTTGGGCACATTGCGGCCCTTGAGCTCAGTCCTTGCTGCTTTGGGGTTTTGGGTTTATCACCTATCCCTGGTACCTCGCACCCCTCACCCTGTTTGCAAGTTTTGGTTCCATTTATCACAAACCAGCCTGCCTCTCTGATTTTTGTAAGCATAGTAAATGTCAGGCATTCCTCATTGTTTTGTTTTTTGATGAACTACTCCTTACTTTTTAATTCTCTGTCTCAGTTTAAAGGGTTGGGTGTTTGAGGGGTTGAGGGTGTCAGGAAAATGAACCCACAAACACCAGAGGTTTGTGTCCAGAAAGGAGACAGAGGAGTGCTTTTGCTTTATTCCAATAAAGGCAGAGCCCATGGGACATTCCCTGGGATCTCAAATTTTTGGAGGACGCACCTCCCTTTTTATCCCAATTTCCCTCTCTCTTTCCCCATTGCTGAGGCACTTGAGAGGCACAGACTGCCCAAACCCTGATCCCTGAGATTCCCCTCTCATGTACAACCCTCCCTTTGCATTTTTAATTCTTATAGAATTAATATTTTCCCCCGTTGCTTCTTTCATCTTTCAATATCCAATTTCATTTACCATTTGTAAAGACAAATAACTTTTCCATCCATCCATCAGTGGAATCCATCCCATTGTTTCTTTTATCTCTCAGTGCTGGTTTTATCTACAAGCAGATCCACAGCTCGTTTGTAAAGACAAATTCGACATTGCTCTTGGGTGTTTGAAGGGTTGGGGTTTGGGGGATTGACTGTTTGTGGGGTTGGGTGTTTGAACAGTTGGGTGTTTGAGGGGTTGGGTTTTGGAGTTTTGAAGGGTTGGGTGTTTGGGGGGTGTTTGAACAGTTGGATGTTTGAAAGTTTGGGTTTTAGGGGGCTGGGTGTTGGAAGGGTTGGATATATTTCAGGACTTGTGTAGGTTTGAATGTGGGAGAGAGAAATCAGAAGTTTCAGTGAATGATTTGAAACCTGGAAGTGAAGAGAATTGCGCTGGCACCTCTGAATGATAATGATCCGAAAAGTTTTAATTAAAGATCTGCCTTGTGCTGGGAGAATCCCAGAATCCCAGACTGGTTTGGGGTGGGAGGGACCCCAAATGTCACCCAGTGCCACCCCTGGGACACCTCCCACTGTCCCAGGGTGTCCCAATGTCCAGCCTGGCCTTGGGCATTCCGGGGATCCAGGGGCAGCCCCAGCTGCTCTGGGAATTCCATCCCAGCCTCTCCCACCCTGCAGGGAACAATTCCTGCCCCAATCCCGTCCATCCTGCCCTGTGGCACTGGGATCTGTCCCTGTCCCTCCACCCTGCCATGCTCTCAAATGCCAGCTCTCACCCCAGCCTCAGGAAACATCCCCCAAAACCCAGCCCGTGACAAAGGACTTTAGCTAAAATGTTAAAACAATTATTTTTGCGGGAAGCAAAAGAAAAGAAAAGGATTAAATAATCGGTGAAATGTCAATTTCTAAAGGTCCTCAGGGGAATCGATGGTGGGAGCTCAGCGGGTTCAGGGCAGGAGGAGGCTCCGAGGGGCTCGGGGGCAGGAGTGGATCCCAATTCCAGATTCCCTCCCGAGGATCCCAATTCCAGATTCCCTCCCGGGGCTCTCGGAGCTGGGTTTGATCACAAACCGCAGCAGGGGCTGTGGGAATTGTGCGTGTGTGCTGGGAAAAACGAGGTTTTTTTCTTGGTAAATTTTAAAAAGTTTAATCAAAGACAATAAGTGACAATAAAGCAAAAGGTTATAACAGCAGGGTGCTGGACATCCAGCCAAGAGCACCCCTTAACTCAAAAAACACTTTTTAAATGCATCAGCCTGTTGCATATTCATAGACCTTCATGAATTATTCAAAATCATCCCCCTCAACCTGTAAATCAATATTTTTTACTTTTTTTTTTAATTTATTTTTTTTCCTTGTGGCTCCAGTGCACTTCTTGATAACAGAGATCAATAAATTCCTTCCCTGGAGTTTTGGTTTTCTCACCCCTGCCTTCATCCAGAGAGGAGAATCCAAGAATGTGAAGAATTTCCTGTTTATCTTTTTACCATTCTCTGAGTTAGTTATATGAACAAAAGCTTTTTATATCACGTTATAGTCTAAAAAATATATTTATCCCACTACTATTTCTAAGTGTTGTTAGTGGCAGAACTAAAACAAGCTATATTCATACAGCAAAGTTTTCCAACATTTTACATACAACATTATTCTTAATATTTGCAAAAACCCAATAATATAATATGGTATTTATAACAGTGTTCACGTGTGTGCACAGACACAGGGAGAGATGCACAAATTGCATTTCCTGCTCCCCTGGGTGCTGTCTCTGCTGCTTTGCACTGATTTTTCAGCCCCCCAGCTCTCCTGCCCGGGGTTCTGTGCAGCCTCCAGAGGGGCTGGTAGGAGTTGTCAGGCACAGCAAAATATTGCAGCAGTTGGAATAATGAACTATTGAAGAAGGGGTTTGCTCACAGTGAATGGTGGTGCTTTATTCATTCTGGATTTTTTAAGATTTATTTTTTTTTTCCCTAGTCCCACACAAATGGAGATAAAGCAGTAACAGTTACAGGAACAGTTTGGATGGCTGTCAGTTTGGATGGAATGCCATATGCCCGCTCAGCTGTTCCATGTAATCCTCCCCAGCATTCTCAGGATTTGCTGCACTGAGGAATGGGCTTGGCTTTGTTTTTAACTGGCCAGGGGAGCGCTGAGGGAGAGGAGGAGGTGCTGAAGGGGCTGTCCCAAGAACGGGCATTTTTTCACAAATATTTACACCAGAAAAATGAGAATATTGCCATGAACAGGAGTCTGTGGTGCTGAGGGAAGCACCAAAATCAGCCCCGGCTCAGGTGACCCCCGAGCATCAGTGCCAGGAGGGAACCTCCGGGAAAGATGGAAATTTCCTGTGATATATTCAGGTTATGGACAAAGGCAAATCTTACATAAATGGTAACATTTTGTATGAGATCTCGGAGAACAGTTCAGCAGGGATTACGGGTATCTAAAACCAGATTGTGCCGTGGTTCCTGTGCTTGGACTCCATTAACCTCAGCAATTTTCATTTGTTCTTTGACATTTTCCAGTCACTGCTAAGCTTTTGATTAACAGCTCTGGGCTTTTCACAGAGGGGAGCAGCGGGAGCAGCGTCAGTGCTCCAGCCCTCGGTGCTGAGGGAGGTCTGGGGGCTGCAGGGGGCAGAGGGGGCTCAGGGGGCACACAGGGGCAGCAGCGCGTTTGGGGTGAGGCTGGGTCCCTGCTGGAGCCACCCCGGTGCCACAGCTGGGGACAGGGGGACCCTGCCGTGGTGGCAGAGCCGTGCTGGGCTCTGATTGCTCTCCCAGAGCTGGGGACAGAGGGACCCTGCCCTGGTGACAGAGCTGTGCTGGGCATGGCAGGCTCTGGTTCCTATTCCAGAGCTGGGGACAGAACTGGGGACAGAGGGACCCTGCCATGGTCACAGAGCTGTGCTGGGCATGGCAGGCTCTGGTTCCTATTCCAGAGCTGGGGACAGAACTGGGGACAGAGGGACCCTGCCATGGTCACAGAGCTGTGCTGGGCATGGCAGGCTCTGGTTCCTATTCCAGAGCTGGGGACAGAACTGGGGACAGAGGGACCCTGCCATGGTCACAGAGCTGTGCTGGGCATGGCAGGCTCTGGTTCCCATTGCAGAGCTGGGGACAGAGCTGGGAACAGAGCTGGGTTGTGACAATTCCTGCCCTGGTGACAAAGCTATGCTGGGCACGGCAGGCTCTGGTTCCCATTCCCAGGGCTGGGCTGTGACAATTCCTGCCCTGGTGACAAAGCTATGCTGGGCACGGCAGGCTCTGGTTCCCATTCCCAGGGCTGGGCTGTGACAATTCCTGCCCTGGGCACTGAGCACTCCTGCACCCAGGGCTGAGCCACCTCCAGAGCTGCCAGGGCTTGTTTTGTCCTCACAGGGATTGAGACACTCCCCTGGCACCTTGATTTTCGTGTCCTGGAGGTGGGTTACCCCCAAGGTCACCTTCACCCTCAAGGATTTGCTTTATTTTTCTCCTTTTCCACTGCCTGTCTTAATCTGTTTCCTATTAAGCCCAAGCCTACCCCCTCCACTGCCTCTTTTCCTTTGAAATTGGCAGTAAACTACCACTGGAAAAATAAGAACATTCAGACATCTTCTTGGAAGTGTGAACACTTTGTTCTCTTGGCTGCAAATACAATATTTGTGTTATTTTTGTTCTAATTCTCACTTCACTCCTATTAAGGAACAATTCAGCGCATTCACTTCACGGAGCTGCCAATTTCCGTGGCATTTCAAAGAAACAACAAACAGGTGCAGACCTTGCAGGAGTCGCTGCGGTTGGCTCCTGGTTTAAATTGGAGTTCTGTGTGTTTTTGGGAATTCTGCTGGGGTCTGGAGAGCCATCCTTCCGCCCCGTGGGGAGCCCTGCTGGGCAGTGCCGAGCCCCCCCTGTGCCCCCGGGGCTGCTCCTGGGGCAGGGACAGGAGATTTCCTGACCCTGTGGGGAGCAGCCACAGGGACCTGGCCACCCCCACCCCGTTTTGGGGGTGCATTTCAGCAGGAAAGGGTCACTTCAGGCCAGGTGGGGCCCTGTGTCCTCGGCTCCTTTTCCCACCCGTTGGAACATTCTCGGTTTCCTCCTTGGCATCATTCTCACCCTCTTTTCCATGAGGTTTTCCCACTGGGGAGAGGTGCTTCAGTCTGGGAATGCTGGGGTCAGGAGGGGCTGGGATTAGGAGATGATGGGATCAGGAGATGCTGAGATTAGGAGATTCTGGGACTGGGAGATTCTGGGACTGGGAGATTCTGGCATCGGGAGATCCTGGGGTTGGGAGATTCTGAGATCAGGAGATCCTGGGGCTGAGAAGTGCTGGGATCAGGAGATGCTGGAATCAGGAAATACAGACCTCGCTAGGCTAAGAGAAAATATTACAGATAAGAAAAGAATAAACAACCTTGAAATAAAAAAAAACTAAAGAGCTCAGATTGATTCCAGCTCGGGCACACGAACTGCCAGCCAAGAACTTTTACACATCTCGGGGAAAAAACCAAACCAGATTCCGAGACCAGGACTCCAGTGCCCACTGAGCAGTGAGAAGTTCGGAAATGGGGGAGCAATTCCTTGTTTTTCAGGAATTAGGGATGAACACCTGGGTGTGCAGCTCTCACCCCTCACTGCAGCTCCAGGAGGGAAATCCAGGCACGGTTTCAGCCAGGGGCAAGGGAAGAGGGGCTGGTTCTGCTCTGGGGGTGTCAGTGACGCCCTCCCTGAGCCAGGCTTTGTTAGTTCCGAGCTGCCGAGCACCCGCCCGCTGCATTGTTTGGGTTATTAGGGTGATATTTTGTTCCTTGCTAATAATGGTAATTGCAGGAGTGCACAGACAACGCACTAATTACTGCAGACCATCAGCCAGGCAGAAACTGCTCAGGGCTGGGCTTCCCTTCCCAGCAGCATGAGCAGTTCCCATAAAGATGGACCAAAATTCCCAGAAATTCCCATCAAGAGCCGGGGGGATCCTGTCAGGGCATGGCAGCTCCGTACAGAGCTAAAGGGGCTCAGTCCTGGCTTGGACCACTGGAATTCCAGAGGTTCCTGGAGCAGAAAGAGCCACAGGGACCCAGGGCTCTGCCTGGCTGCTCATGGATCACATCATCACACTGAGCCTCGCCCATCCCGAAATCCTGCCATGTCCTCAGCTGGAAGGGTCCCCCAGGGATCACCCAGCCCTGCACAGACCCCCCCAAAATCCCACCCTGGGCATCCCTGGTGTCCAAACCCTGCTGGAGCTCCGGGGCTGTGCCCATTCCCGGGGCTCTGGGGTGTCCCAGCAGCAGAAGGAAGCCCAGACTCTGTTTTGGAAGCACAGCACCAATCCAGGCTGTTCCCATTTATTCAGGGACGCCCTCAGAACAAGGGCTCAGGGCTGGGTGTCACATTCCTGCAGCTGGAGAACATTTCAGCTTTCACTGACCGCCTGAAACTTCGGCCCATAATCTGGAAAGACTTCTGCCAGTCTTTTGAAGTGGTTTGCTAATTTCTCCCTGCCTAACTGGTCCCTGGTGGTGTGACCAGGTTAAATGGCAGCAAGGTGATTCCCAAAGGTGATGGTAAATGGGACTGTTTAGAAAATCAGAGGTACCATTGTGAGAACAAAAAACTAATCAGAAAGAAAAGCTTTTGTTTGGTTTAAATTAGAGAACACAACTGGTGGGCTGGGGTTTGCATTTGTATTTTTATGCACCCTTAGAGCATTTTCCTGCCATGGCTTTCCAGGGTGGAGAACTGGGAATGGGATTAAATTGTGCCAAGGTGATTCCCAAAGGGGATGGTGATTGGTTAAATGCTCCAAGGTAATTCCCAAGGGTGATGGTGATTGGTTAAATTGTGCCAAGGTGATTCCCAAAGGTGATGGTGATTGGTTAAACACACCAAGGTGATTCCCAAAGGTGATGATAATTAGTTAAATGGCACCAAGGTAATTCCCAAAGGTGTTGATAATTCACCCCAGCCCTGGCAGGCCTGCCTGGGGATCATCCTGCTGCCCCCCAGGCTCTGAGGCTCGGGGGCTGGGATCTGTGCATTTGAAATCAAAGCTCTGCAGTGTTAGAAATGTCATTCCAATCTCCTCGTTTTTGATATTTTCTTCAGGAGAGAACTCCATTCAAACAGAAATGTTCCAGAGAACAAGAATGAAATGTCATCCTTTATATCTCTTAAAGCCCTAGATTGTGAGCTTGTAATACAGGCAGTACCGAGCCAGAAAGTGGCTGCACATCAGAGCTGTGCCATGGAACATTGTGTTTTGTCTTCCCTAAATGTCACCCTTTGTGCTCTCGGGCCGGACTGAGGCAGGAAATATGAAAGGGCTGAATAAATATTTCATTTGATGTTCCTGGTAATTACAATCAGGATTAATTCCTTCAGTCTGAGAGCGGATCCTGGGCGTTGTGGGCTCTGTAAATTATTGATTTGGGAGTGGCAGGAGGAGCGTGGCTGAGCCAGGGAGGGGAGCTCTGGTCCCAGCACGGGAATCCCAAACTGGGTTGGGTTAGAAGGGACCTCAAATGCCAGCCAGAGCCACCCCTGCCATGGCAGGGACACCTCCCACTGTCCCAGGGACATTCCAGGGATCCAGGATTCCATCCCAGGGCCTGCCCACCCTCCCAGGGAAGGATTTGTCCCCAGTCCCGAAAGTTTGGGGTCATTTCCCCTCCTCCTGTCCCTGCAGGGGCCCCAGTCCCAGAGCTGTCCCCGTCAGAGCAGTCTGGACCCCGGGCACTGTTCCCAGCCCTCCGTGCCCCTGCACCTGCCCCAGAACATCCCTGGGGACAGGGAGGGCAGGGGACAGGGATAAGGGACAGGGACAGGAATGGGATGGGGATGGGGGACAGGAATGGGACAGGGACAGGAGTGGGACAGGGACAGGGGACAGGGAGGGGGACAGAGACAGGGATGGGAACAGGGGACAGGAATGGAGACAGGGATAAGGGACAGGGACAGGGGACAGGGATGGGGACAGGGACAGGAATGGAGACAGGGATAAGGGACAGGGATAAGGGACAGAGACAGGAATGGGGACAGGGATAAGAAATAAGGGACAGGAATGGGGATGGGGACAGGGACAGGAATGGAGACAGGGATAGGGACAGGGATAAGGGACAGGGATAAGGGACAGAGACAGGAATGGGGACAGGGATAAGAAATAAGGGACAGGGATGGGGACAGGGATAAGGGACAGGAACAGGGGACAGCAGTGCAGCTGCCTGGGACAGTGCTGGCCCCAAACTCCTCTCTGTGGGTCCCTGGCACGTCCCCCAGCACAGACCCAGAGCTCTCCTGCTCCATCCCAGCTCTTCTGGGAGCTCCCGGAACAAGGGAAGGTGGAATATGAAACTCAGGCATTACAAGGAAATTTCAATTTTACCAGGGCTAGGAAACAGCATTAAGCTGTAATTAAAAAGTTATTGGAAACCTCCACGAGGCTCCAATTCCATTTAATGACTGCAGCTCTCTGTCCATCATCAGCACAACGTTCCTGAGCCACCTCAGGGGGGCACAAACCTGGAATTTACCTCTTTAAATGTGCTGTAATTATCACTTGCTCATATCCATCCCAGAAGTGGAAACTCTACAAAACTGGAATATTTCCATTTTATGCACTGAAGTTATTCTGCTTCAAACCGGATGACCCAACTTGTGCAGGCCTGCAAATTAATTTTAAAAAAGTAATTATGCTGTTGAAGCCAAAAAGAAATGAAACCCATACTTGCTGAATATAAACCTGAATGCACAGAATTTAGTGGGAACATTTTTTATTTATTTCATTTCAGAGATGTTAGGAAAAAAAACCTGTCAAAGCCTTTTACATGGCAGATCTGTGAAAAGCTTTACAAAATTAAGTTATATCTGCATATAATATAAAATCAATGGGACTGTTTAGAAAATCAGAGGTACCATTGTGAGAACAAAAAACTAATCAAGAAAGAAAAGCTTTTGTTTGGTTTAAATTAGAGAACACAACTGGTGGGCTGGGGTTTGCAGTTGTATTTTTATGCACCCTTAGAGCATTTTCCTGCCATGGCTTTCCAGGGTGGAGAACTGGGAATGGGATTGGGGCTGGGGAGTGGTGGGAGGGCAGAGTTTGGGGTGTGCTGAGGTTTGCCAGGAGCAGTGTTTTCCATTCCACACCTTCATCTTCCAGCTCAGCATGTGTCAGGGCCAGCTCCTCCTGCTGGAATTCACCAATTCCAGGCAGGAATTGTGACCCCAGCGAGTCTGAATGCAGGATGTGAGCACGGGCAGGGCTGGGGGCTGGAATTTCTCCTGCCCTGCTCTGTTTCCTGAGGAGGGTTCGCACCCAGCTCTGCTCAGCGGGGCAGGGCAGTGCCGGGAGCCCAGCACCACAACTCTGCTTTATTCCTGTGCCAATCCTAAATGGCCAGGAAAACCCTTCTGGATTCAGCACCGTCCTTGAAACGGGGCAGAACAACCCGAGCTGGGATTTCCCCCAGGTGAACACATCAGCACAGTGACAGCGTGCAGGGGTTGGATTTCCCATCCATTCCCATCCCATTCCATCCACTCCCAGCTCATTCCCATCCCATTCCCATCCCATTCCATCCATTCCCATCCCATTCCATCCACTCCCAGCTCATTCCCATCCCATTCCCAACCCATTCCCATCCATTCCTATCCCATTCCCAACCATTCCCATCCCATTCCATCCATTCCCATCCCATTCCATCCACCCCTATCCATTCCCATCCCATTCCCAATCATCCCCATTCATTCCCATCCATTCCCATTCCCATCCACTTCCATCCCATTCCCAACCATTGCCATGCACTCCCATCCATTCCCATCCATCTCCACCCATTCCTATCCCATTCCATCCATTCCCATCCCATTCCCAACCGTTCCCAACCACTCCCATCCCACTCCCAGCCATTCCCAACCATTCCCATCCACCCCCATCCATTCCCATCCCATTCCCATCCATTCCCAACCATTCCCATCCCATTCCATCCATTCCCATCCACTCCCATCCCATTCCCATCCCATCCATTCCCAACCATTCCCATCCATTCCCAACCACTCCCACCCATCCCCACCCATCCCCATTGGAGCTGCCTTTCCCTTTCCCCTGGCTCTGGCATTTCCCAGATGCCCAGGGCAGGACGGCGGTGCTGCCGCCGCTGCTGGGGTTTGTCAATTGTCTCCCATCCGTGCCTTTGTGTCTAACAGGCTTTGATGGACTTTCCTTCCATTAATTTGTCTAATTGCCTTTCAAATCCATTTGTGCGTCTGGCTCCCACGTAATGAGCTCCACACTTTCATTATGCACTACGTGAAAAATTACTGGCTTTTCTTTGTTTTGCACCCACTCTCTAATTATTTTCTGACAACCCTTTGTTCTTGCGTTTGGAGAAACAACAAATAATTGTTGGCCACTTCACACTTTACTGCCGTCGTGGTTTTCTCTCCTCCCTGAGCCGAGCCGGGTTTAGAATTCCTCTGATCAGAACCTGGGTCTCTTCCCCCCTGAGGCTGAGTTTTGTGCTCTGCACGGGAGGGCAGTGGGGTGGAGCTGGCAGTGTCCCCTCTGTCCCCNGGGGCTGGGGAGTGGTGGGAGGGCAGAGTTTGGGGTGTGCTGAGGTTTGCCAGGAGCAGTGTTTTCCATTCCACACCTTCATCTTCCAGCTCAGCATGTGTCAGGGCCAGCTCCTCCTGCTGGAATTCACCAATTCCAGGCAGGAATTGTGACCCCAGCGAGTCTGAATGCAGGATGTGAGCACGGGCAGGGCTGGGGGCTGGAATTTCTCCTGCCCTGCTCTGTTTCCTGAGGAGGGTTCGCACCCAGCTCTGCTCAGCGGGGCAGGGCAGTGCCGGGAGCCCAGCACCACAACTCTGCTTTATTCCTGTGCCAATCCTAAATGGCCAGGAAAACCCTTCTGGATTCAGCACCGTCCTTGAAACGGGGCAGAACAACCCGAGCTGGGATTTCCCCCAGGTGAACACATCAGCACAGTGACAGCGTGCAGGGGTTGGATTTCCCATCCATTCCCATCCCATTCCATCCACTCCCAGCTCATTCCCATCCCATTCCCATCCCATTCCATCCATTCCCATCCCATTCCATCCACTCCCAGCTCCTTCCCATCCCATTCCCAACCCATCCCCATCCATTCCTATCCCATTCCCAACCATTCCCATCCCATTCCATCCATTCCCATCCCATTCCATCCACCCCTATCCATTCCCATCCCATTCCCAATCATCCCCATTCATTCCCATCCATTCCCATTCCCATCCACTTCCATCCCATTCCCAACCATTGCCATGCACTCCCATCCATTCCCATCCATCTCCACCCATTCCTATCCCATTCCATCCATTCCCATCCCATTCCCAACCGTTCCCAACCACTCCCATCCCACTCCCAGCCATTCCCAACCATTNTGCACTACGTGAAAAATTACTGGCTTTTCTTTGTTTTGCACCCACTCTCTAATTATTTTCTGACAACCCTTTGTTCTTGCGTTTGGAGAAACAACAAATAATTGTTGGCCACTTCACACTTTACTGCCGTCGTGGTTTTCTCTCCTCCCTGAGCCGAGCCGGGTTTAGAATTCCTCTGATCAGAACCTGGGTCTCTTCCCCCCTGAGGCTGAGTTTTGTGCTCTGCACGGGAGGGCAGTGGGGTGGAGCTGGCAGTGTCCCCTCTGTCCCCTCCTGGTCCTGTGGGCACCAGCTGGAGGCTGTCCCAGGAGCCCCTGGAGCTGTGAGGGAGGTGCGCGGCTCCTTTTTCCCGTTTTTATCTCTGCCATGGTCTGGGACCTGCCTCAGCTTCAGCACAGCCAGGGGTGACAGCCTGGGGGGCAAAGAGTTAACTGGGCTCGCTCCTGTTCCGGAGCAGGCAGCTGTAAATAACGCGTTTGTGAAAGCTGCCGGTAAATAATGCAAATATCTCATTAAACGTTCCCAGGCAGGCAGCAAGGCGTGGGCTCAGCTCGGCGGGATTAGAGGCCAGCTCGGGGTAATTGTGTTTGCACCCCGAGGTGACAAAGCTCCTCGGGCAGGGCAGGGCAGCCTGGGGACATGGGGCAGGTGGGGCTCAGCTGCTCGGGCCTCAGCTTGGGTCAGGGCTGGAACCTTCTGCTGCTGCTCCTGCTGCTGGGGAACCCCAAAAACCCAGCCCAGGGTAAAATCCTGGAACCCTCTGCTGCTCCTCTGCTCCTGGGGAACCCCAAAAACCCAGCACAGGGTCAGAACCTGGAACCCTCTGCTGCTGCTCCTGCTGCTGGGGAACCCCAAAAACCCAGCCCAGGGTCAGAACCTGGAACCCTCTGCTGCTGCTCCTCACTGCTCTTGGGGAGCCCCAGAAACTCAGCCCAGGATAAAAGCCTGGAACCCTCTGCTGCTGCTCCTGCTGCTGGNGGTCAGAACCTGGAACCCTCTGCTGCTGCTCCTGCTGCTGGGGAACCCCAAAAACCCAGCCCAGGGTCAGAACCTGGAACCCTCTGCTGCTGCTCCTCACTGCTCTTGGGGAGCCCCAGAAACTCAGCCCAGGATAAAAGCCTGGAACCCTCTGCTGCTGCTACTGCTGCTGGGAGTGCCTGGAACCCTCTTTTACTTCTCACTGCTCCCCTGCTGCTGGGGAACCCCAAAAACCCAGCCCAGGGTCAGAACCTGGAACCCTCTGCTGCTGCTCCTGCTGCTGGGAGTGCCTGGAACCCTCTTTTACTTCTCACTGCTCCCCTGCTGCTGGGGAACCCCAAAAACCCAGCCCAGGGTCAGAGCTGGAACCCTCTGCTGCTGCTCACTGCTCCCCTGCTCCTGGGGTTAAAGCCTGGGGGACCCAGCGCAGGCTCAGAGCCTGGGGGCACGTGGGGCACGGCACCAAAAGCTGCCGAGGCTGCTCTGGCTGCCCTCCCCAGCTCTGTTTCTGTTTCCGTGGCTCTTCCTGCCCAAGTTTAGCTCCTTCAGCAGAGTTCAGGAGGCAGGAGGGGCAGGATGGGGCAATAGTGCTTCCCATCCTTTTTTCCCATCCTTTCTTCCCAGGCTCTGTCACAGGGAGCAGAGCAGGGACAAGTCCTGGTCATTCCCGGCCCTGTGCCCTGGGCTCTGCCATTCCACAGGGACACTGAGTGTTAGGGCTCATTTAGGAAAAGATAATTAGTGCAGTAAACCCAGTTCTAGATCCTAATCAAAACCTTTCTGCCCTGTCCCTGCAGAGGGTTGGGGTTTCCTCCTGCCCTGCTCCTAATCCGGGTTTAATCCTTCCCCGGGGTTTGATGCTGATGGGATTAGCAGGTTTAACACCAGACAAGCTCTGTAACCATGGTTTCCTCCACGAGCTGCTCCAGCAGGGATGAGCGGGACTGCAGGAGCTGGGACAAGCTGGGATCGGTCTGAGTTTAACTAAACCCGGCTTAAAGGGCTGGGCCAGCTCCCAGGACAGCCCTGTACGGGTTCTGACCCCAATGTCTGGGGTCACTGGGGTCACTCAGGG
>VXBI01005347.1:2802-21345 GCA_013397375.1 Toxostoma redivivum
GCCTGGTGTTCAGCAATGGGGCAAGGGGGAGTCCTGGGTATTCACCGGTGGGGCAAGGGGGGGCTTTTAGGCATCCCCAGTGAGGAAAGGGGGGACCCTGGGTATCCCCCGTTGGGCAAGGGTTGACCCTGAGCATTCTCCAGTGGGGCAAGGAGGGGTCCTGGGTATCCACAATGGGGCAAGGGGGGAGCCTGGTGTTCTCCAATGGGGCAAGGGGGGGTCCTGGGCATCCCCAGAGGGCCAAGGGGGCTCCTGGGCATCCTCAGCAGGATGAGAGGTGTGCCTGGGTATTCCCCAGTGGGGCAAGGGGGGCTCCTGGGTATTCCCAAAGGGGGCCAGGAGGGCTCCTGGGCATTGCCAGCAGGGTGAGGAGTGATCCTGAGCATTCCCCAATGGGGCAAGGGGGGCTCCTGGGCATCCCCAGTGGGGCAAGAGGGGCTCCTGGGCATTGCCAGCAGGACAAGGGCTGTCCCAGGCCATGCCCAGCAGGGTGAGGGTTTGCCCCTGGCCATCCCTGGCCATGGTGGGCTGAGCTGTGCCCTTGGGTGGCCGTGACCCACCCGGGCTCACCCCCACGTGTCTCCCCAGAAACTGCTGGAGGAGTGTGAGCAGCACAAGGACAAGGTGGAGGAGTGCCAGCGCTACGCCAAGCAGTACATCGACGCCATCAAGGTGTGCCCACAGCCCGGGGGCTGGCACTGGTGTGGGGCTGGGGGCCACAGCACGGTGCCCAGGGGGCTTGTGGCTCCTGGCAGAGCTTTGATCTCGCTCTCCTGGGCAGGACTACGAGCTGCAGCTCGTGAGCTTCAAGGCACAGGTGGAGCCCATGGCATCGCCGGCCAAGAAGCCCAAAGTGCAGTCGGCGTCGGACAGCATCATCCAGGAGGTGAGGGGGGGTCTCTTTGCCCCTGGGGGGGTCTCCCTGGCCCTGGCCCAGGATGTCCTGCAGCCCCTGGGGTCTCCCTGCCCCAGAGAGGGATCGCCCTGCCCCAGGGGTGTCTCCCTGCCCCTGGCCTGGGATGTCCTGCAGCCTCTGGGGTGTGGCTGCTCACTGATGGGGTGGCCCTGAGGGTGCAGCCCCATCCCTGCTGGGGTGCTGGCGGGCCGTGGGTGAGCCCCCCTGCCTCCTGCTGACCCCCTGTCTCCACAGTACGTGGAGCTGCGGACGCAGTTCAGTGAGCTGACCACGCTCACCACCCAGTACATCAAGTTCATCACCGAGACGCTGCGGCGGCTGGAGGACGAGGAGGTAGGGAGGGGAGCAGGGCGGCATGGCGGCTGTGGGACCAAAGGAAGGCGGTGCACGGGCACTGAACTGGCCCCATGACTAACACTGGCCCATGGCCACGGCTCCAAACGCATCACTGACACCAGCCCAGGGCCACGGCTCCGGCCCCATCACTGACACTGGCCCACGGCCACGGTTCCAAACCCATGACTAACACTGGCCCATGGCTCCAGCCCCATCACTAACACTGGCCCATGGCTCCAGCCCAATCACTGACTCCAGCCCATGGCTGTGACTTCAGCCCCATCACTGACACTGGCCCATGGCTGTGGCTCCAAACCCATCACTGACACTGGTCCATGGCTGTGGCTCCAAACCCATCACTGACACTGGTCCATGGCTGTGACTCCAGCCCCATCACTGACACTGGCCCATGGCTGTGGCTCCAAACCCATCACTGACACTGGGCCATGGCTGTGGCTCCAAACCCATCACTGACACTGGTCCATGGCTGTGACTCCAGCCCCATCACTGACACTGGCCCATGGCTCCATCCCCATCACTGACACTGGCCCACGGGCGTGACTCCTCCCTATCACTAACTCTGCCCCGCTAGCTCCTGCTCCCTGCTGGGCTCCTGGGAGCAAGGCTGTGGCTCTGTGTTCCGCTGTGTCCGAGCCCGGCTGGCCCTGGGCTCTGGGGGCTCTGGTGTGACCGGTGGTAGGAGGCACTTCCCAGATACACGCGGTGCGCTCAGCACCTGCCTGCGCATGCTGCTGTGCTGGGCGCGGGGTCATCTCTCTAACTCTTGGTTTCTGCCCTTGGAGCCGCTTTGCCAGTGCTTTATCTTGGGGAATATTTGTGTTGGTGGGGATCTAAAGGAGGGTAAAAGTCCAGGATGACTCTGGCAGCCGTGCACCAGGTACTCACTCTGCGCATGCCTTCCCCCCGCGGCACCCTCTGCCTCCCCCACGGCTCAGCCTCTCCTCCTCGCCCTCCTCTGCGTCGGTGCTGCTGCAGGACCAGGGCTCCGGTGCAGCTCTGGCTCCCCTGCATGCGCTGCCTGCGCCCGGGCCCTGCCTCGCTCACGGTGCATGCGGCACGGCCCCGGGCAGGCTCCAGCTGCGTCGGCCCTTGGGGACAGCCTGCTCCCAGCTGCCCGGAGAGCGCTGGCAGGGCTCACAACCAGCTCAACTGCTCTCTCCTCTTGAGGCTTTCCCGGCAGGGAAGGCTCTGCTGGCACCGCCCTCGCACTGCTCCCCTCTGCTCTGCTCCGGCCGTCTCTCTGCTCTCCTTTGCCCACGGCAGGGGCTGTCTGTGCCAGCCCCCAGCGCCTGGCAGCGGGAGCCGTGCTGGTGATGTGCACGCTGCTGGCCTCGTCGTCATCGCTTGGGCTCGGCTCGCTCTCTGTCCCTTCTCTCTGGAACGTGGCTTTCCTCGCTGCTGTCTGGCTCCTGTTGCCTGTCTGCCTGTGCTGTCGTGTGTCCCCTGTCGTGCCACACGTCTTCTGGAAGCCGGCCTCACCGGCTGGTGCGGTGGCCCAGGGGCCGAAGCCATTCCACGCGCATCTGCCGCCCCTCCGCTGTCTCGGCGGTGCGTGGCTGGGCCAGCACCGATTCCACGGCGCGATCGCATCCCTTGTGATTTGTCTCTCTCTCCCCTCTCTGTCCCCTGCACCCTCTTTCCCCTCCAGAAAGCCGCCGAGAAGCTGAAAGAGGAGGAGAGGAAGCGGCTGGCGGAGGTGGAGGCGCAGCTGGAGAAGCAGCGGCAGCTGGCCGAGGCCCACGCCAAAGCCAAGGCGCAGGCGGAGGCGGAGGCGCGGGAGCTGCAGCTCCGCATGCAGGAGGAGGTCACCCGGCGGGAGGTGGTGGCCGTGGATGCCGAGCAGCAGAAGCAGAACATCCAGCAGGAGCTGATGCAGCTGCGGCAGAACTCGGACCACCAGATCAAGGCCAAGGTGAAGCTGATCGAGGAGGCCGAGTACAACCGCAAGAAAGTGGAGGAGGAGATCCGCCTGATCCGCCTGCAGCTGGAGAGCACCGAGAAGCAGCGGGAGGGCGCCGAGACGGAGCTGCAGGAGCTGCGGGCCCGTGCCGAGGAGGCCGAGCGGCAGAAGCGGCAGGCGCAGGAGGAGGCCGAGCGCCTGCGCCGGCAGGTGAAGGAGGAGAGCCAGAAGAAGCGGGAGGCGGAGGAGGAGCTGAAGCGCAAGGTGCAGGCCGAGCGCGAAGCGGCGCGCGAGAAGCAGAAGGCGGTGGCAGACCTGGAGCAGCTGCGGCTGCAGGCGGAGGAGGCTGAGCGCCGCATGCGGCAGGCCGAGGCCGAGAAGGACCGGCAGATCCAGGTGGCCCAGGAGGTGGCCCAGCGCAGCGCCGAGGCCGAGCTGCAGAGCAAGAGGCTCTCTTTCGCCGAGAAGACGGCGCAGCTGGAGCTGTCGCTGCAGCAGGAGCACGACGTGGTGGCGCAGCTGCAGGAGGAGGCCGAGCGGCTGAAGAGGCAGCAGCTGGAGGCCGAGCGCTCGCGGGAGGAGGCCGAGAAGGAGCTGGAGCGCTGGCGGCAGAAGGCCAACGAGGCGCTGCGCCTGCGGCTGCAGGCCGAAGAGGTGGCCCACAAGAAGTCGCTGGCGCAGGAGGAGGCCGAGAAGCAGAAGGAGGACGCGGAGCGCGAGGCCCGCAAGCGCGCCAAGGCGGAGGAGGCGGCCCTGCGGCAGAAGGAGCTGGCCGAGGAAGAGCTGGAGAAGCAGCGGGAGCTGGCGGAGGGCACAGCCCAGCAGAAGCTGGCGGCGGAGCAGGAGCTGATCCGGCTGAAGGCGGAGATGGAGAACGGGGAGCAGCAGCGCCTGCTCCTGGAGGAAGAGCTCTCGCGGTTGAAGGGCGAGGTCAACGAGGCCATCCAGAGGAGGAAGGAGCTGGAGGAGGAGCTGGCCAAGCTGCGGGCGGAGATGGAGGTGCTGCTGGAGAGCAAGGCCAAGACAGAGGAGGAGTCGCGCTCCAGCAGCGAGAAGTCCAAGCAGCGGCTGGAGGCGGAGGCCAGCAAGCTGCGGGAGCTGGCCGAGGAGGCCGCCCGCCTCCGCGCCCTCTCCGAGGAGGCCAAGCGGCAGCGGCAGCTGGCCGAGGACGAGGCCGGCCGGCAGCGGGCCGAGGCCGAGCGCATCCTGAAGGAGAAGCTGGCGGCCATCAACGAGGCCTCGCGGCTGAAGGCGGAGGCGGAGATCGCGCTGAAGGAGAAGGAGGCGGAGAACGAGCGGCTGCGGCGGCTGGCGGAGGACGAGGCCTACCAGCGCAAGCTGCTGGAGGAGCAGGCGGCCCAGCACAAGCAGGACATCGAGGAGAAGATCGCCCTGCTGAAGCGCTCCTCGGAGAGCGAGCTGGAGAGGCAGAAGGGGCTCGTGGAGGACACCCTGCGGCAGCGGCGCCAAGTGGAGGAGGAGATCCGCGCCCTCAAGGCCAGCTTCGAGAGGGCCTCGGCCGGCAAGAGCGAGCTGGAGCGGGAGCTGAACCGCATCCGCGGGGAGGCGGAGGAGGTGCAGCGCAGCCGGGAGCAGGCGGAGCGGGAGGCCGAGCGGCAGCGGGCGCTGGCGCTGGAGGAGGAGGGCCGGCGGCGGGAGGCCGAGGAGAAGGTGCAGGCCATCCTGGCGGCCGAGGAGGAGGCCGCGAGGCAGCGGCGGCTGGCCCTGGAGGAGGTGGAGCGGCTGCGGGCCATGGTGGAGGAGGCGCGGCGGCAGAAGGAGCTGGCCGAGAAGGAGTCGGAGCGGCAGATCCAGCTGGCGCGGGAGGCGGCGCAGAAGCGCATTGCGGCGGAGGAGAAGGCGCACCTGGCCGCCGTGCAGCAGAAGGAGCAGGAGATGCTGCAGACGCGCCAGCAGGAGCAGAGCCTCCTGGACCGGCTGCGCGACGAGGCCGAGCGGGCCCGGCGGGCGGCTGAGGAAGCCGAGTTTGCCCGTGGCAAGGCCGAGCAGGACGCCAGCTTGTCCCGGCAGCGCGTGGAGGAGGCCGAGCGGCTGAAGCAGCGGGCGGAGGAGGAGGCGCAGGCCAAGGCCCAGGCGCAGGCGGACGCGGAGAAGCTGCGCAAGGAGGCCGAGCTGGAGGCGGCGAAACGGGCGCAGGCGGAGCAGGCGGCCCTGCGGCAGAAGCAGCTGGCCGACGCCGAGATGGAGAAGCACAAGAAGTTCGCCGAGCAGACGCTGCGGCAGAAGGCGCAGGTGGAGCAGGAGCTGACCAAGGTGAAGTTGCAGCTGGATGAGACAGACCACCAGAAGGGCATCCTGGACGAGGAGCTGCAGCGGCTGAAGGAGGAGGTGACGGACGCCGTGCGGCAGAAGGCCCAAGTGGAGGAGGAGCTCTTCAAGGTGCGGGTGCAGATGGAGGAGCTGGCCAAGCTGAAGAGCCGCATCGAGGAGGAGAACAAGGCGCTGATCCTCAAGGACAAGGACAACACGCAGAAGTTCCTGGCGGAGGAGGCGGAGAAGATGAAGCAGGTGGCAGAGGAGGTGGCCCGGCTGAGCGTGGAGGCGCAGGAGGCCGCCCGCATGCGGCAGCTGGCCGAGGACGACCTGGCGCAGCAGCGGGCGCTGGCCGAGAAGATGCTGAAGGAGAAGATGCAGGCGGTGCAGGAGGCCACGCGGCTGCGGGCCGAGGCTGAGATGCTGCAGAAGCAGAAGGATCTGGCGCAGGAGCACGCCAAGAAGCTGCAGGAGGACAAGGAGCAGATGCAGCAGCGCCTGGCTGAGGAGACCGAGGGCTTCCAGAAGACGCTGGAGGCCGAGCGCCGGCGGCAGCTGGACATCACGGCCGAGGCCGAGCGCCTCAAGCTGCAGGTGGCCGAGATGAGCATGGCCCAGGCCAAGGCTGAGGAGGAGGCCAAGCGGTTCAAGAAGCAGGCGGAGGAGATCAGTGAGAGGCTGCACGAGACTGAGCTGGCCACGCAGGAGAAGATGACGATGGTGCACACCCTGGAGATCCAGCGGCACCAGAGCGATGAGGACGCGGAAAAGCTGCGCAAGGCCATCGCCGACCTGGAGAAGGAGAAGGAGAAGCTGAAGCAGGAGGCGGCGCTGCTGCAGCAGAAGGCAGAGGAGGTACTGGGCTGCGGGTCCCCCTTAGTGGTGGTGGCGCACAGGGAGGCCGTCCCTCTTCCCAGCCAGCCCACACCATCCCTGGGCAGGTCCCCGAGGACCAGCGCTGGGGATGGTGGGGCAGGACCCCCTGTGCAGGTCAGGGACGTGCGTAGAGTTGGGGGCAGTGGAGCGAACCCCTCAGGCAGCGTCGGAGCAGGACCCCGAACCCCTGGAGCCGTGGAGGTGGGATCCCCACCGCTCTTCCCCCGCCGTGTTCCTGTCTGTGCCCAGCTCCCAGCCTTGGTGCCGGGGGCTCCCTCGTGTCCTTGTCCTGCTCACCCTGCCCCGTGCTGTGTGTGGCTCCCTAACCCCGGCTCTGCTCCTTAACTCTTACCTGACGTAGGGAGCGTGTGGGTGACTCCACCCCTGCCGCCCGTCCCCCTGCCTCAGCCCACCCTCAGTGCCCCACTGAGCCCTCCTGGGTGTCTGACCGCACTGTTCTCTCTCCCACCCCAGATGCAGGTGGCCCAGCAGGCTCAGCTCCGTCAGGAGACGCAGCTCCTCCAGCAGAGCTTCCTGACGGAGAAAGATGCCCTGCTGCAGAAGGAGAAGTTCATTGAGGAGGAGAAATCGAAGCTGGAGAAGCTCTTTAAGGATGAGGTGGACAAAGCCCAGAACCTGAAGGCAGAGCAGGAGCGGCAGCAGCAGGAGATGGAGCGGGAGAAGCAGCAGTTGAAAGCTATGTTAGACGAGGCCAAGAAGCACCAGAAGGAAGCTGAGGAGAACGTCCGGCACAAGCAGGAGGAGCTACAGCAGCTGGAGAGGCAGCGACAGCAGCAGGAGAAACTTCTGGAAGAAGAGAACAAGAAGCTGAGGGAGAGGCTGGAGCAGATGCAGGAGGAGTACAAGGCTGCCCTGGCCCAGAGGCGGGAGATCATGATCCAGACGGACGACCTGCCCGGGGAGGCGGTTACGACAACGCAGCTGCTGGACATCAAGGCCGTGCCCAACGGCCGGGATGCAATGGACGGCTTAGCCCAGAACGGGGAGCCGGAGTTCGCCTTTGACGGCATCCGGCAGAAGGTGTCAGCAGAGAAGCTGGCTGATGCCGGCATTCTGAGCAGGGAGAACTTGGACAAGTTGGCGAAGGGTGTTGTGAGCGTGGGCGAGCTCTCGCAGAGGGAGGATGTCAAGAAGTACCTGCAGGGCAAGAGCAGCATTGCCGGCCTGCTGATCAAACCCTCCAACCAGAAGATGAGCATCTACGAGGCCATGAAGAAGAAGCTGCTCAGCCCAGGCACGGCGCTGGTGCTCCTGGAGGCACAGGCTGCTTCTGGCTTCATCATCGACCCCGTGCGCAACGCCAGGCTCTCGGTGAACGAGGCGGTGCGGGAGGGAGTGATCGGGCCGGAGCTGCACAACAAGATGCTGTCGGCCGAGCGCGCTGTCACCGGCTATAAGGACCCGTACACGGGTGACAAGATCTCCCTGTTCCAGGCCATGCAGAAGGAGCTGATCGTCAGGGAGCACGGCATCCGCCTGCTGGAGGCCCAGATCGCCACGGGCGGCATCATCGACCCCGTGCACAGCCACCGCCTGCCCGTGGAAGCCGCCTACAAGCGCGGCTACTTCGATGAGGAGATGAACCAGGTGCTGTCCGACCCCACTGATGACACCAAGGGCTTCTTCGACCCCAACACGCAGGAGAACCTGACGTACCTGCAGCTGATGGAGCGGTGCGTGACTGACCCGGACACGGGGCTGTGCCTCCTGCCCCTCACTGACCAGGCAGCCAAAGCTCAAGAGCTGGTCTACACCGACAAGGAAGCCAAGGATGTCTTCAAGAAGGCCACGGTGACGGCGCCGTTGGGCAAGTTCCAAGGGAAGACGATGACCATCTGGGAGCTCATCAACTCTGAGTACTTCACCGAGGACCAAAGGCGGGACCTGATCCAGCAGTACAGGACTGGCAAGATCACGGTGGAGAAGATCATCAGGATCGTCATCACGGTTGTGGAGGAAAGCGAGAGAAAGAGCCAGATGTGCTTCGAGGGCCTGCGGGGCCCCGTGCCCGCCGCCGAGCTGCTCGAGAGCAAGATCATCAACAAGGACCTCTACAACCAGCTGCACCAGGGCAAGAAATCCGTAAAGGACGTGGCGGAGATGGAGTCCGTGCGGCAGTACCTGAAGGGCACGGATGCCATCGCCGGCGTCCTGGTGGAGTCTACGGGCCAGAAGCTCACCTTCTACGAGGCCCTCAGGAGAAACCTGCTGAAGCCAGAGGTTGCCCTGTCCCTGCTGGAGGCACAAGCTGCCACCGGCTACATCATCGACCCCGTGGGTAACAAGCTCTTCTCAGTGGACGAGGCAGTGAAGGCCGAGGTGGTGGGGCCGGAGTTCCACGAGAAGCTGCTGTCGGCAGAGAAGGCGGTGACGGGCTACAAGGATCCCTACACGGGTCAGACGGTTTCCCTCTACCAAGCACTCCAGAAGGGGCTCATCCCCACCGACACCGGGCTCCGGCTGCTGGACGTCCAGCTCGCCACCGGTGGCATCATCGACCCGGTCAACAGCCACCGGATCCCACTTGAGGTCGCCTACAAGCGCGGCTACTTCGACCCGGAGATAAACCAAGCTCTGGCTGAGTTCCGAGACGATGCCAAGGCTTTCTACTGCCCCAACACCCAGGAACACCTCGCCTATGCCCAGCTGCAGAAGACTTGCCACCGTGACAAGCAGACCGGGCTGTGCCTGCTGCCCCTGTCCGACAAGGCCATCCAGTCCCAGCAGGAGGAGGTCTACACCGACAGCCAGGCCAAGGAGTGCTTCGACAAAGCCACCATAGAGGTGCCGGTGGGCAGCATGAAGGGGCAGACGATGACCATCTGGGAGCTGATCCACTCCGAATACTTCACCGAGGAGCACAGGAGGGAGCTCCTGCGGCAGTACAAGACCGGCAAAGTGACAATCGAGAAGATCATCAAGATTGTGATCACCATCATCGAGGAGGCAGAGACCAAGAAGCAGGAGAAGCTGACGTTCAGCGGTCTGCGGGCACCGGTGCCAGCCAGCGAGCTGCTGGAGTCCTGCATCATCAGCAAAACGCAGTACGAGCAGCTGCAGGAGGGCAAGAAATCGGTGAAGGACCTCTCTGAGAGCGATGCGGTGAGGAGATTCCTGCACGGCAGTGACTGCATTGCCGGTGTCTACGTGGAGGCCACCAAGGAGAAACTGAACATCTACGAGGCCATGAAGAGGAACCTGCTGAGGCCCAGCACTGCCGTGGTCCTCCTGGAGGCCCAGGCGGCCACCGGGTTCTTGATCGACCCCGTGAAGAACCGCAAGCTGTACGTCAACGAGGCGGTGAAGGCTGGCATCGTGGGGCCGGAGCTGCACGAGAAGCTGCTGTCGGCTGAGAAGGCCGTCACGGGGTACAAGGATCCCTACTCGGGCGACACCATCTCCCTGTTCCAGGCCATGAAGAAAGGGCTGATCGTCAGGGAGCACGGCATCCGCCTGCTGGAGGCCCAGATCGCCACGGGCGGCATCATCGACCCCGTGCACAGCCACCGCCTGCCCGTGGAGGTGGCCTACAAGCGCGGCTACTTCGATGAGGAGATGAACCGCACCCTCTCCGACCCCACTGATGACACCAAGGGCTTCTTCGACCCCAACACTCAGGAGAACCTGACCTACGTGCAGCTGAAGGAGAGGTGCATCGAGGATCCCGAGACGGGCCTGTACCTGCTGCCTCTGCGCGAGCCTGAGAAGCCGAAGGTGGTGGAAACCACCCACGTGTACTCGGAGGCAGAGACGCGGAAGGTGTTTGAGGAGACACAGGTGGACATCCCTGTGGGCAGCCGGGCAGGCTCCTCCATGTCGCTGTGGGAGATCATGCACTCGGACCTGCTGCCCGAGGAGCAGCGCAAACATCTCATGGAGGAGTTCCAGTCGGGCCGCGTGTCCAAGGAGCGCATGATCATCATCATCATCGAGATCATTGAGAAGACCGAGATCATCCGGCAGCAGAACCTGACGTCCTATGACTACATCCGGCGCCGCATCACGGCCGAGGACCTCTACGAGGCCAAGATTATCTCGCAGGAGATCTACAACCTGCTCAAACAGGGCTCCAAGACCTTCCGGGAGCTGCTGGACGTGGAGACCGTCTGGAAGTACCTTTACGGGTCGGGCTGCGTGGCTGGCATCTACATCCCCTCCTCCAAGCAGACCCTCAGCGTCTACCAGGCGCTGAAGAAGGGGCTGATCAACCCCGAAGTGGCCCGCTCCCTCCTGGAGGCCCAGGCTGCCACCGGCTTCATGATCGACCCCGTCAAGAATGAAATGCTGACGGTGGACGAGGCGGTCAGGAAGGGCGTGGTGGGGCCGGAGATCCACGACCGGCTGCTGTCCGCAGAGAGGGCTGTGACCGGCTACAGAGACCCCTACAGCGAGCAGAAGATCTCCCTCTTCCAGGCCATGAAGAAGGATCTCATTCCCAGCGATGAGGCCCTCAAGCTCCTGGACGCCCAGATCGCCACCGGCGGCGTGATTGACCCTCACCTGGGCTTCCACCTGCCGCTGGAGGTGGCCTACCAGCGCGGCTTCATCAACAAGGAGACGCACGACATGCTGTCGGAGCCCAGCGAGGTGCGCAGCTACGTGGACCCGTCCACGGACGAGAAGCTGAGCTACACGCAGCTGCTGAGGCGCTGCCGCAAGGACGAGAACTCCAGGCTCCTCCTGCTCCCGCTGTGCGACACACGGAAGCTCACCTTCCGGGGGCTGAGGAAGCAGATCACCGTGGAGGAGCTGGTCCTCTCGCAGGTGATGGATGAAGCCACAGCCCAGCGCCTCCAGGAGGGCCTCACCTCTGTGGAGGAGGTCTCTAAGAACCTGAAGAAGTTCCTGGAGGGCACCAGCTGCATCGCCGGCGTCTTCGTGGACTCCACGAAAGAGCGTCTGTCCATCTACCAGGCCATGAAGAAGGGGATCATCCGGCCCGGCACTGCCTTCGAGCTCCTGGAGGCGCAGGCGGCCACGGGCTACGTGATTGACCCCATCAAAGGCCTCAAGCTGACGGTGGAGGAGGCCGTGCGCATGGGCATCGTGGGCCCCGAGTTCAAGGACAAGCTGCTCTCTGCCGAGCGGGCCGTCACCGGCTACCGGGACCCCTACACCGGGAAGCTCATCTCGCTCTTCCAGGCTATGAAGAAGGGCCTGATCCTGAAGGACCACGGCATCCGCCTGCTGGAGGCCCAGATCGCCACGGGCGGCATCATCGACCCCGAGGAGAGCCACCGCCTGCCCGTGGAGGTGGCCTACAAGAGGGGCCTCTTCGACGAGGAGATGAACGAGATCCTGCTGGACCCCAGTGACGACACCAAGGGCTTCTTCGACCCCAACACGGAGGAGAACCTCACCTACCTGCAGCTCATGGAGCGGTGCATCACGGACCCGGAGACTGGCCTCTGCCTCCTGCCCCTGAAGGAGAAGAAGCGGGAGAGGAAGACCTCGTCCAAGTCCTCCGTCCGCAAGCGCCGGGTGGTGATCGTTGACCCGGAGACAGGCAAGGAGATGTCCGTGTACGAGGCCTATCGCAAGGGCCTCATTGACCACCAGACGTACCTGGAGCTGTCGGAGCAGGAGTGCGAGTGGGAGGAGATCACCACCTCCTCCTCTGACGGCGTGGTGAAGTCGATGATCATCGACAGGCGCTCGGGGCGCCAGTACGACATCGACGATGCCATCGGCAAGGGTCTGATCGACCAGTCGGCCCTGGACCAGTACCGCTCGGGCACGCTCTCCATCACCGAGTTTGCCGACATGCTCTCTGGCAACATGGGCGGCTTCCGGTCGCGGTCGTCCTCGGTCGGCTCCTCCTCGTCCTACACCGTCAGCCCAGCGCTGTCACGGACCCAGCTCTCCATGTGGACTGACCCGACCGAAGAGACCGGGCCGGTGGCCGGCATCCTGGACACGGACACGCTGGAGAAGGTGTCCATCACGGAGGCCATGCGCCGCAACCTGGTGGACAACATCACGGGGCAGCGGCTGCTGGAGGCCCAGGCCTGCACCGGCGGCATCATCGACCCCAACACCGGTGACAAATTCACCGTCGCCGACGCGGTCACCAAGGGCCTGGTTGACAAGATCATGGTGGACCGCATCAACCTGGCGCAGAAAGCCTTCTACGGCTTCGAGGACCCGCGGACCAAGACGAAGATGTCGGCGGCGCAGGCGCTGAAGAAGGGCTGGCTGTACTACGAGGCCGGGCAGCGGTTCCTGGAGGTGCAGTACCTGACAGGGGGCCTGATCGAGCCCGACGCCCCGGGCCGCGTCTCCCTGGACGAGGCGCTGCAGAAGGGCACCATCGACGCACGGACTGCCCAGAAGCTGCGCGACGTCAACACCTACTCCAAGTACCTCACCTGCCCCAAGACCAAGCTCAAGATCTCCTACAAGGACGCCATGGACCGGAGCATGATCGAGGATGGGACCGGCCTGCGGCTGCTGGAGGCCTCCTCGCAGTCCAGCAAGGGCTACTACAGTCCCTACAACATCAGCAGCGCCGGCTCCACCTCCGGCTCGCGCTCGGGCTCTCGCACCGGCTCCCGCTCAGGCTCCCGGCGCGGCAGCTTCGACGCCACCGGCTCCGGCTTCTCCATGACCTTCTCTTCCTCCTCCTACTCCTCCTCGAGTTTCGGGCGCAGATATGCGGGGGGTACCCAGGGCACCGTGGAGGTGGCTGCCCTCGCCCTGGCCGCGTCCAGAAGCTGCGGGTGGGAGGCGAGCAGGGAGCGCCCCGGGGTGTGCGGGGCCCTGCTCCACGTGGCCTGAGAGCTGCCAGCCCCCCCGAGGCGCCGCCTCACCCGCTCCGCATGTGGCAACGCTGCTGGCTAATCACTAGTATTTTGTTTTTTTTTAATTTTGAACCTCCACTCTTCTCCCAAAGCAGTGCCTCAAGTTTAACCAAAAAAAGACAAGACTAATAAATTAATATATGCGAATGTGCTGACAGTGTTTGTATATTAAGAGACGAGAGAGAACACACACTACCCTCCCCAGCCTGCGCCCCGGGAGCCGAGCACCGCTCCTGCTCCTGGCCGCGCCAATCCCGCCGCTGCTCGCACGCGGCGCGGCCGAGCCGGACACCAGGAAAACAGTTCCCAGTTTGGATCTAACCACTTAGCACTCTTTTGTAACTAACCTGCCGGCTTCAGCCCCCGCACCCCAAAGGAGGAGACTGCCTTGCCAGAGGAGGACGTTGCGGGCTCCGCAGCCAGCCACACCCCACCAGCCCTGAAGCTGCTGCCCGGACCCCTTCCACGCGCCCCCGGTGCGGCGAGGAGGGGGCTCTGCACCCCCACCCCTGAGCTGCCCCATCTCCCTGCCTCGGCCTCCTGGCACGTCCCCACCACCGCCACCACCGCGCCGCGGAGCCGGTGCCCCGACCGTAAGTGCCGCGCTGGCGCTGCCCGGTGCTTCCGCGCCACGCGGGGGGACCCTGCCTCCGCTCGCCGCTGCGCCCACCGAGGGGCTTCGCCGCGTGCCCGCCTCCGCCAGCCCGCCCGCTCACCGTCCTCCGGGACGCGCCCGCCGCGGCCGGCCGGTCTGTCTGTCTGTCTGTCTCTCCGTGTATCTGGGAAGTGCTTCTGCTCGAGGTTGATTTCCTCACACTCCACCACCCCGTTGGCAGGTTTCTGCCAGAGCCCGCGCCCCGGCCTGGGCACCCAGAGCCCCCCAGAGCCGCGGGGGTTTTCCTGACCCTCGCAAAGGGTGCAGGGTGGGCCATGGGATGCTGCAGCAGCCTGGCACACGCTCTTGTTAGAAACAGGCAGATTTCAGTAAAACCAGCCTCCTTTTCCTTCTTCGCGGTAATTCCATCCCCTGGCCTCTCAGTGCCGGCGCTAACGCGCTCTCTCTCTGGCAGACGTCTTTTTCCAGTCCCAACAAAGACCTCCCAGTGCCTCTGGGCGAGCTCCTGAGCTGGGTCTCCGACATCAGCAGGTCGTGGATGGGCTCGAGGGGAGCCCCGGAGGCGGCAGCAGCTCGGCCGTGCTCGCCGGCACAGGTAACGCCGAGCTCCCCGGTGTGTCCCGGTCCCTCGGCGCGGCACCGCCGGCCGGCCTTCATTCCATGGGTTGTTCTCCCTGTCTCATCCCATCTTTTCTGTTCGCTTTGTTGTAGTGTGGCTGGATGTCCATACCACATCCCCTCATCGCCGCCGTGGAGCCCGTCCCCCGCCCTGAGGCCGGTGGGGCCACACCTGAGGACACAGGGACCTTCTCCCTCACCCTTTGCACTTGCCAGAGCCCCCAGCCAGAGACTGGGGCCACAGTGCCCGAGCAGCCAATGGCCCAAGAAGCGCCCACAGGGTCACCTGGCCCCCACACGCTCCCTCCTCCCCGGGGGTGGCCTCCCAGTGTGGTGTCGGGCTCACTGCGGATCTCCAAAACATCTCCTCCTTCCCACCCGCTCTCATCTGCCTCCAGTCATGTTACCCTCCGCCTCTGGTGTCATTATTGCTCTCATTTCCCCGTTTGGCTTTGCATGAGGTGCCACTGCACGCGGCTCCAGGACAGTCCCCACTCCCGGGGTCCCCCACACCCCACCCATCCCTCATGGGGGCGCTGGGGGCCCACGGATTACCCGAACACATCTCTTTTTGGGGGCAAAACACTAAACTTGTACATGCGGCCGAGTGTCTGTGAAAGGAGCGGCGCGGAGCCAGGGCTGGTCCGCGAGGGCAGTAAAGGAGAATCCTCTGAAACCAGCCGGCAGCTCCGCGTGGTCTGTTCGCCCCTTGGCCCTTGTGGGCTGCCAAGGCCGTGTGTCGGGGTGCCAGGGGGGCTCCTGAGCGCCAGGCCAGGGTGTAGGAGCGATGATGGGACGGTCGGGACTGACAGAGAGGACAGATCTCTAAAGCCAGGTCTTGGAACTTGTGGTTTATTGCAAAGGGCGTGGGTGGAAGGGCCCTGCTTGGAGCTGCCAGCTGAGCTCGGAGCAGGAGTAAGAGATAAAAAGTAAGAGATAAAAGCGTGAGAGGTAAGGGGGTGAGAAGCAAAAGGTAAAAAAGAGTGTAAGCAGTGTCAGAGGGGAGGGTAAGAGAGCGAGGTTCCCATTACAATACAATAAATCTGTGTTGAATATTTTAATTTTCACTCACCAATCTAATACAAGATACAAACCCCATAGCATTTACACACAGCCTATAAGAATCATTACATCACCACACTGTGTCACACTTTAAACCCTAAAAACTGCACTTTAAACCCTAAAAACTCCTCTGTGGAGCCCTTCTGCCAGGCTGGCAGGGTCTGCTCTGAGCCTTGGAGCTGTCTGCAAGCAGAGGGGGTTGCTCAATCAAGAGAGGATTGTTCAATCAAGAGAGGATTGTTCAATCAAGAGGGGATTGTTCAATTAAGAGGGAATTGTTCAATTAAGAGGGGATTACTCTCAGCTGGCCATGCTATTGTTTTTATTTTTCAGTAACTCGGGTTTGGTATCTCAAAGATGGCTTTCATTTCAATCTCACTTTTAGTTTCCATATTCTCAAAATCTTTCCTGTTTCATCTTCCCCAACTCCAGGGCACCCCCGGTTTGGGGAGTGGGTGCTGCTGGTGCTGTGGGGGCTTCTCGCTTGTGTCCCCACACTGGGGTGGGCAGGGACAGTGTCCCCCGTGGTGTCCCCACGTGTGCTGCCACCACTGCTGGGCTCTGGGCACTCCCTTTCTGGGCAGTTGTGGGTGGGTGGCAGCGAGGCTGAGGGGTGTGAGGTTAAACCTCCGGGTGCTTTAGGCACCCAACTTGTCGGGTTGTTTGTTTTCAACAACTTTAATGGCAAAAAGCAATGGCATAAAAGCAAGTGACAAAAGCAATAACAAAACCACCAGCTCCCCCTAATTCATGTTTTTATCTAGAAACTTCTCAACAAGCTAAAACACAAACTTAAGACCACTGCTTCTTAACCTCATAATTCTAGTTTCTTTGTACACCAGACTACATATGAACTGCACATATAGTTTGTCTTGTTCTATCTAAAAAATGTCAACAATATTCTTACTACAGATTTATTATGTCAAAAACGATATTCTTAAAACTTCCACAAAAGCACTAGTATCTAGAACTGTTTTTCAACCTTCACTAAAACATGAACTACTACACTGGTATCTAAGACCTTTTACTTACTAAGTACACTTAAAACCCATTCTACTCACTTACTAGTTTGCTTGTACTGAAACTTAAACTTATATCTCTACTTTATCTGTGAGTAGATGACGTACTTCAATCTATCCAAAAGCTTTAATTCAATCTTTACATTTTAATTTCTCTCTGAAAAATTCAGAGAGACTCCTGACTAAGTCTAACACTGGGGCTTGGAGGGTTCAGGATGGTTCAGGATGGGATGGCCTGGCCTGGTAGGGCTGCAGCATTCAGGAGATAAAACCTGGCACGGTTGGGCAGGAGCATTCAGGAGATAAAGCCTGGCACACCTGGGCAGGAGCATTCAGGAGATAAAGCCTGGCACACCTGGGCTGGAACATTCAGGGGATAAAGCCTGGCACACCTGGGCAGCAGAATTCAGGAGATAAAGCCTGGCACACCTGGGCAGGAACATTCAGGGGATAAAGCCTGGCACACCTGGGCAGCAGAATTCAGGAGATAAAGCTTGGCACAGCTGGGCTGGAACATTCAGGAGATCAAGCCTGGCACACCTGGGCAGCAGCATTCAGGAGATAAAGCTTGGCCCAGCTGGGCTGGAACATTCAGGAGATCAAGCCTGGCACACCTGGGCTGGAACATTCAGGAGATCAAGCCTGGCACACCTGGGCTGGAACATTCAGGAGATCAAGCCTGGCACACCTGGGCTGGAACATTCAGGAGATCAAGCCTGGCACACCTGGGCTGGAACATTCAGGAGATCAAGCCTGGCACACCTGGGCAGCAGAATTCAGGTGATAAAGCCTGGCACACCTGGAGATGTGCAGCCACTGGCACAGGTGACTCGGGGGTGTGCCCAGCCCGGTGACACAGGTGCCACCACACAGCCCAGGCTGGGACTTCTCGATCAGAAAGGATCAGAGCAGTGCCAGGAGCGCCAGGCGCTGTGCCAGGAGCGCCAGAGCTGCCAGGACCTTCAGGCCCCCTGCACCGTCCAGGGCCTGGTGGGGTCTCAGCCGTGGCAGGAGCAGCCGAGCGTGGGAGGCCGGCACAGATGGCGGGGGCTGGGTGCGACGTTAATTGCTTTGTCCATCATTAATTAACCGCAGCGTCCGCCTGTCCCCGGCAGCAGTGGGACGTGGCCGTTGGGGCCGGGGGGACTCGGGGGGGAGGTCACGGGCTGCTGCAAGCACTGGGGGGGCTCAGGAGAGGTCCCAAAACAGCAAAACTCTCCCCAAAATGACACAAGGACCTGCCCCCCTCCCCCCCCCAGATATTCCTTGNNNNTCTGCCTGGAAAGGCTGACCTGGAACAGAGACCGGGCAGAGCAAAAGGAATAAAATCGGGATTTATCGAAGGGATAAAATACACCTTTATTGACAGGATAAAATACAACTTGGGCAGTGCAAGAGCCCGGCCCTAATCAAATCCAAGCTGGATCCTGGTCACGACTTTTACACTTTTATAAGTTTTAGTTTATTTATATATTGGGGGCAATTATCCACCCACAGCCCCAGGCTCCGAGGTCTCAGCCCCCTTTTCCTCGCTGTTGTTTCTGATTTTTGGGTACTGGCTGTCCTTGATTCTCCAGCTAGAAAGGAATTGTTTTGTTAGCTAGAAAGGAATTGTTTTGTTAGCTAGAAAGGAATTGTTTTCCCCTGTGAAGAGAACTCACTAACACCTCACATGAACTTCCAGAGTTACACACTAAGCAGCAGCTAAAATATAAAATATAAAAGCTAAAACCCAAGGCATCAAAGGCACCCCTCAGCCCTGCGGTGACACCCGAGGCCCCGAGCGCCCCGGGGGTGTCCCTGGCCCGGTGCCCTCGGGCTGTGAGTGGCAGCACCGCCCCGTCCTGGCCGTGCTCCGTGGCGTGGGACCCGCGGCCGCTGTGCCCGCTGGCACCGAGCGCTGCCAGCTCGCTGTGCCCACCGCCCCGGGCGCTGCTGGCTCGGCCGGGAACGCTCTGTACAGCTCTGAACAGCTCCTCCACAAAGACCGACCGGCCTCTCCCACGCCCCCCACCCGAACCTCCCCATGGCCAGGGACCCCCGAGACCCCCCCCCCCCCCCCCCCAGGCGCCGGCCCGCGGGGG
>VXBI01005349.1:0-30307 GCA_013397375.1 Toxostoma redivivum
GGAAGGAAGGAAGGAAGGGCAGAAAGTTAACTCCTACCGTGTCCTTTATAAAAAAGAATTAGGGCAAGTTAGAGAAATGGACTTGCTTTCATACAAGAAATAGGAAAATCAGAGTTCTTTCCTCTTTATAATTTGTAATGTAAAGTGTCCTAAGTAATGTCACTTTCTTAGAAAATCCTACTGCTTTTTAATATATGATAATGAAGAGATTGAAGGAAGTTAATCTATTTTGCTGAAAAATATTGAGCTCTCTAGTTCTGATATTATATTCAGGTATTCATGAAAAATTCCAGTTTATAATAAACTAGAATTATTTTTAGGTAGATTAGGAGGCACTATGATGCTGAAATTTAAGAAAGCAACTCCCACAGTATGTTTAGAATTATAGGCTTATATGGCTTTTCATGTGTATGTGCATGTGCTTTGCTTATGTATCTACATGCATGTATTATAATATTGACAAACTCTGTGATAGCTCTGACTTTTGTCACATTCTTCCTGATTTATCTATGTCAGCCATAATGTCTATCTTATAGCCATTAATCTGGTGGAAGACACAGAGCAACTGTTCATAAATTTAAAATGTCACAGAAAATGCTGACTTATTACTAAATGCTTATTCTATTCATTAAATTTGCCTTTTTACCTCAGAAATGCAAAGCAGACCAATATTGGATAGGCATAACTTATATAGCCACACATTTACCTCCATATTCATGCATCACATTTTGTATTATTTAACAGCAGTCTGGTCCTGCTGTTTTATTGCCCAATTGGCTAGGATGACATATGACCATAAGAATAGATAGAGGCTTACATTTGCATTTGTTCTCACATTAAAGAGCTCAGAAGCAAACTGGTAACCAGAAACTTATTATCTAGAATTACAAGGCACACACTGCTACCATGGTAATGTTTTAAAAAATTAAGTGTTCTCAGTAGGTGTTTAGTGCCTCCATATTTTAATTAATATACACTTACTACATGCCTACAATTCTTAAAGATTGTATATAGGAATACATTATTTGGATGTGCATTATGCATATTTGAATGTCTACACATTCTCACAGCCAAAGTTTCTTACCCAGTATTTGTGAATATATTACAAAGGAAGAAAGAAATCTTGGAGGAGATAGAAGGCAAAAATTGAGGGATGCGGGATGTACAAAAGTGATGGATCACTTTCCTGATCCCAAGGCTACTGTATTCAGGTCTGCTCCTGAGGTATAAATAAGATTTTTGTAACTCTTGCTGTGTGCTGACATACTTAAAAGGCAAAGGTACAGGAAGGATTCCCTATAGCACACAATAAAGTTTGGGTTCCCAAGGCTTCTAGCAACTCTTGAATTGTCTTCAGTAATCTAAATGTCACAGCAGACTACTGAAAAAGACTACTACACAGTGGGGACTTAATTCTCCAATTCCAAACTTGCCTAATGTGGTGATATCAGTCAGCATTGCCACATAAGAAACTACATCTCAACAGATGGATTGTCTGACCAAATACTGATTTGATTTTCATAGCAGAAAAAAGATCTACAGAACTTAGATCTGTTTTCTTTCATGATTTAATATATATTGTGTTCTCAAACTAAGAGCAAAAATTTATAAATGGCATTTTCATATAAATAAATGTGTGTAGATATATGTGTGTGTGTATATTTGTACATATTTATAACTATATAGATAAGAATTAGATCAACTGGTCATACATTCAGCATATATGTACATCTGACTAAATATAAATAATTTTTCAAGGTGATGGAGTTTCTTCAGTCAGCTTGAAGTTCAACTTGAGCTATTGAGCTATGAATGTTAAGTAGTTCTGAAGACTGAAACATGGCTATTTAGGTGACTAAACACTGCAGAGTTGTCATGTTTGAATACACAGGCCACAGTGTTTAGGGATTAATCAGCTTTCTGCTATCAAGTGTATCAGCTTACTGGAAGAGAGGAAGACAATACAGTAGCCATGAAAACTGTAACCTGACTTTCGGAAAGGAAGCTAACTCATTAGATCTTTATTTAGCATGTGAGACATACCACAAAGTCATTTGGCCTTTCTTAAAAGGCAGTTTACGAATAAAAGAGAATAGAAAATCCACATTCCATCATACAAGATCATCTCAATCGCCACTTTTTCTCTTTATAAAACCTACAAAACAAACCACAAACCCTTCATTATTCACTATTTTATTTGTAGAGGCACTTGTCTCATCTTTCTGTATTTTGTGCAAACACAGGTTAGTACAGCAAGTTCAACCTCTTTCATTTATTATCCACAGTTTAGGGAATATATCTCTGGACCATAAGTTCTTGAATTAGAAACATATGGCTAGGCTAAACACTTCTGGCAGAGTCATGAAGAGCCTTTCCATTCAGCCATGACCAGACAATCAGGGTCTTTGATCAAGGGGTTTGCAGGACTGGGACAGATCTAGAGCTACTGCATTGGAGCAGACTTATTTCCCCAGTAATTGTGACAGATCTGAAGTTACTCCTTTAGAGCAGACTTTTTTCACCAGCACAGCCCTCTGTGTGGTAGCACCCTTTGTCAGGTCTCAGCATGTTCAAAGTGCTGAGAGGCCCTTCTAGCCTGGCTGACTTATTGTGTTGAAGGAAGAGGTAGAGCCAGTGGACCTCCCTTAGGGGAATTGTCACCAATTGGTGAAACGCTGCTGTTGAATTTTGGCATTAATTTTCTACTGATCCAGGAGCTACTGAACTTGCATATCCTAGAGGATATCAAGATATCCTAGGAGAACAGTGCATTATAATAGAATATTTTTTTCTTTCAGAAGTAAAATTTCCTGAAGTAGTACTACTTAAACACAATGTCCACTTTTTGTACCAATTTCAGTTTAATGAAAACATTTTTCAGAAGTTATTTCTTGTTTACATGATATTTTAAAAACCACTAGGAATACAATAGGTATACCAAAATATACTGTGATTTGATTGGAATTAATGCATAACTCAAAATTCAGTGGAAAGTTTTAAATTTCATGAGTATTATTTAAAAAACTCAATACCTTAATGACAGAAATCATTAAGGAAACAAAATATTGCATCCCACATATATTTGTTGCTTAAAATTTTTAGAATCAAGGTAAACTCCTTGCAAGTAAAGGGCACTGTAGTTTAAAGTAATTTCGCTCTTTTACAAGCTGTCTCCTCTTTACTGCTTTGTGATTTCAAATTTTCCTATATCTATATAATTTTTTTAGCCAGTTCCTGTAAGCCTTTCAAAATTGTACATTTATTTGCATTTAGCAAATGAGACCTATGAAGCGCAAGAGGAGGATGTCTGAATCTGCAAGCAGAGAATATAACCTCTAATATGCAAGAGGGTAGCTACCATTGTTAACTGCAGATTGTCTTCAGTCTTTAAAATTAGAGAAGAAAATATGCTGTATTTTTTTCTTTTTTTTGTTTTCCCCTTTGTCCTTTTTTTGTTATTGTTTTCATTTTATGTAGGCTACACTTTTCCTAAAAGCTGTCTTTAACCTTGCTTTCATTGGTACTTTGAAGGAATAAGCATTAACTGAATGTTTAGAAAAATGAGAAAAGGTGAATCCTTTGTCCATAGGGAAAGAAAAACAAAAAAAACCCTCATCTAACTTCAGCTGTTTCTTCTCTCTAAGCACCTCTAGGTGAAGGGCATTCTCTCATCCAACCCTCCTGGCCTACATGGGGAAAGGAATATATGTGACATAAAAGTCATTGCCTTTCCCACTAAGACTAATAGTAATCTATCATCAGATCTGGCATTCGTTGCTATATTCCTGAGGGGCAGTATAGGTTTTCTGCATTCCTCAAACCAGAGTTGAGTTCAGGTCCTGTGCCCTCATGTCTGGAAAAAGAGAAAGCTGAGAAAAAAATCATCCAATAAAGTGAACTCTGTCCATTCTCACTTTTTAGCCAACAGGCCTTGGTCTACCTCTGCTCCTAAGAATTTTTCCACAGAATCAAAAAAAAATCTTTTTCTGCCCTCACCCTGACACTTACATCATGGCAGAAAATATTTCCCAGTTCCTGAAGAGACTTAGAGCTGCATCAGCCCTCCTGGAACACAATAAGCAGTTGCCAGCAGATATTATAATTTCCTGAGCAGTATGGTGCTTTTTCCATCTGTTTCCTCCCAGTCCACACTAGACTCAAGGCAGACTACAGTTACACAAATATGAGTTCCATAAAAACTAAAGATTATATTCTTAATTAGAAAGATGAAAATAAAGAGAAGATCTTAAAAGGACATGAAGAGAACAAGAGGACTTGGTTTGTACATATCTACTTGGTATGTGTTTGCATATGCATATTCATACAGACAGGTAAATAAACAGATATAATATCAAACAACTTTTGTAACATCATCAGGCATATTTTGGCCAGTAATACAAAGAAATTCAACTGACAATATTAAGCACTGAATGTGACTTCTTGCCTTTACCACATGCCCAGAAGATTTATACCATTTTCGTACTGTAATGTTCTGTTTGCACTCTTCAACAGCCTTTCATTTTCCTTAGAATTAAAGCTGTAGCTTTAGTGGACTCTTTGGAGACCATGATAAAGAAACTGGTTTAGGTTTACAAGGAAATGCCACTTTAAAATATGTTTAGAGATTACATATGTGTTGCAAAATATCCAGCATACAAAAATATCCATTTATATGTTATAAATGTAATTTTCATCAGTTATATTTTCCCACTTTTTAGCAAGTCAGATGAAACTATTTTTGTTACTTTGTTATTCTCTCAAACAACAAAATTTATATATTAAACTCTCCTTCACAAAGCACTGAGTACACACAGAGATCACTGAAATGGAAAAACTGTAGTTTTCAATTTTAAGGAATTATGGTTAAATAATAAGAAAATTATTCACAACTAAATCTTCTGGAATTCGTCACATAAACTTGCCTGTTTCTTTTTAATACATAATTTTAAATTAACATTTATCACTATATATTTTGACGCATGTGTATGAACTTGTTGCTGACTTTCCTTTGTGAAAAAATGGTCTCTCATTCTTTACAAAAGATCTCATGATATACAACAGGTATTTTAGAACTTGGATCCATTTCCAAATACAACAGAGGGCTGCAATTAAGCTAACCGAGGTCTCCACAGTACCTCATATTAACTATTTTATTTAGCAGATGTCTGGACTCCTCAGTTTTGCTAATACAAAGACATGCAATGTACTCAAAGTCATAAAGGTTTGAGGACATGCCACATACGTTTCTCAGATTATCATGGCAATGATGAAAGGTATTAATTCTCAGCAGATATTGTTCAGTTCTACAGCCATTATTCATAGGTGTTTTTTCTTTTATCCTTAAATGTAAAATATTCTGTTCTCATTTCACTTTGACTAGCTCAGTTCGACTGTCTCTGTGTCTGCAACTAAGCCTGAAAGGGATTAGGGAAGAATTAGGGAAGATTGCTACCTCACACATAGTTTAGCCATTTAAAAATGTATCATTCATGAATGGCTACTGGGAATATGCAATAACTATCACACTTGTTTCTGAAAGTCCGATATTTTTTCAAATGGCCTCTTCATTATACATATACTGACACAAATAAATCCATGGACTCTGATGGAATGAACCCATGATTGCTGAGGGAGCTGGCAGATGTTGTTAAGCCACTCTCCATTATCTCTGAAAAATCACAGAGAACAGGAGGAAATGTTAAATTACCAGAGGAAGGCCAGTGTTACTCCCATCTTCAAAAAAGACAAGAGGGAGGACCCAGGAAACTACAGTCCAGTCAATTACACCTCCACCACTGGAAAGATAATGGAGCAGATAATTCTGGAGGTCATCATGAAGGAAATAAAAGTTCATCAGGGCTAGTCAACATCAATTCACCAAAAGTAAATCATGCTTGACCACTCTTACAAACTTCTGTGATGGCATGGCAGGATGGGGTGAAGAGGGGACAACAGTGAATGTTGTCTACCTACATTGTCTCCCATAGCATCCTTGTTGGTAAGTTCAGGACATTTGTTGAATGAATGGACAGTGGGATGGATTGAGAAGTGGCTGAATGGCAGAACTCAGAGGGTCATGATCAGTGGAGAAGAATCCAATAGGAGGCCTGAAGTCAGTGGCATTCCCCAGGGGTCAATACTGGGTCCAGTTTTATTGACCTTACTTATTAATGATGTAGACAAAGGTGTAGGTACATCTAACAATGTAGATCTCATGCACCCTAAGAAAGTTTGATGATGATACAGAACTGGGGGGTGTGGTTGATACACCTGAAGGCTGTGTTTCCATTTAGTGCGACCTTAAAAGGCTGGGGAATTGAGCAGAGAGAAACTTAATCAAGTTCAACAAGGGCAAGTGCAGAGTCCTGTACCTGGGGAGGAACGACCCCAAGTACCAGCAAAGGTTGGGGGTTGACCTGCTGGAGAACTGCAATGCAGAGAAGGACCTGGGAGTCCTGGTGGGTGACAAGCTGCCATGAGCCAGCAGTGCCTTTGTGGCCAGGAGGGCCAATGGGATCCTGGGGTGCACTGAGAAGAGCATGGCCAGAAGGTCAAGGCAGGTGATTTTCCCTCTCTATTCAGCCCTAGTGAGGTCACATCTGGAGTGCTGTGCTCAGTTTTGGTCTCCACAGTTCAAAGTAGACAAGGAGCTACTGGAGAGGGTTCAGTGGGGGCCACAAAGATGGTTAGGGATGTAGAGCATCTCTCTCCACAGGACAGACTGTGTGAGTTGGGCCTGTTTAGTCTAGAGAAGACTGAAAGGGGATCTCATCAATACATACAAATATCTCAAAGAAAAGTGTCAAGAGAATGGTACTATATGTTTTTCAGTGATGTCAAATGACAATGTAGTAATGGCCATAAAGCAAAACAGAGAAGTTCCACCTCAACATGAAGAACTTCTTTGCAGAGCAATGCAAGTGTCTGCCCAAGGAGGTCATGAAGTGTCCCTCTCTGGAAATGTTGAAAACCCACCTGGACCCATTCTTGTGTCACCTGCTTTAGGTGACCCTGACTTGGCAGAGGGGTTGTACGAGATGGTTTCCAGAGGTCCCTTCCAACTCCAATGATTCTGTTATTCATTCAGACCCACATTAGAAATCGGTGGACCTTCTTAAAACTTTCTACCTTTGTTTAAAATTTGTGAACTATAATTATCAGGAGAAACTGTGCTGAAGTTCCTCAGATAAATTTTACCTTTCCTGATGTTTATATGCACAATTGTATTCACCCCTTCTTATACTAGTAATTTCAATGTCATATGAAACATCAACATAACAAAGTCGTAATATCTGCCACAAGCCAAGCTTATTTAACAACTGGGAAATGTACAAGTCATCAGGGTAATTAAGACTGAATGGAAAAAACCAGAGTTGCTTAATCTGCACTTATTTCATGTCCATGCATATCAAATGCAATTGAAGAAGTACAATTAGAAAACTGTGTATAATACGTATTCTTCTTAAGCTGAAAATCAGAGGGGAATTTTTACAAATTTGAAGGACAATGGATTTACAAACATTTTCAAATCTGGTGAATCACATTTTCAGCACCCAACTTCAAAGACCAGTCATCTCCTAAAGATTGTTTTCTACTGATAAGACCAGTGGTGTCAACAGGTTATATAAAATTGAGAGTAATTAGTGGTCACTTCCTCTTTCCCATGCTTTTGAAATGAAGTATCTCATTCTGGAGGGCAAATTTCATCTAGGAGTATTCATGGATCAGATTTGACCTTATATAAAATAGAAAAGTCTTGAATGAAAGCTATACTAAAAAGTATCACCTTCTGTATCTGGTGCTGGACAAAGATGCAAAATCCAGTTCAGGGAACAGTGTTGATCCCATTTATCATGCTGTCTTCAGGTTTTCCTTACACTTCTGTAGGAATAGACCTTCTGGTTTTTCCTATGTGTGTGAAGCCTTCCTCTGTATAACAAGGAAGGCAAGAACAGAACTTTTCTCCTTATGTCTCTCTCATAAAAAAAGTTAGGTTGTTTAATTTTGGCAGCAGCACCAACAACTGATAATTCTGGCGCAGATGCAGGTCTCTATAAATCTAAGGATTTGTATAGCAATTACTAATATATTTAATCCATACAGTAAATTGGAGGCATATTAGCCTGCTTGACCATTTCAGTGGAAGGTCAATAAGGTCTCTAAACAAATTCACTTCTTACATGTATTTGAATCAAATATTTGAAGAACTGTATTTTTAATGGACCGAGAACAATTTTCAGTCTCCACCTCTTCTTCGGTATAAGATAGGCAAAATTCCCTCCAACTATTTACAAACCTGGACATATCCCAGATTTGCTGAACTCATAGGTTTGGCTTACCTCTAGTTACTGCAGCAAAGTACTGTAAATTATACTAAGATGTAGTAATTCAAAAAGAGTGTAAAAATATTCTGTATTTCCCATTATACTGAAGAGTTGAATTTCATCTCATAAAAATATTGCTTGCCTGCTTCCCATAAAACATCTGAGGTTTTTATAATAAAGAGGTAATAGCTTCATCTAAGCAGGTATCATTTCTTTCTGTAGATTGCTGTCAGACAGTAAGGCAGACCTAATGCACCACGTTCAAAAGGGCAAATAGAAATATTGGTTACAACTTATGTTTTTTTCTCTGCACTAGCTTGAAGAAATAGAGTCCCATTATTACCCCAGAAAAGAACATGTTATTTCACCTTCACACCTTTTTCTGTGACCTTCTGAGAATGCCTGTTTTAAGCTGCCCACTAGTCTGACCTAACCCAGCATACAAAAATCCCAGGCTGGTAGGAACATAGACCAAATTTTTATTTTCCAGTGACATTCAAATGCTTCTAAAATCCCCTTCTAAATGACAAAAGGGAATGAAGTTGCAGTGCTTTTCACAGAATATGTTGCTAGTACCTCCGAATAGGCAAAATGCTCATTTATTTATATTTTTTAATAAGAAACATGTAGTATATGTCAAGAATTTATGCCCTGGATAGAAAGAAACTCTTACATAGCATTACAGAATTACTCACTACTGAGGTTTCATATCTGCCTCTGAAACATCTGTTGTTGGCCACTATAGGATACCACTATAGATTGATGATTAGTCTAATCCCACGTGACGTTTTCTGTCTTTGAATTATGCTGATGCAGTTGCCTAAATGTGACTTTTTACCATTAAAGGAAATGTAGAGCATATTGGATGTGGAACCCCAAGGTGAACATGTTTCATGCACTTTGGAGATTGGAAGAGGACATTCCAGTTCAAATGACCTAGCTCTTTCTTTAGAATTTTTTTTTTTTTTTTTTTTTTGAAAACTCAGGAATTACTGAACTCCTTGGCATCCAGAGGTCTTTCATGTGAATTGGTCCTTTCCAGTTCAATGCTTCACAAAATGATTGTCTTTCACGGTTCTACTCTCCATCTTTGGAAAGCTGGCCTTAGCAGCAGTTCATCTCTCTCAGACACTTCAGGGACATCAATCAGAAAGAAGGTCACACCCAGACTCTCTTCTGAAAGTGTGGATGCAGTGAGGTACACATAAAAGTAAAGTTGGAAGCTCTTTCAAATTACAGCACATTAGTCTGGGCACCTGAGGAAAGTATTGCCAACATTAGGCAGTTAACTTGACTTCCAGAGTTACTGCACGGTTAGAAATCTTCAGAAACAATTTAGATTTGATGCCCCCAGAGGAGCCCCTTCCTTCCCACTACCCAGTCAGGGAGACTGACAATTCTCAGCTAAGTTACTTCCAAGTTGCTCTAAGGTCATTCTATTTGAACAGTCTCCTGACTGTTCAAATGATAACTCGAGATTAAAAAAGGAGAGCAAACTGAAACATTAGGAATGCTTGACCCCTGAATAAAGTAAAACCAGATGGCTTTTGCACCACTTAGCTTCAAGATGTGATTTCTTTTCCACTATGTGGTTGGGCTTTTTCCCCTTGATTTATTATGAATGCTTCTTCCTAGTCCCTATTCGTTTACAATATTAATTCATACTAATTTGTGTACATTTCAAATATTTTAATCTCATTTTAATGTCCTTGAGAATATCTTAATGCATATATATATAGTTATAAAAAGTACACTATAAATGGCTGGAAATAAAAAATTAGACACTTATACTCTTAAACAATCTCTGAGTTAGAAAGTGTTCCTTTTGCTAGTGTTTCTTGTTCAGGAGGTTGACTGTTCCCTGGTTTTCAATATGCAATCAGAAAGACATGCTTAAAAGATGTCATGACTAAGGCTTAGCAGCAGTGTTTTAATGCCAGCTTCCACTCTCATTTGTATAATTTCCTAATATCCAGTCAAAGAGAAAATTATATTATGATTCTTGATTTCTGATTCTGAATTATCTGCTCCAAGTGTGATATTCAGTACAATGTGCAGCACCCATGAAAGCATAGTACATAATGAGAATGTTCTGTGCATTGTTTTCCACAAATGATTACTTCTTTGATGACAATATAGCAATGACAACCTGTTTAAACCTGTTGTCAATACAAATAAACAAGCTCAAAGTGCTTGTCTCAGACTGACAGCACAAAGCAGCCTGCCATCAAGCCAGTATATTTAGAAGACAAAGCAGTGAACAGTAAAAGGTTAACTTCTAACCTCTGGTAATATGATAGAGTGTTGTTTTGGTAAAATCATGCCATTGAATTAATATCTGGCTTTTCATTGCACAAAAAGCATATTCAGTGTAGATTTGATGCATTCCTAAACTGTAAGACATTCTGGCTGTTACGAGACAATTTTCCTCAGATATATATATATATATATATATATATTTAATCCAATTTAAAGCTAACTCCAGAAATGCTGGATTTTAAATGACAAGAAATAGGGGAGATCAGCTAATCTTTAATCGGTTCTAAAGCTTTCAAGTTACTCTACAAAAGTCAGTGCATGTTTTTCCAGTCCAGTAAATTTATGTACTGCATCTTGGAAAATTGAAAGCAACATTCTCATGAAATTTTTATTGTAAATTAAGATCTTGATATGTTCTAGAAGAAAAAGAAAAGGCACCAGGGCCAGCAACAGCAACTTTTGGATGACCTAAGATGATATATCAAGATGGTTTCTCACATCCTCTGATTGGAACTATATTGTTCAGGCAGGCTGTTCTAAATGTGCAAAACCACCTCTAATACATCTTGGAAATAAATGGCTACTAGAATGCTGGAATTAATCCTTGCTCCAGTGGTCTGACTGTGTGGATGGATGAGCACACAGGAAAGACTTCTTTCAGAGGAGTTCACTCTGCACCTGCAAGTCCCTGCCTCTCTGCTGACAACTGTCAACTGGACTTGTGTTTAATCCCAATCATAATTTACAGCTAAGGATTTACTCCTAATAGGGAGTCATTGGGATACTTTATGGTGCCATTAGGAGGCATTTCGAACTAATCCAACTGACTAATCCAGTCTCATTGCAGTTGATTTCAAGCCCATAACTTGCTAGTTCCTGATAAGGGCAAAAAGCCACTGACTTCAATCATTCTAGCTCTGTCAGGATTGTTTGTCCCTAATCTACTGTGGTGACTCTGTCTTTCCTTTTGGCATCCACATCCCCTTATTTTCCTCTTTGCTGGGATTCTTCCTTCTAAATTTATGGGCTAAGGATACTTATACTTTCCTGACCTTAAATCCCAAATGATTATGCCTTATAAAAACCTATTAAGCTCTCAAATAAACAAGTCAAATACCTGCACAATGCTATAACTTCTCAGCTTTCTCATTTAAAACTGTTCTGTTAATTTTTGTGCCTTGCTATATTCTCTGGAAAAACCCCAATCTTACAGAAACATTTGCATAGACCTTTGACTTAAAAATTTACATGGAAATCGTGCTTGTTATTTGCCATTCTACATTTGATTATTTGAGTTTTAAAAAGCATAATATAGGCTTAGTGAAGGATATCCAAACCCCTACAACATCTAGGCAAGAAAACAGTGCTTTTCTATTCCCTTCTGATTTAAATTTCTAGGAAATAAGAATAAAAATAATAATGATGCACTTGTAAGCCAGCAGACCATAAGCAGACCGTAAACAGTCAATGAAGTGTTTCTCACAGTAGGTGGATAGTTATGCATGTAGTCTGTTTTTGCATTTACTGAAGCCACTGGAAGGATCACATGGGCTTACTAACATATAGCAAATTTATGTATATTTTTAGCACCACATAATAATAGTACTTAATTGATCAACCTGCCCAGTTTCTACACAGAAAAGGTCTGCTAAACTTTTCGTTATTCTTTTATATTTTTAATTTTAGGATGGTTGCTACTTCACATACCCACCAATACATACAAATTGCAGGTAATGAGATTTCTATGAATTCTCTCTCATCAGAGATTTAACCACAGCCTTTAAATATTTACTTCAAGAGTTCATTATATCACAGTAAAATTTTGCCTTGATATTATTTCTTCTTTTCCTGATATATTTATATTTTTTCTGCTATATCAGAGGCCTCTGCTTATCTTGTATCTGTTCTTCATATACTCTGTGACTATCAGTTCCAATTCTTCTCTGTGATATCCTAGATAACCAGGGCATCATATTATACTGCTACGTCTTTTCCAAATTGTTTATGCCTTTGCTCTGAAACCCCTCCAGATTTTAAGTCAGTTCCTGAATTGTATATCTGAGAAGTGTTTTCAGAAATGCTAAGCAATAAAGCTATATTGATCCTCTAAGAGTCTAACTCATAAACTCAACAGGGAAAATTTTGGGTAGTATCTGGCTACCATAAACTAAGGCTAATTGGAAATAACTGCTTTTGCTTTATCAAGTTCTATAAATACAGTCCTACTTAAACTATTTGATTAGTTTACACAGAATCAATATGAGAAGTATATAGCTAATGGAGTCATCGCATTTGTATATTTTTAAAATTAAAACACTGAATTATTTGTCTTCTTTTTTCTTTTTCTTTTTCTTTTTTTTTTTTTTTTGTCTTGCCTTTCAATCATCTGGAATTTCCTAATTGTTTTAAGTTGTATTAGAAATCAACACTGAGATACTAGGAAGCTTCTTAATTTTTTCATTTTTCACCTTTGGGACAGGAGGTTGTTCAGATCTGTTGTTTTAAAATCAGCCTGCTATAGGAGCTGCAGCTCCTGATTTACTGTTAGTGTGAAAAGTATTTCATCAGCCTTGGAAATGACTATGTTTATTTCATTTTTTCAAATAGAGAGCAGAAATATTTATTCCATAGAAAAGGCAAATATGCATTATTTATGATATATCATTTCAATCTAGTATAGGAAAAGTAATGTTATTAGGATTTCTTTTTTTCTAAATGTAGGTAGAAAACTCCCTTATATGGTAGGTTCTAAGGTTTTCCTTTTGTCTTTTTGCTTCTTTATCAGCTTTTCACCATTCTTAGTTTTCAACTTATATTCATGGTCAATAGTCACCCTATTGCTATTTGTTACAGAGACATGGAATCATAGGATAATTTGGCTTGGAAGGGACCATAGACATCATCTAGTACTGACTCCCACCCCTGAAGTGTTCCACTAGACTAAGCTTCCTCAAAGCTCCATCTGACCTGACCTTGAACACTTCCAGGGGTGAGGCATCCACAGCTTCCACAGAAAAGCTCTTTCAATGCCCCACCACCTTCACAGTAAAACACTTTTCCCTAATATCTAATGTAAACCTACTCTCTTTCAGTTTGAAGCCACTGTCTCTTGTCCTGTCACTGCAAACCCTTGTAAAAAGTCCCTCTAAAGGTCTCTTGTACTTCCATTTAGGGACTACAGAAAAGGTATATAATTAATCTTTGCACACCCTCCCACCCTCCTCAAAACTGATCTTTCAAATCTTGCTGGATCACCTTAGGAGAACCAACACTTAGACTCTTTTGGGGAGACAGGAGGCAAAAAGGGGTTAAAACCCAGAAATCTCCACTACACTTATATCTTTCCTTCTCAAGTTAAATCTGCACAAAAACCCGTGCAAAATGGTGAAAAGTTGCCTTGCACTTTTTTTCTTCTTTTTATATATTAAAATATGCCATGAAAGGTTCAGGATCCTAAATCCACTGTTGTAGTAGTTTTACCAAAACAAGTAATTTCATTGAGTTGCACAGGAGATCCAATCATGAGGTGGTAGAACTAGCCTCTCTGGAAAAAATCAATTTAATCCAGCTCAAACAAAAAGGTTTTACAGGACACTCCCAAAGTTTTAGAGGACTTCATGGTCTCTTATCTAGGGTTTTCCAGACCTGCATATGGAATAGTGCAAGCAGTAGCTCCTACTCCATGAGCTAATTCATCCAACACACATCTGTCACCATCAGAAATTCCAGGCCAAGCATGAAAAAGGAGTTTAAGATGCTTTTACATTTTCTTTGCCAGATGCTGCTTGGTTCATGCTACTCAAGCTCCCCTGAATTTTTCCAAAATGAGATTTTTTTGCCCCATTCTTTCGTCAATAAGACAGACATCAGAAAATGCTGGAACTAAGGACCCCACGCACAAAACACAGGCAAGATGGTGCAGAGTGGAGAAGAAAAATAATCCAGATATGTTTGCCACCCTTGGTCAAAAGGCCAAGACAAGTTCTCCTGATTTAAGAGTTAGTATGTTTTTTACACTTCCTATACATTTAACACATATACCTTGCTACTATTTAGTTATTTATATTTTTTTTTAACCACAGGATAATAAACCTTGCTATTTACAATATATAACAGGCAAGTAATATATTCACATTAACATAAATACTACTTTTGGTGGGGTTTTTTTTTGTTTGGGTGTTTTTTGGTTTTTTGTTTTGTTTTGTTTTGTTTTGTTTTAATACTTATATAAAGCATCCAAGCTTCAGTGTGTGAGTTATACAGAAGAGCTCTTTCATTCAGGAGTTCTTTCACTCTTTGCCTCTTTCTTCTAGTCAAGCTTTGACAACCTGCTTTATTGCCCACCCACCTCTCTCTTCCACACTGCCAAATACTCCAAGCTTCCTTATCCCAGGATATCTCTGCCAATATTAACCTCTCTTCTGCATGTAGGGATCCATTCTACTCTCACACCTGAGCAACGTGGATTTACTACAGAGAAATAACAGCTGGTATTTTTTTTCCAGCAGTTCCTGAAAGTACAAAAGCTTCAGAGCACAATACATTTCAATATTACACAGAATATTTTTTAGAACAGATTGACTATAGAAATTGTTGCTCTTTGTGCAGGGGAAAGCTGCAGTTCCATTTAGTTGATAACGCATTTGTTTTCCCAGTTTTGTCTCAGAAAATACCATAGAGCAGGTGTGATGCCAATGTTTGTATGTTATGTACCATACTACTCTGATAGAAGGTAATTCTTATCAAAAAGCAAACCAGATTTACAACCAATTTTAGAAGAACAACATAAGGATCCTGCATAGATAACCCCCAGTTCCAGCTGTTTACCATGTCTCAACACACCTATCATATGCTCCCACATCTGGAATGATGGCCTTTTCCCTGTCATTGTGCTCTGCACACATTTTGTAAAACACTGGGGCTGTTACCCCCTACAAAAATGTCTCAGCTGTAAGCAGGAGGCTTCAGCAATTTTTCATCTTTTTATATACTGCCTTTTGTTTCTTCACTTACTCTTTCAGTGCTTATAATCCCTGAGTAATCAGGGCAAAGTTTGCTCCACTCCCTTGTCTGACCTGGAGGCTCAGAACTCTAGAATTGCAGCTCTCACCTGCCCTTCCTTGACACAATTCTTTATGGTTTTCACCTCAACTCCCATGTAAGATTGATATTTACTGTAACTGAGACATGCCAGGGCTCTGCTGCAGTCTGCAGAGAGCCAGACTGATAGATGAAAGGTTGACTTTTTCTTTCTCCCTTCTTTCTCAATATGTCAGATTTGGGAAAATCTAGTTAAATCTATATATCAGTCACATATCTACTGATAAATAATTTAGATCAAAACTCTTCTCAGATCTGTGACATTGTACTAATTAAAGCTTTCAGCTTACATATGGATTTGTGTAAAGGGCTTAATTGTTCATGCATAATAAAGCATAAGAGGCTGTGGTTGCTGATATGCGTAAAAGCATTTATTGATTAGCATCCTTATCAGAAATTTCTTTGTCCAGATGAGATTTCTGATTATACGCAACACTTCTTAATTATTTAAATGGCTTCTTTAGCAATGCTGACAGTGTTCAGAAAGCTCTGTGGTGTAAGAATTTAACCATCTGCTGCTTCAGCAACACAGTTTGATGATAATGTGTAATGCTCACATAACAGACAGGTACTTTAGGAACTAATGATCCTGTTCTCATGTAGGACACTGTAGTTTTTAGCCATCACTGACTATCATCCTACCTTGATTATTTTTTTCAAAAATTCGGCTGTTCAAGAAACACTGAACAGAGACTAAAAACTGATTCAGAAATAGCTGTACTTTAGACTTCACCTTTTACCCATACACTTTTCCTAAATGTACAGTCATTCTGCTGATATTCTAACCACATCCATCATTCTAGTAGCTTCCATTAAAGGCAGAAATAACTCCAAATTCATGGTTTTATTCCTCAGACTATACTTCATATCAGTAAAATTGGGTTGGCATTTCCTACAATCTGCTTCAAGAACACTTCTGAAATAATTTAAAAGCCATACCCAAAAAAATGAACTTTTTTGTAAGTCACTACTGAGAAGATATTTGTTTACAATCGTCTTTCTGGTGGATAATACAGGATGAGTCAATTACAGACAAGTATGTGCAAATTTTCACCTCTTCAGATAAAGAAGGAATTTTGACATAATAGCAAAAAATTACTGTAAAATTGTGATATTGCAAAATACAAGAATTATTCACAGAACAAAGATGTCATGTATTTCACTGCCTCACTCTGGTCCTTTTTTCACATAAATAAAATTTTACCCCTTATATAATTTGCAATACTTGGAAATGGGGGAATTTCTTAATTCAGAAAAAAATAGTTATCAGGAAATAACACAGCTAAGATTATAATTCAGGTGATAATGTTTCCACAGTTTATTTTGAACAATTATTTATTTTTACCATTATTATATTCAGCTACTATCTATTTTGTATACATTTTTTCAAAGAGTTAGCTCTAAAGATATCATGAAAATTTGATATTTTTTTTTTAATATAGAAATACAAATTACCTTTTCATTACAGCCTGTGATAATAACTATGCAATTTTTTTTGCATCAAAACTGCAAAATATCTAAAAATTTTTTCATGGACTAGAATGGCTTTCCTGGAAAAAGTGGAAAATTTAAGAATGTACATCATAGAACGCAAATTTACTAAAGGATTCTAAACAGGACAAAAATTTACTTGTATTAGTATTCCTACAGTATTCAGGGGGGTTAGTCATGTTTAAATTCACTGCTTCAGTGCTTTACTGAATTAAGCCCCAGAGAGAGTAAAATGATACTTTAAGTTCAGCCTTGAACATAGAGAGGAACATAATATCACTTTTCCAAGTGCTTTGGGAAGAAAAAAAAGTAAAAGAAAAAAAAAAAACTGAGAAGGGAGCCATCTGCTAAGTACTTCAAAAAGTTAGTCTAACTGAGAAGTTAGGATGTCCCTGTCCCAAAAAGTATGTAATATAAATAAGCAAGACAGAAAACTATTGAAAAAGAATTACTCACACAAGCTGAAAGAACAGACATAGTTGGCAAGCACTGTGTCAGTACCATATTTTGTTTAAAGAAGTTTCATTTTCTTTTTGTCTCATGATGGATCTTGTTTATCAGAGTATCAAAGGGGGAAGGGCAAAGGTAAGAGAAAATAAGAGGTACAGACCAACAAGAAAAATGGAGGAGGGCAGTAAGAAAGAAGGGACAGGATCTGTCTGATGTTTAGCAAAGCCTGTAATCAGCACAGGAAAGTGAGCATACAGCAATAGAACTGTGGAAATATGTTAGCTGTTCCTAATTCTTCCCTTTTCAGTTCATCTGCTTGACTGGTTGTTTTGGGTTTTTTTCTTTTCTTTCCCTCAAGGTTGCAAGACTAAGGGAAGAAAAGACAAATGCACAAAAGCACGTATCTAGAAAATAGCCCTGTTCAGTTCTGCAACTAGGAGTGCTTGACTTTTCCATTTCCTGGACTTTGTTCAGGATACAAATGCCCAGCATGTACACATGAGGGGGAGAGGGGAAAGGGAAAGGGAAAGAAGGGAAAGAGAGAAAAGGAGACACTTTATTGGAAGTTTCTAATTTAAACACATCAACTTTTATTTTAAGAACATTTATCATGAGGGAAAATATTGTCCAGTGAAATCCTGCAATGTAAAACAATGCCTAAGTGTTTTGGTTTTTATTGTCTTACTTCTGCTCTTTCCAAAGCAGACAGTGTTAAATACCACATATGAAGGGGAGAATCCGAAAAGAGCAGATACTTACTTATTCCTCCATACTTGTGCAAAGTAAATGGAAGGAATTTATTCAAACATGATTGCATCCAAATATTATTTAAACTTAGGTTCTGGATTCAATCTCTATGCTTCAGGGACAACTAGAGATTTTCTAAGAAAAATGTAGTTGAACAGAGTTTTTTAACTTGAGTGCTGAATCAGTGATTACTTATGGGACTCAGTTTGCTCCAGATAAAAATCTGGAACACTCTTGGTATAATATTGTTCATTTTCAAGAGTTGTATATGAAGTTTGGTTTTCTTGATTACAGTAGAAATCAAGCAGTTTCTTAAACAGCTCTACAATAAATTCAGTACTTGAGAATTGTGTCTCTCCCTTAAAAATCACTTTCATAACTCGGTCTTCTGCCATTCCCACGACAATTCACATGCTCCAATAAAATATGCTTTTAAAGATTTGATTTTATCTGAATTACACCTGCACAGGCCCAGACATTTGTTTTAATGCCTCCAGTGGCAATCCTTACCACCTACAGATATTACATTAGATAAGGGTACTTAAGCAGTTCTGCCTTCAGTCCCAAAAGGGTGAATGAGTGGAATGCATTCTCACATTAACAAGTGATCCCTTCAGGACCAATGACTCCTTTCTGTAGCAGTGTTATATTCTGTTGTGATAGACACACATAGTATAAAATGATGCCCAAAACCTGATAGCTAGTCACCATTTCAAAACCAGCACAGGAACATGAACTTTCTTCCCTCTAGTAATCTGTGATCACGCTTCTTCCATATCCTTTATTATGAATCAGCTCATATATTCATTAGACTTTTACCATGTTCTGTTAGATGAACTATGTTCAAGTTCTCTGTATCTTTTTTTTAATCTTTTCTTTCATCTTTTTCTATAAAAAGAGGAAAACAACAAAATGTGCTGTTGCTCTGAAAATAAGCACAGGTGGATCTGAAGAGGACTGTTTGCTTCTCAGCTGCCAACATAGAATTCCTAATTGGATGCCTTGCTGCGACAAAAGACCATTTGGGAAAAAACAATAACACTGCACTTCAGTTTTCCCATGAAGGTAAATTTTCTAATGATGCCCTAGAAATAAGGTACTCTCAGAGTTTCTATTTATATACCCATTTGAATAGAAAAGTATTTCAAATTGTGTGGTGCATAGGGACATGGCTGAGTGGTGGACTTGGTAGTGTTTGGTTAATAGTTGGATTTGATGACCTTAAGGGTCTTTTCCAAGCTAAATTATTCTGTGATTCTATGAGTTAAGAAGTAAAGTTAAAACCATAAAAACACCACTGCACTGAAATATTTTCCTATATATCCTTGGATCTTTTCCCAGTTCAATGACAACAAAAGATAAAAATTAATGTAGCTGAGATATGTGGTTTCTACTAAATACTGTTTATTTTCATGAATATCAGGATAGAGCAGATATTATAAGAGTTGCACAGAATACAGTATATCAGTAAAATATAAAACAAGTTATTAAATTAATTACTATATAGTGGAAAGAGATAAAGTGTTTTGAATTTTTAAACAAATACACTTTGCAAAGCACTAAAGGCAGCTAATAGATGCTGTGGGCAAGTACTAACAGGAAATAAATGGGGCAATGGCATACATTGCCCTTTCCTACCTCTTTCTCAAGTATTTCAGTGTAACCTCATTCTAGTTAAAATAGCAATCTGCATCTGTGATCTGCTTTACAAGCACAACACTAAATTAAGAATGATTTTAGAAATAGAAAGTACAAGTAATGTCCAAATGTGTTTTCCCAGAAATTGTCAAAGTTGTACTCACTTCATTCTCGTGTTATGATGCCTTAATTTCAGGCACTCTTTTTTCCCTTCCCAGTCATTTGGTCTAAATTTGTTTTATTTTCTCAAAGATCTCCTAAGTGGGAATGTTTTCCTAAACTAGGAATTATCTCTTCAAAACTCAGTGTAAGTCTTTCTTCTGGGTGTATTGTCTTTTTTCTGGGTGTATTCCTGGAGATAGAGGAGGTGTTTGGTGTTTGGTTCATCCAAGCACCACTAAAAAGCTCTGTTGTTTGACTCAAAAATATGAAGCAGGGCAAAGCTCAATCCAGAATCCCTGTTCTCATTTCTCTCTTAGTGATATTACCAGGAGTAACCTGAGTCAACTTTGGACACCCTCATATTTAAGAAGTGTTTGTATCTGGAGCACTTCTCACAGTCCATGACTTCTCCTTTAGGAAACAGATCCCAAGCCTTGGGTTCACAACAATACTAGTTTCTCAAATGATAACAGGTTCTGGATGTTTCACATAAAACCAGCTAAACTTGAAAAGGCTAATTGCTCTGTGAGCAGCAGGTCTTCATCTTCCTGATGACATCCTGCTGTCTGTGTTTGGACACCAGAGGGTTAGCCTGGAGAACTTCAGACCTGCCAGCACAGTTGGACCGTGTGTGGGTGTTGCAATAGTCAAGGCTTGAGAGGCTCTTCTCACTCACATACCAAACAAGTGTTGTTCATCTGGGGTGATAGCCAGGCATCGGTCCCTGCTGACTGTGTTTCTACCAGATAAAATGTCACTTAAACAATTTTGTTCAGCAGGGATCAAAGTTTTCTCTTCCATGTCCTGAAATACATGCCCTGGGAAGAGCAGGTGGAAAAGTTTCTAGCCCATCTCAGTTTAGAAATATTTTCTTCAGTCATAGCCTAAGAGCACTAGGCAAATTATAACTGGGCAACTACTATAGAATTAAAATTAGCAGGATATATAGGACAGATCATGGTGGGGCTATTGGAGGACAGAAAAGTAGTTGGAAGTACAAAGATCAGTATTTTATTGGTCTATGCTGATTACGCTTTTAGTGAAAGAATTGCAGGTTTGATAAATGTCTCGAGCAAATGTTCTTAGCATTTTGTGAAATATTCTTATCCTTTCACTGTTCTTTCCAACAAAAGTTCTGAAACTTCAAAGGAAACGCAAGTTATTCCACAGTTTTGGGAGGAGGAATAGAACAGAAATTCACAGTTTCAGTGTTGGCAGGTGGTATATCAGGAGTCGCACTATACAGGCAGAGGAGGGTTAGAATCTTATTTAAAGTAATTCTACCCATGCACCCTCATCCACAGCAACAGGGGCTCTTTGTGTGAATACCTGAGTCTGTGGACATGGCTCTGGGTACTTTTGGTTTCCAAGTATGATGTCCCAGAAGATGCTCAGAGGGAGAAGTATTATGCTTCAGAGAACAGAGAACTCTAATGTGCTTCTATGGCTTATCAGGAGGAAGTTTCTTCCCTACTTTTATTGACACTGCAACAGAGGGAAAATAGAGTGCTGTTCTGGTTCCCACCTGCCCCAGTGATCCTACACTATGTGGGACTGTTCGGAGCCTGCCTGGAAAAGCAAGCCTTGTGCGGGTGTGACAGGCCCCAAAGAAAATCTTGCTCTCTTAAGTCCTGTAACCATTTTCCCAGAGCCAGGATGCTGTCTAGATTAAAGTGAGCAGAAAGAGAATATTCTTCAAAATGCATTCCGTGCCTTATTCCACATAGATATAAATTATTATAATTATGTGACTCTCAAGCTGAACATGAAACTAAAGCAATAGTAATGAATAAAGATTTCTAGATTATACTCTTTAGCCTTTGTCCATAATGAAGCTCTGGCTAACAGGTCCATTTAAAGCAGGTCTCTGGGGACACTGAAATAAATGCTTTCATTACACCATAGAAGCCTCAGCAAAAAGCAGGGAAATAAAGTAAATCTACTGTGGATGCTAGTGCCATTAGAACATTATCCAATGAAATTAGACACATTACTGAGGAAAAGCATGAGACTGGGACAAACCCCCCACAAAATTAACAGTACACATTTTAACCACTGTGACAAAAGTCTATTGCCTCTTATTTCCTGAGTTCAGAAGAATTTTCATCTGCCACAAAACACCTGGAGTTTAGATCACTATGCGCAAAATTATGTTTATGTACTTGTAAAACAGTGCTACATTGCTACAGGTCTTAGAGAGCATCTTTTCTAAGAGTTACTTACTATGTGTGAAACAAAGCTTTCACAATAAAATCTGAGTGTTTTCTGTATACCTGAGAAGTACCTCCTTTTTTTAAAAAGAGTTTTTTCTGAGGGACTTAGTTAGAAGAGGGTAGAGAGTAGAGATGCTTTTTTTAATTCCATATTATCTTGCAAAATTTGTTTTTAAAATGTTAATATCTGCCCATAATGTTGTAAAACTTCCTAAGCTGCAGTTCCTCCACTCCAGAGAAACAGATGAGAGGAAGCTGGCAGCAACCTGACATGACAGTTTTACCCATTTCACTCTACTGAGGCAGGGTGTGCTTACAGTATAGAGAGTCCCCAGCAATGACTTGCTCAGCCTCCTCTTCCTTATGAGAGGTTAAATTGCAAGGATTTTTGCTAGCATATAATTTGAAAAATAATAGTCATTATTGCAAAGAAAAAAAATCAAATCTCATTCATTGTACCTTGAAGGGTAATTTTGAATCTGAATGGCGTATCAATTAAAACAAATATATATTAAATTTGTTAAGAAATTAAAAATATAACTAAGTATACTAATAGATTACATTAGCATTTAAAATAATTACAGCTTCTCCCTCCTCAATGTCATACTGCCTGTGTCCGTAGCATTCAAAAAAAAGCAACAACTTTCCAGAGTACGTTGAAGACACATATTTACAAAGGCCCATGTTATGGTGCTATCAGAATTCATGACTTCACTGCAGCACCAAAACATTGCTCCTCTAAAATAAAGCAAGTTTATTTTCTAATAGTAAGCATTTATAGACATTGTATTGTTCTGAAAATTACTTCAGAGACAGCATAAAAATAATTCCACTTTTATCAACCTCTGTGTAGCACTAGTATTATAGCATTGTTTTCATGTTATAGTGAAGATTGTATTAGTCGTACACCATAAACTCCTATTTCTCTGGATTTTATAACCACGATTTGTGGTCCAAACTGAAATTTGCTACTAAAAGTCAAAGTTATACTGTTCGCAAAAGTCTGACAATATCCACAGTACTTATTATTACTATTCTGGATGCAAAAAATAAAGGCAGTTAAGACACAAGTTTGTGTGCGTATATAATGCATGTAAATAGATAATACTTTCACATATATACTAAAGTTTAAACTTCATTTTTATACACAAAGAAACACAGCCTGGCCATGTATGAATACACATACACATATATGTGTATATATATTAATTTTAAAAAATTGAAAATATTTTATTCAATTTTTTTCTTTTTGCTTGTATTATTTTGCACTCTTAATAATGCCAAAGCAGTATTTTTAGCAGAGGAGTAATCTCTAGCCATGGTCTGCTCTGAGACTTTTGTCTGCTGTGCTTTTGTGACAGAGCAGGGAGAAGAGTCAAACAGGGAGAAGAGGCAGAGTGTGATAATGCTGTTAATGGAAATTGTCTCCTCAAAATTGTCCCCTGAAAAACTTACACTGTGCTGAAGATTCAGAGACATGAGCCTGGCTGCTGTCACTGCCCCCATTTTGCAGCACACAGACTTGAAGAAGATGAGTAAACCACCACTGTGCCCATAAGTTTTGAGCTGCATTTAGATGTCCTCTCGAACAAAATGTTGAAAGCAGCTTTAGTATTTGTGTGTCTAGGAGGTGAGCTATTTTTCCTCTTATTTAGCATTTTTTTCTAGCGAACAAGATGTGGAAATGTGTTCGCCTGACAAAATTCAGTTCTCTGAAGATGCAGCATGTAAAGTGCTGTATTCATTTCTCTGCCTTCCTTAACATGATGCAAAAACAAGTAGTTAATTTGCTTAGGGTTTACAGAACAGCATGTGATTTAAAAAAAAAAAATTAGTCAACATTTCTTTCATGTTTTTCAACAAAATTATTTATTGCATGTGTTCATGTTTTATATATAGTCTGGCTTATAAGACCAGTTAGGTGGTTTTTTCTGATTATGAATTTACTTCAGTAGTCCATACTTGGATCTATTTAGACCAAGTTATCTTTACTGCAAACTGAATATGGTCTTGTTTATCAAAAATTAGAATATGTATCATCCTTCAGACTTTTACCCCAAAGGGTGTCCTTTAATTGGAAGTGTTGAAGAATATGGTCTTATTTTTTAAAGCTTCTAGAACGGGGAGACCATATGGACAATTTTCACACTTACATTAGTTGTAACACTCTTTTATCTTGTTCACTTCCATATCCTTGACACCCTTTCAATGCACAGCTTCTTAGTATTGCCTTTAAGAGATGGAGAATAATTATCAGAGAAGTTTAAAAGTACACTGCTTTTGAATTGTACAGAACATTTTGGTCTTGCTTATACTTGCAGCTAAAGTAGTCATCACCGATTTCACTCAGATGGTCCTGGCCCACAGGATCAGTAATTGGTTGTTTTGCCAGTAAAAGCACAAATTCAGGAAACCACAAATCCCCCACAGGAAAGGCCTTCACACCTATTAATATAGAAATCAGTCTCTTAGTGCAGGGCATGACATGAACAGATAGACTAGAAATTATATAATTCCCCAGGATTTCTTGATATGTACCACAGAGTGAAGTATAAAGTTATTAACCCTATTTTTCCCAAAGCTGGAGATGCAAATTATTTGATTGTATTTGTACAGTGACTATGATGAACACCTGTAATGTAGTTTGCTCCTTCAAAACCAAGCAGTTGTGGATGAAAACTCAACTGATAAAAAATGTGACAAAAATAATGACTTTGTGCAGTTACACCAGCTGCTCCAAACTTTCTTATAATCAAAGACAACTGAAACTGTTCTGAACTGTTCTTTTTCTTACACCAAAGCTAAACTTGAAACAGTGTTTTGAATTTTTTTAATTTGAATCCAAACAGAATCAAAAAGTTTTCACTTGCAATTAAACTGAAACCAGAACTGTATTGAAAAAAGCATTGCTTGTGGCATAGATGTTATATTCTTTGGGTGTTAAATATCTTATTGCAAGTGAATCCTTCCACTACAGGGTTTCTTACACTGTTTATGTCAGATTTATCTTCCTTTTGATTCATGACCCCTCTATTAACCTTTTCTCTAGGGCTATAGGTCTCCATGTAGGACAAATATAACTATCAATAATAGCAGTAATCTTTTCTCACTGGTTAACAGACTTAGCCAAAACAAATTTCATCTGACATTTCTATATTTGTAGACCACAAAGATTATTATTGCTACTTATTCATGTTCCTAATTAAGAAATTTGAATTAAGGGCAATGTACTTTTTTATATATAATTAAAACGGTATTTCAGAGAACGGTGCCTGAATTTTGTTATCTCACTCTGTGCCAATTAACATGGCCCAATATGTTTGCTGAAGTGGTTGGGCCAATTTAATTAGCCTGACTTCGCTCTCTGATTCTGTATCTGAATATTACAGAGTTAGTGTTTAGCTCCATGGAGTGACCATAATGAATCTGTATGTATTTGGGGAATAATTGCTTTAGTAATGAGAAAGGATAAAACAACAGTCCATATCAGTATGTCACTTTTTTAGCAGGCTTTGCTTTGTGAGATCAGTTTAATAAAAGAGCCCACAGTCATTGTGCATCATTAGGTCCCACTAGTATTCTGGTGCTTGTGTGAGCAAAAAAGTGATACAGCCACAGGTGTTGTACTTCATAAAACCAAATCAAGATTTTAAAACCAATGTATAAAACATTGATAAAACTGCTTAAAAGTTGAGGTAAATATATTCAGTAATTTATATTTTTTTTTAGCTTTACAAACTATTCCAAGAGCAGGGCAAAAACCTTCCCAGAACTTCTTGAATTAGAAGGCTTAGCACCTATTTAGTTTGTTTCATCTTCCAAGTACTATATAAACACTTAATTCTGCCCAATATTCTTCTGATGTGTAATACTGTAATTACTATTTTTGTTATTGATAACTTATTGATATGTTTACTTACTTTTTCCAAAATGAAAAGTTAAAGAAAATATTTAGAGAGTTTGCAAGAAAAAGTTGTGCCATAACTTACACCAGCACAGATTAGATCAGTTATCTGGAGATAAGAGAGAAGTAATTTCAAAATCTTCCTTACCAGGTGGGGTATCCTAACACTTTCAGGAATTCATCACCCTATCACAAAAGGGTGTAAACATGGAAGTGAAACTATCAAATTGCTCAAATCAGAAATATAGAGGGACAATGATTTTCTCAACATAGAGGTTAATGTCCTGCCCAGTATTATAGTCAATTCAAGGCAAATGATACAGGAGGGTAAGTATTTAATGTATCATCCTCTACTATGTGGACAAAGTAAACTAAGACAAAAATCTAGTTTGAAAGGACATATCAATAGCATAGAAAAATTTAACACCAAAAGTGAATTTAGAGTTTAGACTTTTCATAGTGAATCATAGAATCATACAATCATACAGTCATACAGTCATAGAATGGCCTGGGTTGGAAGGGACCTTAAAGTTCAAATCCCCCTGCCATGGAGAGACTAGATCAGGTTTCTCAGATCTCCATCCAACCTGACCTTAAGCGTTTCCAGGAATGAGGCATCCACAAGATCCCTGTTCAGCCTATTCCGGTGTCCCACCATTCTCAAAGCAAAGAATTTCTTGCTAATATCTAATCTGAACCTACTGTCTCTCAATTTGAAGTAATTCATCTCTTGTTTTATCACTACATGCTCTAGTAAACTCTTACCTACCCTGCTCAGTCACTGGAAATCACTGAACTCCAATCTCCGGGGAGGATGTTAGACACACAAACTGTACACACTTTCGGATTTGGCAAACCTTTACTTAAGCTAAGGAGGTGCTTATGCTACAAATGGACCTAATTTTTTCTTTTGCAGGGAGGTCCTACTCTTTGTGGAGCAGTGGTGGTGGTACTAAGCAGTTGTGCACACTTGTGCCTTTATTTACTGTACATAAGGATTGTTTTCTGAGATATATATTTATAAATGCAAAGAGAAAAAAAAAAGGAAGATATTAAGGCAGCGAGGATCATAGAATGAAATTTATATTAGTGGAAATGAGTGGGATAGCCTTAGATTAGAGAGAGAGGCAAGTTTGCACAGCCCCATCCCGATCAGATCACAGAGCTGCTTGATGGCAATATAGCCCAGAAGTGCACCATTCAATTCCATTTACACTGTTACTCAGCACCTGGGAGCAGTAGGACATCCCGAATGTCATAGGTGTCTTCAGAATTTAGTACAGTCTGAGCACAAATAAGGCTAGTCAGTGGATATTGGCAGTGCAGTAAAAACATCATCTGTATTTCCTTTGGAGTGAATTTGTTTTAGACATGAGGGACTGTCACTTATATACCTCCCTTTATTTGCAGTGTGAACTAAACCTGAGGTGTGGCACTTCAACTTCTGTTCAGCCTTTGGAGAGGCAAGCTAACCTGATATGTTTTTTTTTTTTATCTTTTGATTAAATTCATCTTCAAAAAACTATTTCCCACTCTTTGCTTTACATGACCATACAGACAGCAGTGAGGAAGCCACAGAGGAGTGAACTAAGGTCCCTTCAAGCAGGAACAGCACCAAAATCCCAAAGCTAGATTCAAGATGCCTGCCATTATGAATGGGAAAACAGAAGTGATATAAAACTAGTGTGGGCTGGAATCCAAAACTGAGCTAAACATGGGCTTGAAAACTGTGAGCTGCAGGCTCTGAAATGGATTTAGAAAAGTATAATAATTCTCTTCTGCATTATTCTGTATCTTGTGGTTCTTTTAAGAATGACTAAATGCAAAACCATGGTATATGTACATAAATTATATAACTAGGGTGAAACACCCTTTTCTCTCAAGGCAAGTAGAACTGTTGTAGGGTACGATTCTTCAAAATGGCCAAAAGTTTGCCCTTGATAAGAGAACAACAGTGTACATGAATATATGTACAACCATGGCTCAGTGGCAATCTAGGCATGCACACCTGGGTAATATGAGAGTAATGGAAGCAAAAACTTCTAATAGTCAATTTATTTATATTTCAGTTAACATGGATTTATGGATTTGAGTTATTTGGCAACTGAGATTAGGAAAACTTTCTTTCCCCTGGCAGTTTACAATATCCTATTATTAAATCTGAGAAGATAAAGATGACAGAAGTGTTTACAAAGCTAAAACACTTAAGATTTATGAATTGCTACAGTTATTCAGAAAAAAAAAGTTTGCATTATTAAATTTTGTTAGGATGGAAAAAAACAGTAGATGACACATACCATCATCTTAGCTAGTAAAACACATTGGGAATCCAGATGAAGCCTTGAGGTTTCATTTTGTAAAACCATAGCAATCACTTACTGCTGATGTTTTGCATCTTATTTCTGTTAGACTAGTCTATTTTATGGACTATGTAATTCAACACACAATTCAATAATTAAGGGACAAATGCTAAAATACTTGTAATCAGTAGGTGCTTATTATTTCCCAAAATTTTTCAATTTTATTACTTATTAAAACCTCTGGTTTTGGCTTTACAATTCTAATGTTAAATATTTTATAAAAAATAGTATGTATGTTAATTTATGCCCTATGTCATCTGGTTATTTTATCAACTGATTTCTGCTCATACCTCTAAAACTTACTGAATTGTGTTGAGTTTGATTAGTTTATAAATATATTACAAAAAGCAAATTTTTTTTCATTAATACTGCTCTCTTTCTGTATTTGCCAAGCATTGCACGTAAATCAGGACTCCTCTTGCTTTTTTGGCAACAGCATGAAAAGGAAAATGCTCAACTGAATTAACATGCATTAAGACTCATAAATAGCTCACTGGCTGGAGAGCAGTTGTGGTTTGGTCTGGGTCATGTTACACAGGTGGCTAGAAAATGATTCTGATTATTTCCACACACAATCACCAATTCTTGTTCACCTGCAAACAGAGGTACACTTTTATAAGCATATATTTAAAAGTGAGCTGGCACATCCATGGTTGACTTAATATTTATATTGGGAAGGTGCAGAGCAAAAGCTCAGGCAAAAAACAGGAAGAAATTTTAGGAGTGGAAAGAAGCAAAACAGCTCTTGTCTTTATGAGAAAAACAATCATTGCAATGTTTTTCAAGCCTAAATATTAAAAAAATTATTTTCCAAAGAGCACACATGTAACTCAGGCTAACAGCAATCAAAAACAATCTGCTCGGTCATGCAAAACTAAAAAATATTATTTTCCCATGTTAATCTTCTTAATATGAAATTGCCTGAAGATAATTTTTTTTATTTCATTCTGGAACAAGGGTAAAGAATTGCCTGTACTCCACACAAAACTGCCTTCAGAGTAAATTAATCTAACAAAGTCTTCCATGGTTAGTTCAGCAAAATATCCACTTTCTCACTAGGGTCAGTGCATTCTCAGTTCTCCACCATTTCAAGGAACCTTTTACAGAAAGGCTTTTACAGGGTTGATTCAAAATACAGCTGCTTCTTGCCTTTGGCTATTTTTCCCTACATTTTACTTAGGTGCTTTCTAGTACTTTAGACCATTACTGTAGAAACCAGTCATATTTTCAACAGATGTTTCTCGAAACTAGACCAATTGCAAGGCTGATGGGCCAAAGTTAGAACCAGCAGCTGAATACAACTGAAAATTTATATCCCACATTGAGAGCTAGAGTTACTTAAGGCAAAATATTTCATTAACCTTTCCCAAATCAGGAAAAGTAGCAGAATTACTATGAGCATATTAAACTGGATTTTGCTTAAAATTCTAACATACCTCTTCCATAACATTTTGGCAATTTCTCTAGGGGAAGATCTGAGTAAATCTACAAAGATTCACTCTTCACCAGTCTTCTACCACATTAGCTATCTCTGTCTTACTGTTGGGGGTTGAATAATTTCTTTTATCTTCTGTGGAATTTTTCCCTACTCTTATGCTAATCACTCCGGGCTACAAGTTAATTGCCTCTCACCGGAAGGGGGTGGCGAATGATAAAAAA